>CM034155.1:574977677-575577677 GCA_019776745.2 Taxus chinensis | reverse complement strand
AAGCTTCCATAACTAACTAAGACTTACCCAAACCCTAAAGATTAATTCCTACATTCTCTCTAACCACATTCCCACATGCTTACAAGAAGCTCCCAGTTTAATCCGCAGGTTAATGACACGAGATTCGAGAAAATCATGAGGATCTCCCTAGTTTAGTAAACCTAGGAAATCCCGCCTTGACCAACATTGGTTACCCTTAACCGTTTCCAGTTAATCCGAAACCGTCATTAGTCACCTTTAAACCCATAAAACAATCTTATTTTGAGGGTTGGAAAAGGTTGGAAAAAATTTGGCAAACATTAGCACATCCCTGAGAGATATCACATCTTCTGAGATCGAATTCCAGTGAGAACACACATGCAAGGAGGAGATCAAGAATTTTTCTCTTGCACAGCCATCCAACAATCACTCCAACACTGATTTGAGTCAATAAAGAAAAAAGGAATACACATGTAGCCCATGTAGAAGATTTATAGCGTTTGGTGATCCTCAGCAATCTTCAACCTCTCACCAACACCTCCATTCATCACTCATAGGTGTTTAAGAAAATAATCTGAGTAAGTAAAATGTTATACTTCTTTGGTTAATTTCATTTCATCATTATATTATCACCCTTTGTTTACCTAACCACCCATTGACCTCCTTTAATACTCACCCCTCCATATACCCATTAAATTCCCACCCAAACTACCAAATACCGCATTCTGAGTAACCAAAATCCTTTGTGCAATCATAAAGGAGACCCAAAACACATTTGGTGGCATTCCCAGTTTTCCACACTAACTGGCACCGGTTACACCCAACCGCCCTCGGTCACCCCTAACCGACATCGGTCTCTATATTTACCCATACAACTGACAACAATGACCTATCCACCTAATTCTGTATCACTCTCACTAACTTGTGACCTACCTAAGACCTTTGTCAGACCTACAGAGATCCAGAACTAGTTATTTGACCTTCAGATCCTATTCTAACCCAACCTATTAGATCAGTTTTTTCTTATTGTGTTTTAAGTGAGATACCTAAATCATTTCAAATTACAATAGGATTTACTTTATTACCCGCATTGAATTTAATTAAACGGTGGACTAACAACCATCTAGGAAGTATCACACTTCTCGGATCTAGCACATGCTAGGTAGTTCACCACACATATTGTTTAATTATTTTTGGTGGTCTTGTTTTTCATTACAGGTAGTTCCTCATAGCCAAAAGGAATCTCTCACATTTAGCTGTGGATTCAAAAGTCATACGCGCGCAACAACCCAACAAAGAGAATTTCAAAAAGTATTCCTCCTATGCATGTTACCCTATCTGTTTCATCAATACTTCAAAGAAACGTCTAAGAATCATGTGAAACATTTTGGCACGCCCGGTGGGACCCATCCGTCATTCCTAGGAAATGTTTTGTGTTTGTTTCCCTTCTAAAAAGCATACACATAAATTTTCTCCCTTGGTAACCTACCTTTTTTTTCTATTTGCTGTAAAAGAAACCTTTCTTTTGCTGTAATTAAAAAGAACCATTTCTTCGTGTTTTCTGCATTGTAGTGAAAGAGCATCCCCCTTCCTCTTAATTTTTTTGTGTCATCCAACTTCACACTTCAATTTGGGCTTAAAAATAAGTGCATTACATTTTGATTTACCACAATAGCTCACATTAACTGAGGGCAACCTATACGCTAGAAGTCATGCCCAGTTGATGGTTGACAAACAAATCATAAAAAGAACATCTCTCTCTCTCTCTCTCTCTGAGTCATACAAAATTGCACAAATTCAAAATAAATAAATATTCTTAAACAACATATTTCTTGGGAACGCCTGTCAATGATTACACTAATATGAGGATTGGTAGGTACTCCCCAGCTCGCTACTCTGTTGAGTCATACTTCAGAGTGAAGCCCACCCCCACCATAACATACCTGAAACCTCACCTGTTAGACCTCCTTCTTCATAGGAAGCCATCCTCACCAAAAATGTCTATTCTATAGTGCATGAGTCAGTCCTTAAATAGCATAAGCTAAACAAACATAATAAAAAGGCACTCCGAGGATCACATTTTTCTTAGTGTTTCTGCTTGGCTTGCGTTTTGAGGTGAGAGATCATGTTCTTCATTTTTCTTGTTCATCCTTGCATGCTCCTCATCACAGTTGGTGTATTACAGCTTCACCTAAGTGTTCCTGGACCAAATTCTCATCATTCTCAGAATTCTGGGTCTGATTCCACATCATATTTTAATTCACAACCACCATTATGTCATCAGTGTTTCAATTTCACATTGACCGGTGCCGGTCCAACGACCGTCATTGGTTACCCTCTTACCGTCATTGGTTATACCCAACCGGTGTCAGTTCCAGGTACTTTTGTTAACCTACTCAAAGGGACATTTATTCATCTTCATCCTTGCTATTTATTCATCATCTTCCACTTTTTATAGTCCCTGTCATTGCTATCATTCCAATTGACATTGTAAAACTCATCAGATTTTGCATACCTGTCAGATTCGACCTTATACCTTGTTTTTCACTCATTGTCCATTTTCTACAGTGACCGGAAACAGTTACCCCTAACCAACATTGGTTTGCCTTAACCGACATTGGTTAGCTTGTTTCACTTTCCAACCAACATTTGGTACCTAATCCAATTTTTACTACCAGTTTCACCTAATCCTACTATTTTTTAGTGTCATTTACAGAGAAGAAGCCCTACCTAATCAGTACTAGTTCACATCGTGCTGACCCAAAGACAAGCAAGCAAAATCGTATTTCACACCAGTTGTCAACCACTCCCACCTAGTCCTTCACCACCTTCCATTTTATCACCAGCCATGGATCCTATCCAACCTATCACTATCACTATCGGAGATGAGGAGTTCACACAAATCCTTGACCAAAACCCTGCCGCTTTGTAGTTTTACCTTTCCCACTCATCTACTTGAGATGCCTTGGGTTAGTTGATATACGGCATGCCCATATCTATCCCCCTGAATCTCATTCCCACCTCCGCACCTTTGGTGTTTCTTTTCCATTGTGACCTTTCAAATTTATGACCTTTAATGTTCTTGTTGTTGCACATCAATACCTTATTATTACATAAAGTCAAAAGCATCATTCTATTACATTATGTCAACACATTCTTGTTGGTGGGCGTTATCATTTTTCTTGTTCCCGACTGGTAGCGCATTGGTGTTGCAGGAACAAAATTTATTTCTTCACTCCGGGGTCAAAACCTAATGAAAATAGGTCATCCAATATATGAGTATATATTTAAAATGGCCAATGAATTAAATAATAATATTTTAAGTCATGAAAATGAATTATTAATTAAATTTTACAACTATTTTGATTTTTTTACCTCAAGGTGTGCACCTATAGACTAAGTGATATGAAGAGTTTATGATCATGGAGAACTAAAACACCATATGGGATATGAAGATAAATAAATATAATTTATTTTTTTTAGGATCTATAATCTTCATGAGGCTCTTGAAATCTTTTGTGTAAGTTACAACTTTTACAAGGGTCTTTTCATCACACAGTCAGATGATTTTCCATATCTCAATATTCCCAAAATATTTCCTTGATGATTCTAACATGAAGTGGGATATTGTATTCTTACAATTCCTGGGGTATGGACTTATAACTCCTTACAAGGCTCCTGAAACTCTTCAAACAATGTGGCTAGCTTTTTTAGAACATGCATTTCCCAATACCTTGGTCATAATGACCTTGATCTTGTATAACTTGTTCCTAAACCTTGATTTTCTTACAGAACTTTCCTAAAATTCATTGGATGATTATATAGCTCTATAATACACTTATTGGAGGTATTATATGTTCTTGGTAGCTCCCCTAGAGGTGCTTTATAGGTGTCAGAATTATGAGAATAGGCCTTTTGATGCCTCCGTGAGTAATTCCTTAAAGGTGAATCAAAATGAATCTATAAATTGTTTCATACCGAATTACCTGAACATTAAACACACTTTAAAAAAATAGTTAGCATATCCCTCTTGGCCATGATGGGGTTTACATATTCAGAGACTGGATGGAGGGTAGGTTATCATTACCCGGTTCATGGAGTTTTTGAGTGTGTGCTTGATTTTCATGGCCATAGTTTCAATTTTTTATGTTAGACATTTAGCATGAAAAAAATGTCTCTAGCTTGTGGAATTATCTCGGATTGAACAAAGTGAAGACGGAGAAGTAGGAATCCCACAATCTTAAGAAATTAAGAGAACTGGTGCCTTATTCATTGGGCTATAGGATTCATTAAAAAACATGGGTGGATACGATAAAAATATTCTTTATTGAACAAAATATGAGAAAAACAAGAAAAAAGGTGTTTCAATTTCACAGTGACCGGTGCCGGTCCAACGACCGTCGTTGGTTACCCTCTTAACATTGTCGGTTATACCCAATCGACATCGATTCTAGGTCCTTTTGTTAACCTACTCAAAAGGACATTTATTCATCTTCATCCTTCCTATTTATTCATCTTCTTCCACTTTTTACATTCCCTGTCATTGCTATCTTTCCCATTGACTTTGTAAAACTCATCAGATTTGGCATACCTTTCAGATTTGACCTTACACCTTATTTTTCGCTCACTAGATCCATTTTCTATAGTGACCAGCAGTGGTTACCCCTAAATAGTGTTGATTTGTCTTAACTGGCATTGGTTAGCTTGTTTTACTTTCCAACCAACATTTGGTACCTAATCCACTTTTTACTGTCAGTTTCACCTATTCCTACTGTTTTTCTATATCGTTTATAGAGAAGCAACGCTACCTAATCAGTACTGATTCATATGGTATTGACCTAAAGACAAGCAAGCGCACTCGTATTTCATGCCAGTTGTCAACCACTCCCACCTAGTCCTTCACCACCTTCCATTTTGTCACTAGCCATGGGATCCCATTCCAACCCATCACTAATCACTATTAGAGATGAGGAGTTCGCATGACTCCTTGACCAAAACCATGCTGCTCTTGTTGTTTTACCTTTCCCACTCGTCCACATCGAGATGCCTCAAGTCAGTTGATATCCAACATGCCTGTATCTATTCCGCCGACTCTCGTCTCCCACCTCCGCACCATTGGCCCCATTTGGCTCCTTGCACTCCCGTATCTCCACCTTACCCCCCAGTTGTTTCATAGCTAGGTCCTATACCCGCTATGAATACCACATATTCCACCTCCATTGAGGGACCCGCCATATCCACCATACCCTCGACAGCTACCCAAAGCATGCAACCTCATCTACCCCTAATGTCTTGCACATACCTATAGCTACACTACCACCTCCAGTGTTAGTGACCTCTACCCCTTGTTCAGAACATGGTACTTTCCATTCCAGAATAATTATCCCCTATAGCTACTAGGGTTACCACCACCCTTACACCTTTATATATGTACTATTAATAGCCTCTCATTTCATCTACTATTCATGTCTAGATACATAACCCCCTATTTCACTACCTTCATCTCAATCAACCTACATGGAAACACCATATACTAGAATTCCACCCCCTTTATATGCCCAAAACCAAACCTCTCATGTTATGGGACGCACCCAACCATCGCAACCTACCAACGACCTAATAAAATTGATATTGGAAAAGATGTAGATATTAGAGGCATCAGTTTTATGGCTCCCACAACACTCTCACCTATGAACGAGATTTGCAATGAAACCTATCCACCCATCCATTCCTATCTTCCCATACCCCATGCACTGGGAGATGCCTAAATTAAATGTTTTTCAATAGAAAGGAATACTTGCAGTAGCATTTGTGTTCTTTCAAACATGGGTGTTACCTAATTTCTCACGATGATGCTTTTCTATTGAGGACCTTTCCCGTGTCTCAGACTGGGCCTGTATTAGATTGGTATAGTGGGTTACCTAGAAACTCTATATTTTCATTTAATCAGGTAGCTGAAGCATTATTGGATCACTTCTCCATTAATATTGTTAATAAGGTTACCATGACTGGTCTATATTCCATGTGTCAATATGAATACCGAATTTATTGCACATATTTTATCGCTCACTGGCATAGCCTGATCAAACAACTCACCTTACAATTGCCACAAATAGAAGCTCATTGAGATTTTCACATGGGCATGTGCTAGACATAACTCACAAACCTTACAAGTCTAAACCTTCCAAACATTCAATGAAGCATTCAATATGGCACGAACGTTAGAGATTAGGGCCATCGAAGAGGAGAAAATCCAATTACGTAATAAGAATTTGGCATTAAAGTCGAAATGATACCTCTTGTTCTTCCAAACCATAAAACAATTATTCAAAAGCTAAAGGCACTGCTACCATGCATAGTGGTACTCAAGGTTGGCCTAGCTCATCCATCAAATCAGGCTACCCCCTCATATAGTCTCTCACCCGTCCATACTTTTCAATTGAGATAGAGAACAGTGAAAAATACACCCAAATTGGGGAACATTATTCTACTGTATCTTATAAATGCTTATTAAAGCCAGGGCCATCACCCTTCCACCTATCAAGTCACACACTACTTTTGACCCTACTTACCCCATGGCCTGCATGGTATAAGGAACATGAATTTTTTAACTATCGTTGAGTAAAGGGTCATAGTGACGGTAATTGCATCACTTTCAAAAATATTATCCAAGAAATACTCGAGAAAGGCAAGTTAACTACATGGATAATCCCAACACTCCTCCTAACCAAAACGTACACATCTTTAAGAAACCATTTTCTAATCATGCCCCTTTGTCTAATCAAACCAGTGAGACCTTAGCTCATGATGGCCATACCCACGAGGTCCATGCTATTTTTAGTGACGTATGTGTTGTTTCTCAATTATCTCGCATATTCCTTTCATAGGGGAAATCCTATCACGAAATCCTCCTTCCGTACATCATAACCCACCACACCTATTCCTCCACCCATAGGGGAAAAAATTTCATCCCCTTCATTACCAACGGAGGATTCTTTTGTTAACATCGAGACTATTTCACCTTTGGCTTCTCTACTAAGAGAACTGATATCCCATAGTACTTATTTAGCCCACAGAGGAAGACCTGTCATCTACTCCACCCATAGAGAAGCACCCATTATATCTTCCATCCACAGTGGAGCACCCATTACCTACACCCATAGAGGAGAACCTATTTATTCCTCCACCTATAGAGGAGCACCCATCATCTCCTCCAACCCTATCACATACCCAGTTGAGATACCTTTGCCTCTTGGTGAGAATTCTCCATCATCTACCCAAGAGCATTACAGACTTACTTTCGTCTCTCTTACCCACGGAAGATGAATCCAGCCAATTCCCCATCTCTAAAACAAACTTTACAGGAATTTCCATTAGAATTCCTCGTCAATTCTCACCTATAGCCGTGCCATTCTCACATGCCTAGCTCCAATCACTTAGATTATGTGGATAGAGCCTTACTTATGGGGGTGTCTTCTGCGTTTCGGTGTCAATGCAGATGTATATGTCGCTTACTAATACTTCCACTATCTATCAAATAATTATTTCAACCAATTGAAATGAATACAACCACCTCTATCACCATTCCCTCTATGAAACCTATCATAACTCAACATACACCCTTACCCGTAACCCAAACTACATCTAAACCCAAACCCACACCTATAGACATTTGCCTTGAATAAACCCATTACCACCTTAGGGGTCATCCCCACCACAAGCCTTACTCATCCACCTATAAAAATATATTTATCTACATCCTCCAAAGTCAACTTCACACCTACTATGGCACCCAAACCAGATGAACCAAGTGGATAGAACTCATACCTCCAGCTTTTCTAGTTGCACCTTCACCCCTTCCTTCTGTCTTAGGACCTCAACCTCCTAGTGTGGTTCAAGCAACCTCTACCAATCAGTAAACCAAAAAACACAATATCCCATCCCTTCCTCATAAACCTATAACCTACCCAGGTGCCCAACATGACTTACACCTGCACTTGCAGCATCTTTTCCACCAATACCTCCAATACCTTCAACAATTCCTTCACCACCCACTACACTTTAGTTGTATGTCCCTTACACCTCCTAGCATGACCTGCATCCTCTGCCTTCATAACACCTCCGATTATCCCCATCGATAACTCATCCTCTTCCCCCCATCTTCCTTTCCTTCTAGACCTCATACACCCATATCACCTTTATCCCAAGAAGGTGCAACCCCAAGACAAAACTCTGCTACCTCCACAAGAAGGTAGTCAAAACAACCACACACCCTCCTGCCAAGTTCATCCACCATACACCTACCCAAACAGACACGACTGAACACCCAAGACCATGCCAGCACCAAAAATCACATAGCTTGACCCACTCCCCCTCCTACAAATACCATTCCTCAGACAATCAACCGCACCTATGCCCAAACCCACGTTTTACTTCCCATTGTGATCCACTAGCAGGGTCTTATGCTAGAATTTTAACCAATCTCCTTAAAACTTCTATCATCACATTACTACACCACTCAGACCTTACGATCCTCTCAAACCCAAACCAAAAGGGTTTTATGATAGTAAATTTTATTCCAACCATTATGTTCCAAGGCACCATGTGGAAAACTACAAAGGCCTTGAAAACCATCTTTATCTAGTTGTGTCCTCCAGAAGAAAAATTTGATGATGACAACCTTATCAATGAGGACCCCTGCTTTACCAACACCCATTCTAGACACTTCCCACTTAACAACCACGACCTCCACCCTCATATCTCCTATAGACACCCCCCAAGATTTGAAATTAACATGGTTTTAATTAGAGAACTTTCCACACTATAACCTAAAATTTCGTTGTGCTCAACTCACTTCACAAGAGATTTTCTCCTCCAGTAGGTTTTCTCTTGTTATGTCATTATACCACTCATCTTACACCTTCTCCATTTTATGAATCCCCTCAAATCAACATGAGACACATCACTACACATGCTCAGAAGGATAAGGGAAAAGAAAATTCAATACCAAACCACTAGCCAATCCTATACCTAACATACCATTTACACCCATACCTAAAATCACTATATGTGGCCCCACATACCCCATTTCTAATGGCGTCACACATCTCACCATGCTTAAAAAAACTTACACCAATCCTCCCCTCAAAATGTTTTTTTATATGACCTCCTTCAAAGCTTGGAAATCCCATCGTCAAGCTCTCCTAGAGTTTCTTTAATCTATTGAGATTTTACCCAATGACCCTACACCCATAGCCTCCATTATCACACCCAATCATGTGGCCTCTCTCACCAAATTACCACCTTCATCTTCACCTCACCCTATTCACCAAGTATCCTCCCTTATCTTCTTAGATGAAGAGATCGCGTCACACCAAAATGATGACCTAGACCCTACCCTATTCATCTTTATCAACATCTATGACATATGGGTACACCATGTGATGATTGATGGGGGGCGCATTGGCATTAACATTATTTCATCCCATGCATTCACTCAAATGTGCATACCTAAAAATTACATGCATGAGCATCCTGTCATGTTGTGTTCATTCAATGACGCTATCACCTCCACATTAGGCACTATTATCCTCCACCTTCGTGTTGGCCCCTGTATTATTCCAAAATTTTTTTACGTCTTAGATGGGGGAGCTTTCAATATAACTTGTTGCTTGGAAGACCCATGGATTCATGTCATGGGCTGTGCATTCCTTCCACTTTGCATCGATTGTGTAAATTTTGATTATGAAGGACATACCTATACTATCCCAGCTGATCCATCACCTTTTAAAACATGTAACATGCTTTATCGACCCAATGATGTGTTCATACCTGTTAAAGCCGTCTACCTCTGCAACCACCATCAGTTCCCCTACACCTCCACTTACCAGTATAGTCTGCTACCTTAACCACACATGTCTACTCTATCCCTACTGCTTCCATAACCTCCACAGCTCCAATCCATTAGCCACCCAAGCTATTAAACCCACCCTCCACATTGACATCCGACACATCGTCTATCCCAGCTACCTTACATACTAACCACTGATCCCATTGGAAGCTGATTTTTCAATGCCTCAATCTAGGGGTAATACCTCCTATATATTCTCAACACATTCCTTACTCCACAAGAGTATGGAAGCCTTAATCAACATCCATGTTATGATAACCGTATAGGAGAATGTCTCCTATATGCTTCTCCTCACCTTCGTACCAGTCTTACCTTCGTACTAGTCTCACATATGGGGGACTTGATACTACCACTTACATACCTAAACCTCCATCACAGACTCACCCATTTTCTACTGACTTCTAGTCTCTTACCAATCATCGGTTTTTACTCATACCTTCCTACACTGATGTATGTGGAAGGGTTTTGGTTTTAGATTTTATGAGGAAGGCCACCATACTGTTACTCCATGTACCAGCTGAAAACATAACGATGGTAGTGGTATTAGCTTTCCCGAACCACTAACTAAATAGGCCCGCATTGAACTCATCAAGGACATCAACCCTTCTCCACATTCTTCACTCTGCTCCAGCTTCATTGCCACCATCACGCTGACGGAGTCGATGGATCTAGAATCTATCCCTCATAACTTATTTTTTTCATAAACACCATTTCCCTTGGGACCTCTGACTTATCAACGCGAGGGTGAGGCCCCTTCCAGTCTTCCCTTCCTGTATCTTGAAATGGTCAATGATGATACACCTTTAATTAACATCATTCAATGTTAGGATGATGAATATATACTCACCTACTTTTATGAAGAAGACTTATATATTCATTAGATCATTTCCCTTTGAGATACAAACCATGTTGAGTGAATCGACTATTGCGATCAAAATTAATACTTGGGATGAACCACACATCCTAAAGATTGGTCCAATCTGTGGATGCTACCAAACAAGAAGCCATAAATTCTTTCCTTAAGGATCATAACCATGATTTATCTTGGTCTTACACAAACATGCCTAGTATCGATCCCACACATAGTCGTCCATAATATCGTCACTGTTCCCGATGCCAAACCCATCAAACAAAAGCTGAGGAAAATTCACCATCTCATTTCCCTTCTCATCAAATAATAGCTTCAGCACCTTCTTTTTATTTCCTTCATCTTACCCATTGATTATCCTCATTGGATTTCTAACATTGTCCCTGTCACTAAAGCGATAAGGGGACTACACATTTACACAAACTTCTGTTTCCTCAACCTAGCATGTCCCAAAAGATGACTTTCCCTTACCCAATATTGGTCTAACTGGTAGACCTTACCGCTGGTCACGAGATTCTATCACTCATGGATGGCTTCTCAGAGTTATAAACAAATCTTAGCTTGCCCTAGAATATCAACACAAAACCACATTCGTCACCCCTTGGGGGACCTTCTACTACCGATTCATGCCTTTTGGCCTTAAAAATGTTGGTGACACATATCAGTGGGCTATGACTTACATCTTGCATGATATCATGCAATCGTATATTAGAAGATTACATGGATGATATCCTAGCCAAATCTAAACGCCACTTCGAACACCTTACTGTCCTCAAAGCCATCTTTGACCATCTCATTAAATATTGCATTCACCTTTAGCCTAATAAGTGTGTCTTCACGGTTCTCTTAAGAAAGCTCCTAGGATTTATTATTTCCCTACGTGGTATAGAAGTCGACCCTACTAAGGTCGAGGCTATTCTCAAAATGCCTCAACCTACTTTCCTTCGACAACTCTATACCCTACAAGGTAAGTTGAAATCTATTCACCTGTTTCATTTCACAATTATCAGATTGGTATCTAACCATTTCATCATCTGCTTAAGAGGGATGTATCCTTTAAATGGGATGATGACTCCCACAAATATTTTGAGGCCCTAAAACAATAAATTCTCTTACCACCCGTACTCAATCCACCTAAATACGATCAATCTTTTTAGCTTTACTTATCAACTACCAATCATTCCTTGGGAGCCATGTTCTCTCATCATGATGAACAACACATAGGGAGCATGTAGTTTATTACATAAGTCATACTCTTTTATACTATGAAACCTGATACACCCACCCCAAAAAACTTTTCTTAGCCTTAGGTTTTTTTGCCACTAAACTCCATCATTAAACTACTTAACCACAAAACCTATGTTGTGAAAAACACTGATCCCTTACATTTCATGTACGCGGAACCTTATCAAAATCAACGTGCCACATGATGGCTTATACTTTTAGTTAACCTAAACCTTGAATTAATCCACCAAAAGTCCATCAAGGGCCAGGCTATCGTTGAACAATTTGCTGACGCTCCTATTTCCAGGGATCAGCCTTCTAATTTTGACTTTCTAGATGAGTCAATTACTAACTCTTTCCTTAAATGAACCCCCTTATCAAATGAAACTCTTGTTCGATGGTTCAAAGTTTTAGCGCAGTGGTGAGGATGGTATTCATCCTCATTTTTACTTGATGATGAACCTATGCCTTTGTATTTCAAACTTAGATTGTGATTGTACAAACAACATTTCCGAATACGAAGTGCTCGTATTAGGTCTCCAAGCCACCTACGCCCTAGATGTCAAATCAATCAACATATTTGGTGATTCTTAATTGGTCATAAACCAAGTCAATGGTATATACCAAAGTCGTAATGAGATACTTCAAAATTATAAACATCATGTAAACATACTTTTGACTACCTTTGACTGTTACACCCTTCACATTGTCCCACGTTCAACCAAAAAATTTGTGGATACTATGGCCTACTTGGCTTCTCAAATAGCCTGCTTCACCCACCAAATCTAAAATATTTGTCACCATATAATGACTCCAATCACCTTCTTATTTACCTCATGAGGTTTACTCCATTATAACCTTCAACCTTGACTCGAGTGACCTTTGGTACAAATAATACTCTGACTATCTATCTCTCTCCACCTCTTGATCTCACCTATAACGGAAAACACACCTTCCTTTAAAAAGTCTCTTGTTATGTCATCAAGGGGGGCCTCCTCTATAAGCATAGATTTGATGGTATTTTCTTATGATGCCTCACAACTTCTAAAATTCCTTAAACCATTAAGGAGGTTCATGATGGCATATGTGGAGGTCACTTTAGTGGCCTTGCTATTGCTAAGTGTATTCTTCACCTAGGCTATTACTAACCGACCCTTAAATCTGATTGTTGTGACTACATCAAACATTGTGTAAAATGCCAACAAAATGCCAATATTCATCATACAATCATTCACGCCTTACAGGTCACTTGTGACCTTTGTCCCTTCTCTCAATGGGGTTTGGATCTTGTCAGTGAGATCAACCCCCATTCTTCCCAGCATTATCAATGGATCATCACTGCTACCAAATACTATACAAAATGGGTTGAAGCCATACCACTCATCTCCATGAAAGCCAAGAAAATATGTGATTTCATCAATCATCACATCATTTTTCACTTTGGTGTTCCGCATCGCCTCATCACTGACAATGGAAAAAAATTCAAAAAAAAAACATTGCAAAAACTATGTGACGCCTTTGGCATTCAACGTAGTTTCTCATCACCTTTTTACCCAAAAACCAATGGCCAAGCCAAATCCAATAACAAAACCCTAAACAAAATTCTTATGAAAGTGGTTGATGATACTGGGAAGGATTGGCATACACACATTCCTTTTTCCCTCTGGGCATATCGCACTAGTATTTGCACTTGCACTGCTGCCACACCATTTTCTTTGGTCTACGGTACAGAGGTGGTTTTACCTCTTGAAGTTTAGATTCCCTCACTCCGTATTTAACTCCATGACATGCTTAATGATGATGAATTTCGTCAGGACAGTTTAGTAAATGGGGAAAAATTTCTCCTAATTGGCTTGGACCATACATCGTGACTCATACTTATGGATCAGGTGCTTATCATTTATCTTCACTTGATGGTAAACTAGAACCTGAGCCCCTTAACACCTTGCATCTTCGACCATTCTATTATTGACTTTTAGTCCTACCTCACCTTTTGTCTCTTTCCATGCTTGTCCCTTGAGCACTATCCACTTCATACACCTCACCAATGATTAAACAAAAATCATGTGAATACCTGTTACTTGTTATCTTCTCTTGAATATGTGTACCATGATGCTGCACATAGCATGATTCTCATGGATACTTTTTGTCTACCTTTAGATGAGATCCCATGGTTGTTTCACCTTGCCTTTTGCATGAGAGTCCTATTCTCCACCTTGGTCTTGTCCATGACTTCAAATCCCTCACATGGGATACAAATCCTTGAGTCAAACTTCCACTCAAAAGATGACTCCCTCAAAAGGAGATCTTCCTCTCGACAATTGCTGCTATAAATAGATTGCTCCATCAAAGGAAAACTATGTAAAGCGCTTAAAAAAAACATGAGAGCAATCGAAGCTTCCCACATCGATCAACTTTACGAAGACCTTAAGTAGTTAAATTCTTCATCCCATATACACTTCCCGCATCGATCAGGCTATCTCAAATATAAGTCAACATAGAAAACCTTTTTAGTCATGTACTTGCCCATTGTGACCTCGGATCTCTTTCCCAAATAGCATGCTACCTCATACCATACAAAATTACCCACTTTTCACCCTTCAAACCATACTCACTCCTATTTCCCATTGCCTCAAGGGACTTCTTAGAAACTAGGACATTTGGTGATCATGTGACTACTTTTCACTGTAAAATAATCAATCATGCAATGTCTTTAGGGTCTTACGTTCACCACCTCTTTCAAGGTGTGATCTACTTTGTTTGATCATCGCTAATCAGGTGGCTTTATTTCCCCCTTTTCTCTTTTAGCCATCCTTATTTATGTTTTGATTACCTTATACAAGACTTGGTCCTTGATACTTAATTTTGGGGTAATCTATCTTCTTATTTTCCCACAATCAACATCACCTATATCAATTTAAATCTAACCAACCCAAATCTAAAAAACCTAAACCTACACTATACCTAAAACCTACCACCTCATTTTCACACCCTCTCATATTCTTCCCTAGCTTATGGGAGAACTACATTGGCTTGAGGTCCCTTTTCACTTGGACTATGTAGGCATCACTCCGCAGGCATGGGGCCCCTGGAGGATAGCTCGCCACACTTTACCCTAAACAATTCATCATTCCTCTTCCTAATACTTACATCCTTACCCCACTTAGTTTCTCTTTCATATCCCAAATTGGAAATTAAAAACCAAATAAACAACAAGTTGCTTAACATCTTTATCATCAGTCACAACATGCATTTACTATGTCTACCATTTCTCTAACATCATCATACAGTGTAAATATAAAACATCTTTACAACATGACCCATATCATCATTCATTTACACAAAATAATGAATCACAAACTTACACCAATATGACTCGATCCATTACCATAACATAGCACTAACTCAACCATGCCTAAAAAACCTGACTCATACCATACCTATGACCTTGACTCGATCCATAGCCTAAACCAACCTATTTCAACCATGCCTGATAAATCTAACTCAACCATGCCCAACAAACCTAATTCAACCATGCCTAACAAACTTGACTCAACCATGCCTAAACTGACCTGACTCGATCCATGCCTAAAACCTAACTCAACCATACCTATGACCTGACTCGATCCATGCCTAAACTGACCTGACTCGATCCATGCCTAAACCAACCTGACTCCATCATGCCTAACTCAACTAATTTCCATCCATATCAAAACAAAAAAACAAAAATCTCATTAACACACCAATAAATCAAAAATCTCATCACCACATCAACAAATCAATAAATAAAATGTATCTCATCATATAAATAAATGTGTATCTCAATACAATATACATGGCTATCTCATCATGTCCATCATCTCAAAATCATTGGCACGTAGGTCGGTATCATATATACAATAAAATAATGAAATAATATAAAATATCTTCGGCGTGCAGGCCAGTATATGCTTGAAATATACAAAAATCTCTCATGCATCCTCACTGTCTTCGGCACGTAGGCCGGTATGTGATAAAAAATAAAACTATCTCTCGGCATGCAAGCCGGTATATATCACAAAAATGACTATCATACATCAAAAGTCAAAAGCCACATATCAGGCATCACAACGGATATCCTCCATCTTTGTATCGCCTGTACCCTTTTCCTCTTGGGTCCCTGCTGGCACCTCACTGAGAGCTGATCTCCATAAGTTAGTGGCCTCTCCCTGATTTGGCCTCGGAGTTCACTGGCCCCCTATGTTCTCCACACTGTGAGTGCAGGATCTTGTCCTCTCATTGGACGCCTATTGTGCCCTATACTCGGCATAAGATATGAAGTATATCTCGGCTGCCATCAGCTGGTCTTGGTAGTATCTAGTCTCACCTAGGGCATCCTGTAACCTAGATATAGGCACGATATGTGGTGGTCCCATAGGTCTCGGCCCCTGTACCTATCTTACAGGACCTTGTACCGCTCCTTCCTATGAACTGAGACTGAGTCTCGGTACATGTGGTGGTGCCCCCTACCCCTGTGCCTATATCTGGGCCTGTAAGACCCCAATCTATGCCTGGGCTGTGGCCAATTGGCCCTGTAAACCTGCCATCTGAGCCTGTAAGGTCACCTCCTGACCATGACCCTCCTCTCCATCTCCATCTCCTCTACCAGCCATCTAGGCTTGCAGACTGGCCACCTGTACATGTAGCTCTGCTACTTCTGCCTCAGAGCTCTCTAGCTATGTCTATAGTATACCCAACTGGGTAATCAGAGTAGCCACCTACCCCTGTAGGGCGTCTCTCTGCACCGTGATGGTGGCTAGATCCGGCTGCCCCAATCTGGGTGGTATGGCTCGTAAATGAGCCGCCCACCAGTGTCTATGCCTATCTGTGCACCTGACATCATTTATCCTCCAGTCCACTACCTGATCCTCCTACCCTGTGGGAACTATAGAATGTGGTAGAGGTAAGGGCCTCTCCACATCATCTCTCTGATTCTATGGGAAGGGTGGAGGTACGTCTCATAATAGCCCAAACTACCACCAGACTCTATCCACCGGGATCATCTCGTGCTCCCTGACATGGTGACCCTATATCCATCTCACCAGCTGGAGCTCAACTAGATCCTCATACATATGCCTATATGATGGGAATCCCACATACGGCCTCCAGATAATGTCCACTCCCGACAACCCCTCCAGTAAACACTGGAAATAGGCCATATCATGTGTAGGCCTCTCTGATCTCTGCTCTCTAATAGTCGGGACCCATCTCCTATATCCTACCTGCACAAATCTCGATGGGAATGCATCTACTCAGGGCATCCCTATAGGCGGCACACAAACTATGTGCTCATAAGCCCAACAGTGCAGTAAAAATGTACTGCATAGGCTAAACTTCCGCAGCCGCCCATATGCCCACAACTCCCTGTACAGCTGCACCAATAATGCTGGTGCACAGGAAAAGTGGGTCTCATCTACCATCATGTCATGGAGTACCCCCATCAATGATCGGGGAAAATGTCAACCCTCTACATCTGGCAGTGCAAAACAACACACTACTTCCATCAAAATAACCACTAGCCTCGTCTCCTCCGGATGGGCTAGGTACATATCACCGTATCGAATGATGACACTATGGAATGTTAGCTTGGCCATCCCCTCACAAAACACCGTCATCATCAGCTCCTCCGAGGCCTCAAAGGAGATATAATAGACCTATGTACCCAATATGGGTAACAGTAGAATTCGGAACACATCCTCCAGGGTGACAGTGATCTCACCTATCAGTAAGTGGAACGTGTTGGTTGCAGAATCCCATCTATTGATGAGCAAAACCATCAAAATGGGATTCTGGAATACATGCCGATAGCGACAAACCCCACTCATGCCCACCACCTCAACATATTATAGCTCCTTAGGGGTCGTTGTACTATGCATTGCAACCAGTAGAGGCGAAACCCTGTCTCGCATACGTAGCTGATCTCTCCCCTGCATGTAATACAAACATGTTAATCTAAATTTTCACAACCATTACCCCCTATCATTTCCCAACAACTTATTTTTCACCCTACCCATCTCAAACACCTAGCCCACATCACTTTTTGACCTTTGTCCCCCAAAGACCGACCAGTGCCAGTTCTCTTTAACCGATCCCGGAAACCCCTTAACTGACATCCATCACCTGTTTGGTGACTGATACTGGTTCAACCTTACCGATTCTGACCAATCTTGATTGACGCCAGTCACTATTGCAGTAAAAACCTGCGATCCCCAAAACCCCTTTTCTCAAAAAAACTCCCCCCTTGCCCCTTTTACCCACCTCAAATGACCTAAACTACGCTTGCACCTCAACCCATCCCCCCTCTCACATTTATTACCCTCCCCATTCCTATTTTTACCCACTTTTTCCCCCATTCCAAATTTAATCTTTCCCCCACCCTAAAAAACAAACCAACCAACAAAAATCTACCAATCGTCTAACCTATCTAGTCAACTGCAACAAAATTTGGACACTTACCTCATCATGCTGTCGACATATTGGTGGCACGTCTAGCCGCTGCACTGGTGGCCCACTCAATCCCTCTCCGGTCTCTGCCATCACCAAATCGCTACCTGCAACCTCTACCAAATCAAATCCCTTGCACTAATCCTATGGACCCACTTCTCATCAACCAATCACCTGTCGTTCACACCGCCAACTCAACGCTTCATTCTGTCTGGACAATTTTCTCTCTTTTCTCTCTTTTTTGTCATTTTCTAACTTAGCTAAATGACAAATGAATAGCCAAAAATGTGGATTTTTTTATTTTTATAACAAACCCGACCTAACCGATGCCAGTTTACCCTTCACTGGCATTAGACGCGTGCCCTACCTTACCGTGGTTGGTTGACCTATATTGACGTCGGTTACCTATGACTGGCATCGGTCATCTTCACCCTGATCATTTATCCCACCCCACCTTTACCCAAACCATTTACCTCACCTTCCTAACCTCATCATTTACTACCTCCCTTTGTCCTCCTTTGGGGACCCATTATTTTACCCCTGCCTTGGCCTTACCCATGCCGTGACCTAGATATTTGGACCTAGACCATCGCTAGTGACCTTTGACCTCATGTGTTCTCTATACCTTGCGGCAATGTTACTTGTGTTGATTGACCTAATGACCTTACGTAGTCTATTACCATGACTATTTATTTTGACCCTACCTTTTGTGTACCGGAATATACCTAAACATTTCTACACCTATCCTACATCATGTTTGCTTACCATATCCTGTACCTTGGATACCGACATCACTTCCACCTTGTTTGGATAAACCTATCAACCTTAGACGATGTAGTGTTTGCCTGCTCTTCAACCTGGTAGCATGATGTAGTTTATACGTGTGCGTGCATTTGACTATTGCTACCTTTGACCTTAGCCCATTACCTAGATTTCCCACGTAGACTGTTAACCCTCTTTACCCCTATTCGCCACCTTCCCCTTTCTCACATTTACCTTTTATCAAACCACTCACTGATTCTGCCTTCGGTCTCGTCAGTTCTTGGTTTGAGGGGGATCACCTTCACTCACACTTGGGGCAACCACATCTTAATTTTTGTTAGCATTGCTTACCAATACAAGCTACACAATAAAAAGGGGCAAACTGTAGACACTAAAATTAGGTCACACTCCCCTTTGGTCCCTCTACAAATAAACACCCTTCATCACATTAACCTAGCCATGGCCCCCTTCACCCCACTGATATTAATTTAATTACTTAAATTAAATTAATTCATTATCCTCACCATATTTAGTATTGGAATATCTTAATTTAGATAATATCCACACATACACTTCACCTAGACACCTCATCAAGCCAACTCACCCTGAGACCTATTCTTAGTAAGTTACCATAACTAACTAAGACTTACCCCAAATCTTAAAAATCAATGCCTACATTCCCTCTAACCACATTCTTGACATGCTTACAAGAAGCTCCCATTCTAATCCGTGGGTGAATGGAAATGAGATATGAGGAAATGAAGAAGATCTCCCTAGTTTTAGTAAACCTAGAAAAACTCACCTTGACCAACGCCGGTTACCCCTAATCGTTGCCGGTTAGGACGGAAACCACCATCGGTCGATTGCCCTTTTAACTCCAAAAATAACCTTATTCTCAAGGTTGGCAGAAAGGTTGGAAAAATATTAGACAAGTTGGCAAACATTAGCGCATCCCAGAGAGATATTGCATCTTTTAATAGTCGAATTCCAACGAGAAAACATGCATGTAAGGAAGGAGATCAAGCATCTTTTCTCTTGCACATCCATCTAGCGCTCACTCCAACACTGATCTGAGTCTAACCAAGAAAAGACGAATTTACATGCATCCCATGCAAAAGCTTTCCTTTAGCATTAGGTGACCACTTGTAAGCCTTCAAAACCTCTCATCATGCACCTCCATCCCTCGCTCACAAGCGTCCATGACCAGAATCCAAGTAAGTAGACATGTTATACCCCTCTGGCTTATTCCATTTCATCATTATATTGTCACCCTTTGTATTCACCTAGCCACCCATTGACTTCCTTGAACATTCACTCATCCATATACCCATTAAAACCCCGCCAAATCCTACCTAATTCACCCAATACCTCATCCCGACCAGCCAAAGTCCTTTGCGTAAATCACAAAGGAGACCCAAATCTCATTTTGTGGCATTCCTCAGAACTCCACAGTAACTATCACCGGTTACACCCAACCACCGTCAGTCACCCTTAACCGACATCGATTATCTATATTTTCCCATACAACCTAGAACAATGAACTATCTACCTAATTCCCTTTCACCCTTATTCGCGTGTGATCTACCTGAGACCTCTGTCAGACCTGCAGAGACCCAGGAACCAATTACTTGGCCTTTAGATCATATTCTAACTTAGTCTGTTAGATTAGATATTTCTTATTGTGTTTTAAGTGAGATATCTAAATCATTTCTAACTTACAATAGGATATACTTTATTTACCCCACATTAAATTGTTTAAAATAGTGGACTGACAGCCGTCTAGGAAGTATCATACTTCTCGGATCTAGCATATGCTAGGTAGTTCACTACATATATTGTTTAATTCTTTTCTAGTGATCTTGCTTTATATTACAGGTAGTTCCTCCTAGCCAAAAGGACTCTCTCACAATTAGTTGTAGATTCAAAAGTCATACGTGCGCAACAACCCATCAACCAACATTTGAATAGGTATTCCTCCTACACCCGTTACCCTATTTGTTTCGTCAATACTTCAAAGAAATGATCTAAGAAAATGGTGAAACAGCTAGTCTAAATCACATAAGGTCAAACTCATTATATAATAATGTTCTCATCAAAATCATCCCACACCTAATCAATCCATCAAATAACAACATCCAATCATTATAATTAAATCATGGAATTAAAACAATCACATTATGCATCTAAGGTCAAATCAAGACATCGCATCATTCAATATATATCACATCTAACATCTAAAATAAAATTCATGTCATAATAAAATAATCAAGCACACCACATAAATCATCATCCACGTACAGTGAAAAATTTAGGTATATATATCATCAAAATGTATCTATAAATTCGTGATAGGACTCTAAGGGTGATATCTCAAAAATCTATACATCATCAAAATCTATATACAATATCCACCTAATCAATAAAGTGAACATCATATAATTTGAGTGCAAAGCCTTCTCCCTGGGGTAGGTTCCTGCGCAACTCTTTGTCCATCATCATTTAATCATAGAAAGAACATCTCTCTCTCTCTGAGTCATAACAAATTACACAAATTCAAAATAAATACATATTCAAATACATATTTCTTGGGAACGCCTATCAATGATTGCATTGATATGAGGATTGGCAAGTACTCCTCAGCTCGCTGCTCTATCGAGTCATACTTCAGAGTCAAGCCCGCCCCCACCATAACATACCTGAAACCTCAACTTTTAGATCTCCTTCTTCATAGGAAGCTATCCTCACCAAAAAAGTATATTCTATAGTGTATGAGTCAGTCCTTAAATAGCATAAGCTAAACAAACATAATAGAAAAGGCACTCCTAGGATCACATTTTTCTTAGTGTTTCTGCTTGGTTTACATTTTGAAGTGAGAGATCACGTTCTTCATTTTTATTGTTCATCCTTACACAATCCTCATCACAACTGGTGTATTCTAGCTTCACCTGAGTGTGTCTGGACCATATTCTCATCATTCTCAAAATTCTGGGTCTGATTCCAATCATATTTTAATTCATAACTACCGTTCTGTCATCATTGTTTCAATTTCACAGTGACCAGTGCCGGTCCAGCGACCATCATCAGTTACCCTCTTACCATTTTTGGTTTTACCCAACTGGAATTAATTCCAGGTCCTTTTGTTAACCTACTCAAAGGGACATTTATTCATCTCCATCCTTGCTATTTATTCATCTTCTTCCACTTTTTATAGTCCTTTTCATTGCTATCATTCCCATTGACGTTGTAAAACTCATCAGATTTGGCATACCTATCAGATTTAACCTTATACCTTGTTTTTCACTCACTGTCCATTTTCTACAGTGACTGGCAATGGTTACCCCTAACTGACATCAGTTTGCCTTAACCGGTATCGACTAGCTTTTTTAACTTTCCAACCAACATTTGGTACCTAATCCACTTTTTACCGCTAGTTTACCCTCTTTTTAGTGTTTTAGGTGTCATTTACAGAGAAGCAGGCCTGCCTGATCAGTACTATTTCACATTGTACTGACCTGAATACAAGCAAGCACACTCATATTTCACACCATTTGTTAACCATTCCCACCTAGTACTTCACCACCTTCCATTTTATCACCAGCCATGGATCCTATCCAACCTATCACTATCACTACCGCAGATGAGGAGTTCGCATGACTCCTTGACAAAAAACCTGATGCTTTGCATTTTTAACTTTACCACTAATCTACTCGAGATGCCTTGGGTCAGTTGATATACGACATGCCCGCATCTATCCCCCCGAATCTCATCCCCACCTTCACACCTTTTGTTTTCCTTTGCCACTATGACATTTCAAATTACTAACCTTTAATGTTCTTGTTGTCACACATCAATACCTTCTTATTACATAAATTCAAAATCATCATTCTATTACCGTACGTCAACACATTCTTGTTGGTGGGCGTTACCAGTTTTCTTGTTCCTGACAGGTAACAAATTGGTGTTGCAGGAACAAAATTTATTTCTTCACTCCAGGGTCAAAACCTAATAAAAATAGGTTATCCAATATATGAATATATATGTAAAATGGCCAATTAATTAAATGATAATATTTTTTAAGTCATGAAAATGAGTTATTAATTAAATTTTACAACTATTTTAATTTTTTACCTCAAGGTGTGCGCATGTAGACTAAGTGATATGAAGAGTTTATGATCATCGCGAACTAAAACACCATATGGGATATGGAGATAAATAAATAGAATTTAATTTTTTTTAGGCTCTATAATATTCACGAGGCTCTTGAAATATTTCGTGTAAGTTACAAATTTTACAAGGGTCTTTGCATTGCACAGTCAGATGATTTTCCGTATCTCAATATCCCCAAAATATTTCCTTGATGATTCTAACATGAAGTGGGATATTGTATTATTATAATTCATGGGGTATGAACTTATAACTCCTTACAGGGATCCTGAAACTCTTCAAACAATGTGGCTAGCTTTTTTAGAACATGCATTTCCCAATACCTTGGTCATAATGCCCCTGATCTTGTATAACTTGTTCCTAAACCTTGATTTTCTTCCAGAAATTTCCTAAAATTCATTGGATGATTATATATCTCTATAATACACTTCTTAGAGGTATTATATGTTCTTGTTACCTCCCCTAGAGGTGCTCTACAGGTGTCGGAAGTATGAGAATATGCCTTTTGATGCTTCTGTGAGTAATTCCTTAAAGGTGAATCAAAATTAATCTATAAATTGTTTCCTACCGAATTACCTGAACATTAAAAACACTTTAAAAAAATAGTTAGCATATCCCTCTTGGCCATAATTGGGTTTACATATTTAGAGACTGGATGGAGGGTAGGTTCTCATTACCCGATTCATGGATTTTTTTAGTGTGGGCTTTATTTTCATGGCCATAGTTTCAATTTTTTATGTTAGACATTTAGCATGAAAATTTTTTCTCTAGATTTGGGAATTATCTCGGATTGAAAAAAGTAAAGACGAAGAAGTAGGAATCCCAGAATCCTAAGACACTAAGAGAACCAATGCGTTATCCATTGGGCTATAGGATTCATTACAAAACATGGGTGGATATAATAAAAAAATTCTTTATTAAACAAAAGATGAGAAAAACAAGAAAAAATGATAGAAATGGAAACAAAAAACACAAAGGGAAACACACAAACCTATATTCACCTATAGAACATGCAGGGGATAACCTGCTTTCATTGTTGTATGATTTCAGATATTTCCCACTACAAGGTAATTCCTAGTGAGTGCCATATAGATAAGATAGTTGAAAATTATTCTCTTTGCATGTGTCTCATATATGAAATGGGCCAAGCCACAATGAATCAAAATTTCCTTGGATTCCTTTTGGTTCTCTCCTTTTATCCCATAGTAATACTATATCGCCAATCTAAAAATCTCTTTTCTTTGTGTTCTTATAAAAAAAAATCTTTACTTTCAACTGATAGTCCTTTATTTGATCAACCACCAGGAATATATCTTAACATAACTTCTCCATATATAAAATCCTTTTATCTAGTGAGTCTTCAAACTCACCATCCTCCAGTTATTTGATTAGTTCCAATGGTGGTAAATTTACAGTAATTGGAACTTCTACATTTATTCCATATAGGAGTTAGAATAGTGACATACCAATGAATCTTTTTGTGCCAATTTCTTTGATTCTGATCTACGAGATTCCTTAAAATTATCACAAGATTTTTATTACTAGATTCTACTTGACCACTCCCTTGAGGGTAATAGTTAGATGCGTGGGCTAAAGATATTTTGTATCCATATAAGAAATCCGTTAATTCCATAGAAGATAAATAAGTGGAATTATCAACAACTATCTTCTATGGAATGCAAAAATGAGCAATAATACATTTGTTGATGAAGTTACATACCTTTTCCGAATTGGATTGCTTTACTAGTATGGCCTCCACCCACTTAATGAAGTAATCCATTACTATGAACACAAAGATATGACCTACACTAGAATGAGGATTAAGAGAACCGATGTAATCAAAGAGATATGTACTTGTTGGACCCCTGTAATCTTAACCACGTATGAAGGCACGCATGGTGCACGCGTAGGGTCCCAGTTATGAAAAGGTGCACAAGGTAAAAGCACGTGAGAGAAAGGCTTAGGGAAGCACATAGCATGTGCGACGTGTGAAAGGAGGCTCGGGGACTTAGTCAATTTGAGCACCCAAGGTAGAACACGTGAAAAGTGTGATTGGTTGTGCATGGATAAGATGCCAGCTTGGTGATAGGATGGCCCAGGAAAGAGCATGCCCCGGATGGAATCTTCTAGAAGAACATCATGAGCTAAAGTGGAAAGCTCAGGCCTGAAGAAGCATGCTCACATGGACCACATTCGACACTTGGCACCAGATCTGAGGACGCTGGAAGGTGAGTTGGTAGTGTAGGAGAATTATAAATACAAGTGCCTACGGAGTAAAAAGAAGATCAATAAGTACGAGGTATAGCGAGTTAGAGAGTGAGCAGAGCTCTGCAGAATTACTAAAAGTGGATATTTCTATTCAGAAAAGAATGCACTAAGCATGGAGTTGTAATTTTTCTTTTTCTGTTAGCTTAGTTACATACATCCAGTGATATGCATGACTGTGGTCTACTCTCTGTGACTTTCTATAATGAATCAATGAATATAATGAGGTTACCTGTTATATATAGACATGGATATGAATGGTTTTAATGCACATTTCTCTCATATAAGTTCTCTTTCCTTTCATGTTGTGTATGAATGCTTGTATAATTCTTTCTGTCATAATGCATGTTCTGGGTTCTGTTAAAGTACTCAGTCTAAGGTGACTGCAAGGATCTAGAGGCTCGTTCTGAGCCCTATGGTCCTTGTATGTTTCAACCTCCCTCATCAAAACTCTTACACTAATCATAAGTGATGCTTCCCACTAAACTCACATAAAAGAGAGACTCGGTACCCGTGCATGCCTCGGGTGAGCGCTCAGCTTTTGCTGGGTGATAGACTGGTGCACGCATGGGGTTCCTTCCTTTTGTGATAGGAGTAAAAATGACTACATATTGGTTCCATTGGTGGGACCTCTTTTTGAAGTTGTAGTGGGATATAACATACATCATGATCTGTGTAATGAGTAATGACAGAGCGGTTGACATTGGAAATTGTTGAATCATGGTTCAAGATCATGGAGGATGAATTTTCTCAGAGATACAGCACTGGACCTAAGTTTAATACATGTAGATGGGTAGAAGAGAACCTCTACCATGATCTGTATGAGACCTTCTTCTACTGCTTCCCAGTAGAACTATATGAATGGATTTCAGCCTATGTGTCTAGATCAAGTTGGCATTATGGATCACATGTATGGACCAAAGAAGACTACCAAAGGTTGCAGGATGCAGATCTGACGTGGACCCATGATGTAGATCATTGGTGGAGAAGAGTACTGACTAGTTACACTCTAGAATACGCCATTTCCATGTATTCTTATCTGGAGGTTGCTGAGTTTGAATTTTTACGAGAACCTAGAGGAACCTTTCTATGTGTTATTCCCCTAGCTATGAAGATATTGATGGTTACCATGAGTTTAGAGGCTTTCCCAATGGCCGGCTAAACCATTCTGAGAACTGGGTAAGGGAACTTGGGTGAAGGAAGATGGTAGATATCACGACAGAGAAGGAGAGGGAAGAGAGACAGCTCAAGTATAGTGAAGCACATGAAAGGGAGATTGCTAGATGATGAAAAGTTGCTAGTGTGATGGATCTATGGAGACAGAAGTTGCGGGAAGGAGTTGAGGTTCATGCAGAGGATGTGGAACCTGAGTAGTCTTTGCTACCCCATCTTGGCAAGCACGTGAGGGAGACCCCTTCGGCTTCTGGTGAGAGTTTCATCACATGGAGAAAGGAGAGTCATTGGCACATATCTGAACCCACCCAGTGACCGAGCCCTGGTGCTTGGTTTTCCTGAACTAGGAAGAAGTGTTATTGACCCAGTTGATATCGGTGGAAGAGACAGATCTGTGCCTAGGAGATATAATTTTACAGTCCCTTCTTCTATGGCTACACATATTCCAGTATTTAGAGGAGTCTTTGGATAAGGAGCTAGTGTACAAGCTTTTGGTCTCACATCAGGGAGTGGCGTGGGACAAAGTAGTGGTAGCGGAGTGCTATCACAGACCATCGATGCACAGTTCAGTGGGACCATGGGGGAGCTTGGCATAGCTCCTACAGGCCCTATTAGACCCAGTGGTTCTGGTGGATCTGGTGGATCTGGAGGCACAGGACCTGGTGGATCAGGTGGTGGAGGAAACACCAGAGGGAACCAAGGCTCAGGCTCGGGAGGACAAGGACCCCAGCCACCACCTCAAGTATTCTTTGAAATGTCTCTACATTTGCCAGATTACAGGGGCATTGAGGATGCTGCAGAACATGTTCATAAGTGTGAACTGCTATGGCGTGCAAAGGGTGTCACAACCCTAGAATGGAAGGCTAGTTAGTTTGTAACCACATTGCAAGGGTGCGCACATAGCTGGTATAGGAAGTATGACCCTCATCAAATGGTGGTGGACTATACTACCTTAAAGAATGCATTCTTGGCAGAGTTCCACATCCTTGAGTTTGAGCATAAGAGCATCAATGCTTTGAAGGAGATTCAACAAGGAATGGCAGAGAGTGTGTGGGAGTATGATGCATGCTTTAAAACTCTCTTGTCTAAATTATCATATGATATCCATCCTTCTCAGCATGCATAATGGTTTGTTGGAGGATTGATCACCCCTTTTAGAAGGGCCTTGTCTCATAAAACTTTTACAAACCCGTGCAAAGCATTGGAAGCTACCTTATGTGCCGAGGCTGTTGGTAGTATTGATATTGGTGTTAGCCCATTCTTGGAGGCTCAGATTGCTGCTATGGAAAAACAGTTGGAAAAATTATCTGTGAACATAGCCCATGAGACTCGTAGTGGTTTGTGGTGCACAGATTGTGAAATAGAGGGACACGTTAAGGATAATTTCCCCTGAGGATGGTACACACTTTGACAGTGGATTGTGAAATTTTTCATGGGGACCATGATGCAAGTAGATGTCCCTTGCTGTAGCACGTGATCAGGAAGAATGTATCTTGTTACTACAAAATTTTCACCTCTACAACCCATGACACTAAGGACTGTAGGCTCATTGATCAGATCCATGAGGCCATTGATCATGGGGTGTGCCAAACTAGCATTGCTAGTGGTTCCAAGGATAATGATCACCATTATGAGGAGCACAGATGGAGGCGCGTGGAAGAGGTTTTCAAGGAGGATTCTGTGGTCGAGGTAACTGTGGAGGAGGAAGGAGTGAGTTCCCACTGCGGAACATGTTTCAACTGTGGATCTACAGAACATTACAAACATGAGTGCCTGGACCTGTTGCAGTGCTCATGGTGCGGAAAGAAGCATAAGTATGAGGAGTTCCTGGAATTATTTGAGCACATGAATCAGAAGCACCAGAAGGACAAGGGCACTGTAATGGTCAGTATTAAGAAGGTAGACATATAGTGGATGCCCCGGGTAACATGGGATGAAGGTTTGGAGCCTGTCTTGGTAACAACAAGGGTAGAAGCCATGCACATGTGAGAGAGGTACCAAGACAGAAAACCCTAGTTTCAAGGGAGGAGGTCATTCATGGAAAGTATCCAGACCCTGTACATCAAAAGGAGATATATCAGGACACCATGGATGTTATTCGGAGCTTACAAGGGGAGATCCAGTGTCTAAAGGAGCAATCCAGGAGGGAGGAACAAGGAAGGAGAGTCGAGGTGCAAAAGGATGACCTAGATGAGGTCAAGGAGGTGTGTAAAATGCTAAGGCAGGAGAATATCATTCCCTTGCTAGGATCCTAGTTGAGAGAGAAGGTACCACGTGCCAGAGAAGAGTGCGAGAGATAGGTCTTGCACGTGAACCTTCCCCCTCACAGCCTCGACTATGACAAGGAGATTACGTTGAATGCAGTTGTAGATGGATGGCTCCTCAGCAATATCCTCATTGACACATGTGCGGAGGTTAATGTTCTGACTTTGGATGCATGGCATCAAATGGGAAGACCTGCATTACAGCCATCTTCAAATGTGCTATATATGGAAAACAAGACTAAGGAAATGCCCATCAGTGTCTTAAAGGATGTGGCTATTACTATCCAGGGAGCCAAGTTTACTGGGGACTTCAAAGTCTTGGCACTCACCGAGGCAGACAATTTCCCAGCACTACTTGGGCGTCCTTGGTGTTACAAAAACAATGCGGACCTTTGGTTCAACAAAGGGTACATCAGATTCAAGAACAAGGAGGAATGGGTCATTATACCCCTGGTTGATGGGAAGTCGACACCCTATATTGAACCGTTGGGGGAAGAAGTTCTGGACAAGATTTATGTGTGCTCAATCAGAGACCCTGAGATGATACACCCTACTAACAAGGTTATCCAGTTTGAAGATGCTCAGTCAGTGAGTGATACCACCAGTCTGGCATGTGAAAATTGGGTGCATGGAACTTATGAATTAATGGGATGGAAGTTGAGAGGGTTAGTGACCAAGGTAACAAAGGTGCGCATGGTTAGGCACCTTGGAGGAAAAGAACTACCCAAGTATTCAGGAGGAGCCTTCCCTGAGATCTTTCTGCAGGAGGTAGAAGCTCAGTGGAAGGATGAGAAGGAATGGAGGGAGATGTTAAGTTATGTCTTGCTTGGCACAAGAAGCTCGGTGGTGGGCCACACATCAGGAGAGCCTTTTAGAGTGGTGCGAGGTAAGAATTGCTCTCTCTGTCAGATTTTCTAGGAGTAATGTACCCACCATCATCAAGGAGTACCATGGGAAGGAGCCTACCTCTTTCCATATCCAGGAGTGTGAATGGGTTTGGAGAGAAGGCACGGAAGCTTTTCCACCATCCCTCTGGGTGCACAAGTTATATTCTACACTATAGGGTTACGCACGCACATGGTACATTCATTCGGAGACATGCCGCCAGACAAGGAATTGGCAAGAACTCGTAGCTGACCTTATTCAAACCTTTGAATATCAGAGTACCAAGCCATCGGTTGATAAGGCCTTGTAGGGTATCAAGTGCCTTACCATGGGGGATAGTGCCAGGATGGAAGATAGGTTGTTGGAATTACTAGGTGAACTAGGATTGGAGGCACATTTTGAAGAAGAAAAGGAAACAGAAGAGTTACAGCTTGAGCATGTGTGTTTGGAAAAAGAGAAGGGAAAGTTGGTATATGTGATTGATGGAGAGGAATCAGAAAGCTTAGATGTTAGCCATTCTATAGGGACACGCGAGGTAGTGGACAGTGCAGATGCTCACGTGCATGCCTACCATGAGCCTTTAAAGATGAAGAAAGTTAACATCGGTTCAGAAGAAGAACCTAAGGAAGCTATTATTGGGGATTACTAGATAGAGAAGGAAGTATCGAAAATCATTGATCTGCTACGTGAATTTGAGGATTTATTTCCACACGGGTATCATGAGCTCAAAGGCGTTCACCATTCCTTGGGGGAGATGAAGATAAAACTGAAGGATGGTGTGCACCCAGTTAGGAAAAGGCCCTACCAAATGAATCCCAACTTGCACGTAAAGGTCAAGGAGGAGATAGAAAAAATGATAGCTTCTGGGATCATTGAGGCAGTGGAAGAATCAGAGTGGATAAGTCTGATGGTAATCAACATCAAGAAGGATGGGCAGATTAGAATTTGTGTGGATTATAGGGAATTGAATGCAGTTTGTGTCATTGATCCATTTCTGACCCCCTTCACTGAAGAAATTTTAGAAGAGTCACTTGGGCACGAAATCTATTCCTTTACGGATGGATTTTCAGGGTACCACCAAGTCTGGATTGCAAAGGAAGACCAGGAAAAGACAACTTTCACCACCGAGTGGGGAAGTTTTGCATATACGGTCATGCCCTTTGGGTTGAAGAATGTGCCAGCTATCTTTTCACACATAGTGGTGCAAGCATTCCAGGACTTCATCCATAAATTTCTTCAGGTCTATTTGGATGACTAGACAGTATATGGTCTGGTTAAAGACCATTGTGACAATTTGAGGTTAATGTTTGAGAGGTGTAGGTAGTTGAGGATATCCCTCAACATTAAGAAATGTGTGTTTACTACACCCTTTGGGACTTTATTGGGGCATATCATATGTAAGGAGGGCTTGCTGGTAGATCCCGCTAAAGTTGCAGTTATTGTGGGGTTAAGGGAGCCTACTAGCCAGAGCGCAGTGTGTGGATTCCTTGGGCATGTGGGCTATTACAGAAAATTCATTAAGGGATATGCCAAGATCACCGCACCGTTAGAGGAGCTACTTAGACATAAAAGTGCCTTCCATTGGGGAGAGGTGCAACAGAGGGCATTTGATACATTAAAAGATAGGCTTATTACCATGCCTATTTTATGGTTTCCCTCTTGGGACAAGCCCTTTCATGTTCATGTAGATGCCTCAGGGACCGCCATTGGAGCAGTGCTTGCACAACCAGGTGAAGGGATTGTTGATCATCCTCTCTATTTTGCAAGTAGGAAGTTGACACCAGTAGAGTAGAATTATACCACAACTGAGCACGAGGCATTGTCAATGATCTACGTGCTCTTCAAGTTTAGGCAGTATCTGTTGGCAACACCCTTTGTGTTCTACACCGACCACATGGCATTGAAGTACTTAGTGAACAAGCCTATTCTACAAGGATGCATATGTCGATGGGTGTTGTTGTTTCAAGAGTTTGAATTCACCATTGTAGTAAAACCTGGAAAAAGTAACTGTGGACCTGATCATCTGTCAAGAATTGATTCAGGGGAGGACACGCAGAGTATTGAGGAAGCAATGCCAGACACAACTATTTAGGTTGTGGCACACCCTCAGATTTAGAGGAGATTGTAGTATTCTTAAAGGAAGGTGTGGCACCGGATGGAATGAAGACATTGGAAAAGAAGCAGTTGGCCATATGCTCACACACCCTACATGTTAATCAGTGGAGACTTATACAAATTGGGACGTGATGAAGTTTTACATAGGTGTGTCTTAGAGCATGAGCACCTGGCCATCATGGAGGAAGCACACAGAGGAAGTGTGGGTGGGAATTATGTAGGTGATGCCACCATGCACAAGATATTAATGGCAGGTTTATGGTGGGAAACCTTGTACAAGGATTGCAGAGATTATTGTAAAGCGTGTGACCATTGTCAGTGCATTGGCAAACCAGGAAGGAGAGATGAAATGCCTTTGCGTGCCCTATTCCTAGCACGGAGCCTTTTGAAAAGTGGGCGATAGACTTTGTAGGACCTATTGCACCGAAAGCACGTAGGACCGGGTCACGTTATGTCATCACTTGCACAGATTATCTCACAAGGTGGGCAGAGGCAGCCCCAACTAAAGATTACATGGTAGCAACAGTGGCAAGGTTCTTATGGGAAAACATTATCATGAGGTATGGATGTCCATTGAGTTTGACCAGTGATAGAGGTATGCATTTCTTGAATGAGACCATCAGGATCCTATTATCAGAGTTCATGGTAGCTCATCACAAGACTACGCCCTATCACCCACAAGAAAATGGAACCACGGAAGCATTCAACAAGATACTGAGTCATACCTTGACCAAGATTTGTGATGTCAGAAGACTTGATTGGGATGACAAGGTATCAACAGTACTATGGGCTTACAGGACAACGTATAAAAGACTAAACAAAGCCACACCTTTTCAATTGGTGTTTGGTGCACGGAAGCTATTTTTCCAGGTTGAATTTATGTTGCCTTCTCTGTGAATAGCGCACACAGGAGGGTTAGCCGATGAACAAGCACTGGAAGAAAGAATTGATGAGCTAATGAAACTGGATGAGAGATGATCACTTGCCTGATGGAGCCAAATAGTGGAAAAGGAAAAGAAAAAGGCTTGGCATGATCACCATATTAGAAACAAGAAGTTTGAGGTTGGGTAGATGGTGTTATTATATGATTCTAAGTTTCTGTGCCATCCTGGGAAGTTGAAAGTCCATTGGTTGGGTCCTTACACAATCTCGTACATCCTTGATTCAGGCGCGTGCCAGTTACAAGTGCTGGATGGGATGAAGTTTCCTGGACACTTCAATGGCAGTAGGCTGAAGCCCTACTATAAATAAGTCTTCTTGGTGTTTGTAAATAAGGTAGTTTTTCTAGTTAGTTTAGAAGTTTCTTTTATGCATTTTCCCTTTCTTGTGTTTCCCTTTCGCGTTGTTGTTTTGTTTTGCGCCTTGGGCACTAGTAACCTTATTGCTATTTTTGGAGAATTTGTAAGTGTGCAGAGGACCACACATCACTTTAAGTGTGGGGTGGAGAAAGGTGAAGAAGCATGTGATCAAAGTACCAAGGAAGTTGTGTTGAAAATCCTTGTTGAGTAGCCAGGTTGAAAGAGGTATATAAAGAGGAAGATGGAAGAATGGTTGGTGCCAGGGTAAAGCTACTTGTAGATCCCATGTACTAAGGAGGAGAAAGCACATTTGAAAGAAACATGAGGTAGGTGAGAGCAAGGATCAGGATAGAAGAAGTGCCTTCGGTGTGGGTTACACACATGCAAGAGTCTCCTATCAGGTTGGATTGGTTGCACACAGAAGGTTGGAGGAGTTTTTCACGCAGGTTGGGCACGTAAGGGAAGGCACTGAAGATGGGATTTGTTTGAAAAATCCACATTAAATGAACAAAGTATGGTGGTAGGTGAAGTAGCATTTAATGTTTAGAAAAGAGAAAAACTATAAGTAAAGGGTCGGGGCACTCTCATTTTTACCTTGCGAAATAGAAGAGTTTGAGATATAAGCGAGTTCCATAAACTAGGGCTTTCAGATTCGATCGAGTGAAGGAAGATCTATGAGATTGAAGCAGCCAGTTTGAATTTGTGAACCAGAAGGGGTTACACGGGCATGGAGAGAGTGAAGAAACATTGTCTTGTGAAGATTTTATCCCAGTTAGGGTTTGAAAAACTAGGGCATGGGTTAGAAGAGTTGTATCACGAATCTGAGATCGGAGGATTGGAAGAAGTAAGATAGAATAACAAGGAGAGGGTAGGAGTGATAAAAATACCTCAACCATGGCACCCAAGAAAGGAAAGGGCAAAGCCAAGGCTAAACAACCAGAACCCGTGGTAGACACAAATGAAGAATGGTATGCAGAGATGCAATACCCAGATGGGGTGATGATGGGGAAGGAATGGGAATCCCACTTGAGAAGTGTACCTGTTAGTGACTATAATCACCACATGAACACAATAGAAAAGGAAATGGCATTGGAATTAGTATGCCCCACCAACAAATGAACACCTGAGGGTTTTCCTATATACGATGATGACATTAAGGTTAAAATGGAGAAGGTAGGGCTGTTACAACTCTATGAGTTTCCTTATTTTGGAAATCCAGAGTGCACCTGTACCAGTGGTTGATGTCACGGGTGCACAAAGACTACTTCCACTTTGTAGGGCACAAGATGCACATGACTCCCCAGCTGATTTCACAATTTACAGGCCTCATATGTGAGGGAGATAGCCTAGAAGATGACCTTGGTGACAAGGAAGCTATTCAAGAGACCATCACCGAGTATGCCTGCAAGAAAGGGTCGCGGTACTATGACATTTCAGACATCAAGGACCCCGTAATGAAAATGGCCACACATCTGGTGACTAAGTTGAATGGCCAGGAAAGATGGACATAGGTCAACAAACCTTGGCTACATGTCTGTAGAAAGATTGCAGAGGGAACTATATATAACCTATCCACGTACATTGCAGAGGAAATTGTCAGTTGCGCGAAGGAAGGGGACAGGATCCTCTTCGGCAACATCTTTCTCACCATTGTATTCATGGAGATTGGGGTGCCTGACGCACCAGAAAATTTGTATGGGAGTACCCCACTGAGGATCCCTCTCCCACAAAGAGGTTTGAAAAATATGCCTGCGATACAATGACAACACCCCACAAGGCATGGCTGGAAAAATGGTACACGCGCCTGAGGAATGCATTCAGGGAAGAGTGGAGAATCCCTAAACAACTCCCAACAGCCACTGAGGGAGAAGCTGAATTCATGGTCTACCAACACTACTACCTGGGTAGATTCAAGCTGATAGATGAATCATGGAGCCCTTGGTGCAAGCTCCCCTTCACATTTACTACCCAATACTTCCAAGCGGGAGTGAATAGGTTTAAAGAGTCAAAGAAGCTAAGACTGGAACTGGGTAGGCTAGACTGGGAACACAGGGAGATGAGAAAGAAGCTGAATTACCCTCAGCAGCAAGTGTGCATACGTGGAGAAGTACGTATCACACGAGATTCAAATGACAAGGCCAATGATGTTACCCATCACTGGAGGATCAGTGACACATGTGTACTTGCACATAAGGCCAAAAGTTTGAGAAGGGTGTGTATCTGGAGGATGAAAGTCTCCATACCTAAAGATCCCTTGGGTAAGAAGGGGCCCATGTCAAGGAAGAGAGGGAGAGAAGGAGAAGCACCAATTGTGTAGACTACTTAGATAGTGAGCATGCCATCCATGAGCACTCAACCAAGCACTTACATGTGGAGAAAGAAGTCTCTGGTAAAGGAGAAGATGCCAGAGGTAGAGGTGCCTAGGCAACCCATCTCCAAGGAAGAATCACCTAAGGAAGAAGATAAGGCTGAATCCCCTGATCAGGAGCCACCTCTCAGGAAAAAGTAGAGGGTTGATGAAGAAGCTGACTCAGAGGCAACCGACAGCTTGGAGAAATACATGGGTGGAAGAGGGGATGAAAGTGAAGAAGATGGTGAAAGGAAGAAGAGACAGAGAAAGACCAAGATCCACATGTGTTTAGCATCTACGACTCGGGAGAGGAGAGTGGAGATGAGAAGCAAGAGTTTGTATTCACATGGCACAAGGGCACACAGGATGAGGAAGATGCCAAAGACATGGAGGATGAGGAGGTTGCCAGGGAAAAGGAGGGAGCCATAAGTTTTACAAAGGAGCAGATCACGGAGGTGGCAGAGAGAGAAGCACAAAGAATGCTCGAGGTCTTGGTAGACCAAGAGTTGGAGCATAGCACGGACATAGTGCTGAAGGAGGGGAAGGAGGAGAACATTGAAAAAGAACATGACAGCCTAGGAGGCCCCGCTCTGATAGTAAGCTTCCCCAAAGGTGCACTCGGGAAGAAGAACTTTGGATGTAGAACAGAGACAGGTAATGGGCTATGTTGATGACACAAGGAAGGTGTTACGTGCATGATTCCAGAGCACCGTACCCATGGAAAGGCTCATAGCCATGGGGTCTTTTGAGAAGGACGACATGTACCCCAAAACCAAGAAGATGCTCTCTTGGGTGTTTGAGTCCCACGTTGATGAGCTAGACTTTGAAGTCTACCAAGGAGCACTCATCACATTGCCAGAGTCTAAGGGGGTCAATCCCTTAGTGAATGCTCAGGAGCTCTCAGATGAGTAGGTCTGCAATGCACTGAACAAGGTCACGGTCGAGACCGAGGCTAGATTATTTATGTGCACAATGACAGGATTAGAATGCTGGAGGTGAAGTTAGGGAAGAAGAGGAAGAACTGGTGGAGAAGGCCAAGAGCTTGAAGTAGGAGGAACTGATCAGCGCACAGTTAAGGTGTGAGTTAAAGGAAGAAAAAGTAAAGGTGCAGGAAGTATACAAGAAAATGGAGTCTATCAAGGGTGACATCCTCCTGAAGCACCCAAACTTAGCGCCACCCACACAAAAGTACTCATCCCTCCTGGAGTGTATGGAAGACCTAACGCACATCCTCACTATGGAGAGACGACCCTTGGCCCTGGAGTCTACTGAAGAAGTGGCTACGTGCTTGAAAGAGGAGGACCGATTGAAGGTGGTAGCACTCATTTCAAAGTACAACCAAGTACTCATGGAGGTTAAGGTCACTACCCAGTCTGTAGAAGCCACATATGATACATGCATGGATAGAGATAAGGTGGCGAGCTCCTTGGTCACCACACTTGAAGCAGAGCTAAAAGAGTTCCAAGAAAAGAACAAGGGGAACAGGGTGAGAGAGACAGGGTCCTGGCCGAAGTAGAGAAGAAATCAGAGGTAATTGAAGCTTTAAGGAGCTCAATTAAGGCCCGGCTAAAGGAATTATACCCCCAGATCACTAGAAGGATGGATAAACTTGAGGACCTGGGAAAAGAGATGGAGTAGATTGTGGACTGTTTTGGGCACCCAGGGAGTTGGCCTGAGTTTTGATGAAGTGAGCACCCTGGTGGGAGACCTCTTCCAGAAGGCACAGGGTGAGGTCGGAGTATGGAATAAGCTAGAGGCAGACCTCCGGAAATATTTTCCTAGCTTGTTGAGTTGATGCTCCCCCCCATTCTTCATTCTTTTTCCCGATTCTTTCATTCCTTATTCTTTTTGTAAAGTGTAAGATGATTCATTGGTTCCCTGGACAACATGCATCTTGGTCAAGTGAAATGTTTCAAGGATGGAGAATAGGCGTAGTGTGGGGTGATGTTGGACCCCTGTAATCTTAACCAAGTATGAAGGCGCGTGGGCGCACATAGGGTCCCAGTTATGAAAAGGTGCACAAGGAAAAAGTGTGTGAGAGAAAGGCTTAGGGAAGCACATAGCACGTGTGACACACAAAAGGAGGCTCAGGGACTTAGTCAATTTGAGCACCCAGGGTAGAACACATGAAAAGTGTGATCAGTTGCATGTGGATAAGATGTCAGCCTAGAGATAGGATGGCCTAGGAAAGAGCATGCCCCAGATGGAATCTTCTAGAAGAACATCATGAGGTAAAGTGGAAAGCTCAGGCCTGAAGAAGCATGCTCGCATGGACCACATTCGACACTTGGCACCAGATCTGAGGATGCTGGAAGGTGAGTTGGTAGTGTAGGAGAATTATAAATACAAGTGCCTATGGAGTAAAAAGGAGAGAAGAAGTATGAGGTATAGCAGGTTAGAGAGTGAGAGGAGCTCTACAGAATTACTGTGAGTGGATATTTGTATTTAGGAAAGAATGCACTAAGCATGGAGTTGTAATTTTTCTTTTTCTGTTAGCTTAGTTACATATGTCCAGTGATATGCATGACTACGGTCTGCTCTCTGTGACACTCTGTAATGAATCAATGAATATAATGAGGTTACCTGATATAAATAGACATGGATATCAATGGTTTTAATGCACTTTTCTCTCATATGAGTTCTCTTTCCTTTCATGTTATGTATGAATGCTTGTATAATTCTTTCTGTCATAATGCATGTTCTGGGTTCTGTTAAAGTACTCAGTCTAAGGTGACTGCAAGGATCTAGAGGTCGTTCTGAGCCCTATGGTCCTTGTATGTTTCAACCTCCCTCATTAAAAATCTTACACTAATCATAATTGATGCTTCCCACTAAACTCACATAAAAGAGAGACTCGGTACCTCACGCATGCCTCGGGTGAGCACTCAGCTTCTGCTAGGTGATAGGCCAACGTGCATGGGGTTCCTTCCTTTTGTGATAGGAGTAAAAATGACTCGTATAAATTGTTGGAAAGGATCACAATTAGATACCCATTTCTGAGCATCCTAAAATAGAGTAGGCCAGTAGTACCTCCCTCAAATTATATTGTTGGAAGTGACCATGGCAGATAATTTCCACTGTAGGCTTAGTCATGATATGATTTTAGCAACTGGTCCTATTGCTCCTTATCAACACACCTTAAGAAGAATTCATCAAGGGATATATTATACATTACATGGTTCCAAATCACATACCTCATAGATTTGAGTTTGAGGGTCCTTATTTCCATATAATCCATATGTTTCAAAAAATCACCATAAGTGAGGAAGTAAGAAATATCACTGTACCACTCATTCGTAGCATTTACAAAGATTACTTGGGGCAAGTACTTACTTACACATCTATAGCGATGAATATATTTGTCTTTATAATTATTCATGAGACAATCGTATTTATCTATCTACCTGCATAAAATATTACCTCTAACTAGATAAGATGGACTTAGCTATAGGTCATACTCTTGAATCTTTGTTGAGTCAAGATAGAATTAATAGACAATCTAGGAACCATTACAATGGTGTGAGAGTGTAGGATGTAGAATCTGAAATTGTTGACTTCCTTGACCACTGCATAAGTGTGTTTTTCTATGGATGAGTATTTGAGCTCATGATTCTTCAATGATCAGCTCATGAAGTCAATAGGAGCCTAAAGCACTTCATCATTCTTCTGATCTAAAATAGCTGAAATAGTGTGCTCAGATGCATAACAATACAAAATGAAGTATTTATTAAAATCAAGACATACCAGGGTCAAAGCTATGACTATGGCCTTCTTTATATTCTCAAAATATTCTTTTCCATCCTTAATCCAATTCAAACTCTCTTGGGGATTCATCATTTTTGTAATGTTCTTAGTCAACTCAGAAAAATATGGAACAAAGCAAAGAAGGAAGTTGACCTTACCAAAGAATGAATGGACTCCCTTCTCGCTTGTGGTTAAAGATAGGTTTTGAAGGGCTTGTATTCTTTATAGATAAATATTTTTTCCCTTCTTGTTCACAATATGTCCTAATATATTTCCTTTAGTCAATCCAAAGATTTAAATTTTTGGATTCAGTGATATGCCATGTTCTCGACTCCTTAGCAAAACTTATTCAAGGTGTATCGAATTCTCCTTCCTCATCTTAGAAAAGACTGTGAGATAATATAGATAGATGCAAATAAATTTTATCTTCAAGTCATTCAAATCCAAGTCTATTTCTCTTTGAAATGTGGCCACAACATTGATGAGACCAAACAAAATCTTCCTATAGGAAAAGGTTCCCCACGGAGTTGTAAAAGCAATCTTGCATTGATCTTCATGAGAAAATTAAATTTGATTTTATTTGAAGAATACATCCAACATGGAAATCATTTTTGAACCTGTGTTTTCTTGTAAAATCTGATCCATTATTAGAAGTGAGTAATTGTCTTTTAGAGAATATTGGTTTAGATTACAAAAGTCTACACAAATCTTTATTTCAATTTTTTTCTTCTGGACAGGGACAATATTTTCCACCCATGTAGAGTGATGGATTGGAAAAATGATCCTTGCATTCAATAATTTCAACACTTCCTCTTGGGCTGTTCCAGTAATCCTTAGATTATATTGTCTTTGATTTTTCTGGAATGGCTTTGCTTCAGACTTGAGTGGTATTGTGTGCTGCATCTCTTTCAGTTTGAAATATTTTAGTTCATCATAAGAGTATGAAAATACATCTTAACAGTTTTTCAACAACAAAACAACATTTCTCCTTTCCTTTGGTGAGAAACATTTTCATATATTCAAAAACTAAGGTTATTTTCCATCTCAATGTTTACTTTTTCAAACTCAGCTGTGCTCCTAGGATACTCCTTAGCTTTATCTTTCACATATCTATCATGCCTATGAAATAATTATTTAATTGAGATAAGGCCCTTAGGGATATTATTATATTTCATTTTGAGTACACCATCTTCATCAATACCTTCGATTCATTCTTTATATTTTTCAGCCATTGAATACCTATGTGGGTTTTTTCTTCTTGCAAAGAAGAGGTTGTTGAAATTATATCTCTATTATAAGAAGGCTAAGATCTGATTTTCATCATTGAAAAATTTCTAGTGATTCACATTAATGGGCACACTGGATCTAAAAACCATCTTTACAGAATATTTCTCTTTATCAAAACAAGGGTGTTGTATCATCCAAGAACATAACATAGCAAAAGAATGACCCTTTAATTATGTTCATGGGGAAAAAATTGTATAGAGAAAACTTCAAAGGATTTGATGCAATCCCATAATCTATTACTATAGTTTTTTAGAAGTTAATTATTCACTTGGTACTAATTACAAGATTTTTTCATAGTTACCTTTGAATATCCTAGGCATCTCAATTATTTTATCCCCATGGACGCAGGTATATCCATTCATAAGAGAAGGGATTCATATTCTACAATATTGTTTGTATTTTGAAATTGGAGCTTGAAAGAAAAAGGAAATAACTCACCTGATGGGGAAATCAAAACCACACCAGCTCCAGATCTTGAACTACAATGACTTCCATCAAACTCCATAGTCCATAGTCTATGTTAATTTTCTTCTGATATAAGAGGCACATCATTATTTCCTCCACGAATCATGAAGTAATTCCCATATCCACTGTCTTGATAATGAATATATTCCCTAGGATGTTATGATTTTTGCACTGTATATTTCACTTTTCTCATTGGCATAAATTTTTTCATTTGGCCCTTGACTAGAATATTTACTGAATACTAGTCCATTTGAATTTATCCTCCCAAATCTCCATAAAATATTTTTCTCAACAATATCCTATATGAGGTCAGAATGTCTACTGCCAAGATAGATAATAACACTTTCCTCTTAGGGAAATAGGCTAAAGTAACTTGGGCATCCTTTATTCTTCCCACGAGAGGGAATTATTTAGTTTCCATAGAATAACACCAAAATTTAGCCCGGGTTAGAGTCAGACCAAGGGAATTAGATACTTTTATTGGCATCACATTGTCTGAAGCACCTCATTCTATGATAAAATTGTTTAATTGGTAGCCTTCAATAAGAAGAGAAAGGTAGAATGGTTCAACCATGTCAGTATTGGATGAACTTAGGGATAGCATATTTTGAGATGACAGGGAAGGAGGAGTTGGTAATAACCCTTTGGAAGAACATATGAAAAAATTGGGCTTTAAGTTACTAAATTTGATAAACCAGACTAATTTATCAAATTATTCTGGATGGGTCTGCAAATATTTAGACATAGATATTTGGACCTTAGACCTTTTGACATGATGCATGATATCAAAATAACATGAAGAAGATGTATCCGAGGTGGTGGAAGCTTTGGAAGAAGATACTACTTTGGGAGTAGGGGTTACTATGGTAGCATAGGTTTATTTAGAAGCTACTGCAGGCTTATTAGGTACCTCATAAATTTTGTTAGACACCTTTACCATTTTATAAGTATCATTAGAAACCTTAGAAGAAGATACATTAATAGATGTATAATTAGGAGACTTAATTGTTTCATTGGTGGTGTTCTTGGTTGCCACAAGGTCTAGTTTTTATTTAGCAGAGTCCATACAAGGAGGAAGTGAAACTCCTTTGTTATTTATTTTATTAGACAGAGTCACCACTGGAGAATCTACATCTTTCTTCTTTTTAGGAGAAACAACAGAAGAAATTTTATTTTTTGATTGAGAACAAGTGAACACCACACAAGATAAAATTGGTGCATCACCTTCTTCACTTTAATCTCTAGATGAGTACTCAAAATACCCAATCTCAGCATCATCAAATTATTCAATTCCAATCCCATATTCTTCTTCACCATCATCATCTTCTTCGACAATCTCATCCTCATCATCACCCTATGTATCACAAGTTGTGTTGACAGGGGGAACCTCTATAGAAAGTATTTGAGGTGGTGGGACGATCCTTTTTCTATTTAAAATGTTCTTCGTAGGCACTTATCTACTCATAGAAACATGATCCAATTTCATCTTGAGAAAAAAGACACCATTAGCTAATTTATAAACTAATAAATATGTGGTACCTGTATTTGAGCTTTGGAATTTCTCTTACTTGGACATTTTTTAATTTTTCCCCACATGATTAGATAATCTTCCACTTCAATTGTAAACTTTTTTCCTTGATCCAAATCTATTGGTTGAGTTATTCTTAACATAAAACTAACCTTTAGGAGTTGGGAATTTGTGAAGAATATTAGCTTATTATCTTTGGTAGGTCGGGCTACCTTAGGTATCTTGTAAAGTATCATATTGAAATTTTCCATGAACTCCATCATTTGATTGAAGGAATATTTATTTACTTGAGACCACTTGGAAAAAAATACATGAGAATATTTTTCAGGTTTGAATCTTGTTTGAAACTTGGCCTTTATATCATTCCAATTACTTATTGATCTAGCTGGTAAGTGATAAAACCAGCCCACTACTACATCTTGTAAATATTCTATGAAAAATCAAACTAATACATATTCATATACAACTCCCAGCACTCCAAAAGTAGTGATGAAGGTTGCAATGTGGTCATCTGGATGTTGCTTCCCATCACAATGGGACTTGGGAATTTTTTTTCTTGAGCTCCTAGGTAGATCATGCAGAGGTTGAGTGATAACTAAAGGGCCCATATTCCCCCCCCAAGGTAGAAGTGGTTGTTTAGCCATTGTTAGTTCTTCATCGTAATCTTATTATTCAAATCCTTCAAGGACAAAGTTGATTCTTTCGAGCTCTTCTTTAATAATTTACTCTTTTGGAGGAACATAGTTTAAGGGTTTAACTACAAATCTGTCAACAAGGGACTCAAAAGACAAAGTTAGATCAAATTGCAGGGAGTTATGTCAACCTGTTCTTATTTTAATTTGACTAATAGCAAGTCTAAAAAAATCTTGCAAATGTTCTTCAAAGTTGGCAATCAGACACACTACTAGCTCTTGAAGATCTTGTATACTTTTGATTAGCTAGCTTGAATGTGTAATTCACACAAGAATCCTCTAAGATCTCCTATGCTTCTTCTAAAATTGCATCACTCTTTCTAAGGCTTCTGCACGTTCTTCTTCAAAATTTAGATATTTCGTTTAATAATATCTTCTCTATTGTGCCAAATAGCAAATAGTTTCCCTCAAATCTGATGCAATATCTTCTTGTATATGGAATAGAATCTCAAGCCTTAAGACTGGGGGATTACCAGGAATAGCCATCGGTGAAGGACATAAGGATCAATGACTTTTCAAATTCTATATTTTTTTATTTTTGGAATATATAATTTTTTTTGTAGAGTCAAAATTTGGTGTAGATATGCTAAATTTGTCCCATGGTGGGCACTAAAAACAGTTGGTGAAATAATTTTTTGAATGAGAAAATAAGTGGGATTTCACAAACAGTGTACGAGAATGAGTCCCTATGCTTGAATAGAAAAAACCATTTGTAAATAAAAAGGAAAAATCAACAAGAAAAACAAAGTATTATTACATCATGTTGAACAATTTACAATGCTCTTGGAGTATAAGATGAGATAGAGATAAAAAAAATAAATGGAGGCACTTTCTTGTAGAAAGGGAATGAGAGATAATAAAAAAGAATTAGCCATTGCCTTGAAATTAGGGTTCCATTCATATTTATAATACTAATACTTTATTTTCATCTCCTCCATACGACCTTTCACATTCCTTCACAACTGTTGACTTTTGACCTTTGGTATTCTTTTGCCATTGTGACCTTTTGTATTCCTGACCTTTGGTGTTCCAATTGTCACACATCAATAATTTATTTTTATGGTATGTCAACACCATCATTCTATTACCGTATGTCGACACATTCTTGTTGAGAGGACTCATAAGTTTTTCTTGTTCTCAGATGGTAACACATTAGTGTTGTAGGACCAAACTTTATTTCTTCACTCTAGAGTAAAACATTAAAGAAAAATAAGTCATCCAATATATTAATATTTATGTAAAAAATCCAATGAATCTAATTATAATAGTTATAAGCCATGAAAATGAATTATTCATCAACTATTACCCATATTTTCATTTTTACCTCAAGGTGTGCACCAATAGACTAAGTGAGAGGAAGATTTTATGATCACCGAAAAATAACACACCAAATGGGATATGAAGAGAACTAAATATAATTTAATTTGAGATTTGGTTAGGATCTCAAATATTCATGGGGCTCCTAAAATATTCTATGTAAGTTAAATCTTGTACAATGATCTTTGCGTCACATGGTCGGATGATTTTCCACGTCTCAATATTCCAGAAATATTTCCTTGATGATTCTCACATGAAGTGGGATATTGTATCTCTCCAATTCCTAGGGTATGAACTTATAAATCCTTACAGGGATCTTGAAACAATTCAAATAATGTGACTGGAATTTTTAGAACATGCATTTCCTAATATCCTGCTCATAAAGACCTTGATCTTTTATAACTTGTTCCTAAACCTTTATTTTCTTCCATACCTATCTTAAACTACCTTGGATGATTATATAGCTCTGTCACACAATTATTGGAGGAATTATAAATTATTGGCACCTCCCTTAGATGTTCTCTATAGGTGTCATAATTATGAGAATAATCCTATTTAGGCCTTTGAGAGAAACTCCTTTAAGGTGAATCAAAATGGGGCTACAAATTGTCTCATGATGACTTACCTGCACATGAAAAACACTTCAAAAATGTAGTTAGCACATCCATATTGGCCATAATCGGGTTTACATTGTGACAGACTTGCTAGAGGGTAGGTTCAGATTACACAGTTCAAGTATTTTGGAGTGTGGGATTGATTGTAATTGCTAAATTTTCAAATTTTTATGCTAGACATTTAACATGACAACACTTTCACAAAACACTTATTTCCAACACCTTGTCTTCACCCTTTGGCTTCTAGATCATCAAATAACACCTAAAACATGGAATGTGACAACTCTATGGAAATAAAAAAACCTTCAAAACACTTCTAAGAATGTTATAACTCTTAAAAAAACCTCACTTTCAAATTGCATCAACTTTTTCCTTCACCAAATAGAGTTTCCTGAAAATTAGTTTTATAAATGCAACTGGCTTATACCCTTTTTGACCCCTTCAAGATCTATATAATTATTAATTGGATTCAAAATTCATTCATATTTTCATTCTAGGGTATATCAATCATCGTTGAATCCATTTTAGTTACCAAAAAACTCAATCTTGCAGCAAATGTAGTTCTTTCCTGAAAAGCCAAAAAAATTCTTGTCCACAAAATGACCTAGAAATCTAATCAAATCAACTCATAAAAAAAAACATTTATATAAATGTAACTCTCAGTGAATTATATTTCCAAAATAAACTTAATCACCTCCTAACTCCTCTTGTAGATCCTGTAGATTCCATTTTACTGAGGATTGCTTCTAATTCCCCCAAAACTACCCTTTTACCAGTCAACCTAAAATAAGCATAATTTTCTATTTAAATTAATCACCATGACTGGAAAAATAATTTAACATAAATAAAAACTCACATTCATCACAAAATATCCATTTAGTTTACAAATCTTTTGGACAACCTTGTCCCAAACTTAACTTCTTCAAAAATTGCCCTGTTTGATTGGGGTCCACTCATCACCATAATATCTACCATACCTTTCTCTAAATAATAAGGAGTAATATGCATGTTATAATCATCACACATGCACAATAAAAAAATTCTTGCCACTTAAGAAGAAAATATCTCAAACTACTTTCAAGCTAGGGTTTCAAGTACATAATGAGATGTTTAACTTCTTAACATTTGCTAATATAAACTTGATGATTAATTAACCTCATTATTTTTTGAAACCTTATAAAATAAATTTATAAGCATTCCTGAAATCCACAAGGTCCCATGAAAATCACACAATTCAAGGTGAGCATCAGAAGTTCCAATTCGAGTTAGAAATAACCTTGTTCTTGACCATGTTTCATCAAAACTAACGTAACATGCAAAATTATCATCATGGTAACATGAATTTTTCCCACATCAAAAGGACTCACACTAATAACATCTCCAATAATAACCATGTCACAAATACCTCTCAATATTTCCATCCATTGAGACTTGCATAACTAGGTGTTAGGGTTTTGCACTGTAAAGGTTAATGTCAACTCAAACAACCTCATAACACATCATGAAAACTATCAAAAATTCCCTAACATACCTAATACATAATGATATAACTGAGAACAAGGATCAGTGAGCTCATATAACTCCATAGCTAATCCTCATACCTTGTATGATCCATACTTGCTCCAAATGAGTACTTGTAACGTGGTCACTAACCTATTTGTACATAATGCAAATCATGTGAGTAAACAATAAATCCCAAAATATTCTTTTCATCATGCAAATATTCTTCTCAAGTCACAAAGAAGCTCCAACGTCCATGCATTATCACCTAGGCTAGCTAGGTCACCTGAATAGGCTTGCAAGAATAAGCCATCCTCACTGGATCAATTTATATAACCATTAATACCTCTAAATAATAATTTAATTATCATAAAAATCATGTTATGACTTAACTCCATCATCTAATTTGTCATTAATGATGTTTTCATCAATGAAAACACGTAAACAATAATATGCAAGCAATCTCCCCCTTTGTATTTAATGGAAAACCACCTGAACTTCTCCTCAGTTTTACATTAATGAAAAAGGAATACCTATAAAAAAATGCAATTAATATTTATCAGATACATAATATTACCTCTTGGTTAGAAACATCAACCAAATATCTTAAACAAATTCAAAATCTTGAAATTTAACTAAAAAAGCTGATTTTTAGCCTCTTTTCAAACATGTAGAAACTATGCTCCCCCTAGGAAAAGCACATATACCATCTAAAATTTCGAATAAACATGAATAAACCATCATCATACCTCTTTATAGGATTAATTACACCATCATTCACCTCTAGGCATGCAAATACGTGTCCTTTTACTTCTAAATCTATTTTTCATTCATTAGCCCACTCTAACAACCCTATACCTGAAGTCACTTCCTTATGATTATGCCAAAAATGATGCACAAGATTAAAAATCATCCTTCTTACCTCCTATTTTTTGGATTTATTTTCTTTGTTAGGAATATTGACTTGATTGGTCACATGTTTTTTGTAAACAACTTTGATTGCAAACATAAGTCCCTAAATAGACCTTTCAGTGGTTTTGAGACAAATATTGATAAGATCTCGAGAACCATTCCCATCATACAAAGGCATACCATCACTCCCTCTTGAATTAATATGACTATATCTAGTAGAAATTCACAAATTCATGTATCTTACCTTGGTTACTTGGCTTGGAGATGGGCCAAATCCTTCAACACTATCTTAAAGCTCTTTCTTAGTCCTTGACAACCATATTTGACTGAGATAATGCAATCCTGAAACATACCTTTCTATTTCTTTGAGATGACACTCAATACATACCTAATATGCCTTAAGATCTCCATATCACCTTGTAGAAGAAATCAATCATGCTCCCCCTGACTAATCTAGACCATGTACATCATCTTATACCTATAGAAGAAACTTTTCATATCATTTTACACTAACAACCAACAAATAAACAACTTACCTCCATGTATAGCTTCAAATTTGTCAAGATAAATATCATTCTAGATTATGAAAAAACCTTGAGTATCTTCAATATGGAAACATATGTACTCCCACTGTCACAAGAACATTCATACAACTATGAACAACATTTATAAGTATTGTAAAATCATTTTAGAATGAATGTGAAATGTGAGTAATTTTTGGTACAAACATGACTAACTACCTTTTCATTAAGTTCTCCACTATCTTACCACCTTTCTCAATATTAATAAAAAACTGAGACACTATATTCCCTTCAGAAGTACTTCCACCATATCTAATCAAGAACCTACAAGCATGTATGATGCACTTTGGAGCTAAGAGAATCATTTTAATCTTTCACAGTTCACAAGAAATACCATTTCCTTCTCTAGAGACCAAATACACCATTTAGATCACATAAAAAATTTGATTCCTACTTAACTCACTAAAAATAGACTTATTAGATCATTCTTACCTAAGTAAACACCATGCCCTACCTTTCTGGGTATACCTTGCACCTGTAGCTTAACAATTTTGGCCCAAGACATGTATAAGGACAACATGTAAGCTTCTTCACTCCCGAGATGAACCATCTTACACAGTTCAAGGAATTTATACCATTTAAAGAATGTATATACTTACTCCATGGGACTGACACCCATCAAGGACGATGCATACCAATGTCCATACTTGTAGGTGCATATTTTCAAAAAATCTGAGAACATAAAGTTATACACACTACCAAACTTAATTGTGAACTCCTTTGAGTGATATTTCGATGTAGACCCTTGATCATGAACATATTCTCAATTTCATTTACACTCATCCAAAACAGTTAGGAAGCCTCAGGGAATTCAGGAGGTCACCTACAATTAGTACATTTATGCACAATTACAATATTGAAGCTCTAAGAGAGCATAGGGATAAAACCATCACACATTTTATTCTTAGATCATCAAATTTCATACATTCATATATTAAAATCAATTTCTCATGCCTTATAATCTCTGATAAAACTAGAATCTAGCTATACCAACTTTTCACTAATAATTAGCACTCAGACTGTTTACTAGCCCTTGTAACAATAAGAATCACTCATAAAATTTAGTACACAAACATTCATAGAGAAATATTACCTTATATGAATGCCCATTTTACCATATTACTTCCACCAAAGGCCTTAAACCACGTTCTTGAAGATAATTTAACTAGTTTGCACCAATCTCCTCTTGGCAATTAGGCCTCTTTAGCTTTAACACTGTCAACCTGAAATTTTGTAGAGATTCCCATGAATATAAGTAATTTTATGGTCTCAAACCGTTTTAATCCTAAAGACCTCCTTGTCTATATTATATCTAAATTTTCTTAGCCCTAGAAATCACTATTTGAACTTTTAAAATAATATTTCCCTACATACTACTCAATAAGCATTGTCAAGCCCCAGTCTAGGAAGAGAAACATCTAGAATGTACATATTTATATTTCAAGATCTCAAACAAGGTATTAAACTTCTTTATAGATCATTAGAACATATGAAATTATGAAACCATACTTCATACAATCAAATAATTTTGAAATACTGTAATCAAGCAATCCTTAATGACTATGACATACAAATAAGAGACCGAGTTTGACTCAAAGTGACAATACAAATCATGTCTAACCTTTTTATATCCCTTCAATACTTCACACACATTGTAAACACTTTGAAATACCCGACTCACGTAACTATGGATTATAAAAAACTTAGGAAACATACTTTTGACTCAGATAAGACAACGTGAGATGAAAAAACACAACTTCTTCCATCAATTCCCAAAAATGACTTAGCAAACACTTTGTAAACATGACATTGAACATTATGTAGAACCATACCTCTTTATATGGTGAAAAATAAAATTGCCGATGCATAACAGTCAAAAAATTCCTTGGATAAGATGTATCTCATTTCTTTCTCCCTATCACACTTTGCATAACCATTCAATATTTGTCATGAGTTGGGATCAATCCAAGCTTATCTCTCATATATTCAAAAGTGGACTCCAGAAGAGGATTTTTCAAAATATCCACTACTTCCTCCTTGGTAGATACATTATTTGATATTATGCAATCCTTACTCACTAGATCTATTAGGTAATGATAATTAATGGGAATTTGATTTGTCTTAGAATGCCAAACTAGATTCTTTGACACATTGATTACCCTAGTGCTATCGAAAATAATATATGTATGTCAATCACACTGAATATTTTAATCCTCCAAATTCCGCTTGATCAACACAACCTGAGAATAAAAATGAGAAAAAGAAACATACTCATATTCACAAGTTGAAAGGGACATAAGATATTCCTTCTTGCTTGACCAAGAAACATGAAATTCTCCAAAAAAGAATGCATCTCTACTAGTAATTTATATATCATCCATACTTCTTACCCAATCAACCTTAGAATAGGCTGTTAATTCAAATCTCTCACTTCTTGGATACCACAACCCAAACTCAGTAATTCCTTTAAGATATCTAAATATTCTTTTTACTACTTAGAGATGAGATTCTCTAATATCTTCTTGAAATATCCTAACTAGGGAAACAACTTGCACAATATACGGTCTTGAAGAAGTAACATAAAGAAGTGTATTTGTACTCAGATTGATTGACTTTAGGAGAATCGTCTTCCTTATAAATTTTGCATCTTGTAACAATAGGATTACAAATAAACTTGCAATCATCCATTTGAAAATTTAAAATCATTTACTTGATGTATTTATAGTGAGAAATGAATATACCTTTATCTGATTGAATCACTTAAAGTCCAAGGAAGTATTTAAGCTCACCAAGCATAGACATATCAAATTATTTATTCATAGCTTCAAAAAAATCATGAGTCATTTGATCATTACCCCAACCAAATATAATATCATCCACATAGACCAAAACAATCAATAGGTGATATCCTTCACCCTTAATGTACAATTTGTTATCAACAACTCCTTTATTAAAACCTTTCTCAGTCAAGTATTTGTTAAGCCTTTCATACCAAGATCTAAGGGCTTGTTTTAATCCATAGAGTGCCTTGTTAAATTTTCATACATAATATTATTTTTCAGTCAAATAAAAACCATCAAGATAATCCATGTACACCTCCTCATCAAGATATCCATTCGAGAAACAGGATTTTACATCCATTTGATAGAATTAAAAACCTTTAAACCATGCATATGATAAAAATAATCTGATTTCTTCCATTCTAGCTACAAGAACAAATTTCTCATCAAATTCAAATCCCTCAACTTGGGCATATCACTTACACACTAATATTTATTTGTTTTTTGTGACTTATACATTTTTAGTAAGTTTGTTTCTAAATACCCATTTAGACCCAATCACATTCTTATCTTTTGGTGTAGGTACTACTTCCGAAGTCTTGTGATTTTCAATTTGATCTAGCTATTCATTCATAACCTTTATCTAACATTCGTCTTTTATAAATTATACAACATTTTTAGGTTCCAATTTAGAAAGAAACGTTGAATTCTCTTGATTTTGAAGAATTATCAACCTCCTCCTTGTAGTAACTCTAACAACTTCCTTTCCTAGAATATGATTTTCAAGATGATCTCTCCTAATTTTCCTTGATGGGGCCTTGGTGTATTTCCTTACTTCCTCATCCTCTTCTTCTTTATTTTATTGAACAACATCATATTCTTCTTCTTTAGAATCATCCTCATGTGGTGCTTCTCTTGTCTTAGAAGATGATCTCATAGGATAATATTCATCAAATTTCACACTTGTGATTTCAACTATGGTTTTCAACCTCTTGTTATAGAAAATATAATTTTTAATTATTGAGGAGTAACAAAAAAATATATCTTCATTAGATCTTGAATCAAACTTACCTATATTTTCTTCAGTCCTTTTGATGAAGCATCTATATCCAAATAACCTAAAATGCTTCACATTGGCTAGTGTTTCTTTCCATAGATCATAAGGAGTCTTATCATTTTTTACTCTTAGTTGACATTTATTAAGAATATAGACAATAGTATAAGTTACTTCTTTCCAATAGCCATATGATAATTTAGATTCATTCAAGATGGTCATTTCCATCTCTTGAACACTCCTTTTTAAATTTTAACCACCCCATTTTTGTTGGGGAGTTCTCGATACTAAAAAATACCTCTTAATTTCATGAAATATACAAAATTAATCAAATGAAACAGACCAAATCTCACCTCCATTATCATATCTAATTCATTTTATTTTTCCATTCTTCTCATTTGCAATAAGGGATTTAAAAGACTTGAAAAATCAAAGGCATCTGATTTGTTTCTCTAGTGTGATACCCAAGTATATCTAGTAAAATCATCAATAAGAAGTATGAAATAGAAATAAGATGAAGTACTTTCAATCCTCATAGGCCCAAAAAGATCAGTATGAATCACTTAAAGTGGACTAGTGGTGGAATCATGTTCGTTAGTCTTGTTAGTCTTGAACCTCCTTCTAGTTTACTTTCCATGTAAGCATGCTTTGTATAAAGTATCTTCTGGCTTGCTGAGCTTAGAAATATTTCTCACATAGTTATTAGAGCTGATATTAACAATATTATCAAAGTTTACATGACCTAATCTTCTATGCCACAACAAAAACCATTAATATTACTCATTATACACTTTTACTTGTTGATTTCCTTAAGAATGAACATGTTATTGTCTATTATCTTTTCCTTTGAAACAACTTTACCTATTTCTCCATTCTTAATTTTGTAGCCCTTCACATAAAAAGCTAGAACATATCCTTGTTTTCACATTTAGCTTACACTGAGTAGATTTTGTTTCAATCCTTCAACATATAAAACATCTTTGGTGATGGATTTTACATTGTCCAAAATAAAGGAGCTTCTCCCTAAAATTATTATGTCAGGGTTTTCTCCAAATTTAACTGTTCCTAAGGCATTTTAATTTAGTGTAATAAACTTATTCTTATCACCTGTCATGTAATTTGATCATCCAATATCAATATACCAAATCTGATTTTCATCTTGGCTATGAAAAATAGTTTGAGAAATAACACAAACTTCATCATGATTTAAAGTGGATGAGATAGATGTACAAGAACCATAAATTTCATTAGATATATCAAACCATAAGGGTTTAAAATAATATTTAATGCTAATAAATGGAAACAAAACTACTTTCCCTTGATAATACTCCATCATTGTTCTTTAGAAGATCTCCTTTTAAGTGATTAGACTTCTCAAAAAGGACATGCTCTTATACCAATTTTTGGAAGCACAATCAAATGAGAGAGGGCGGGTTAATCAGTACTTACAAAATTAAATAAAATTTCATATTTCTTAATCAAAACAAAAAACCACTTAACCATCCATTAATGTAAGGACACTATAAAATATCACATATGGAATGATCCATGAATAAGATAATCAACAAAAGACACAAGATATAAGTGGGAAACCATTAAGATGAAGAAAACCCACTGAAAAATGATATTTATATCGATATGTTTTAAATTTAATGAGGTAAAAACTCCACAAGTAGCACCAACACATAGTTTAGTAGAGCTATAACCCTATAAAGAGCACCAACCCCTAATTTCTTGAAGAACCAACTTCAAAAGGAGGCTAAACCCCCCCCCAAGATGATCAATAACCCACTAAAAAACCTTATGAATAAGATATATTATGTGTTTATTCTTGCACAACTGATAAAGATCACAATTTCAGATCACAACCCCATCAAACCCTTGTTCAAACCCTAGGTTTCTAATATCTCTCAATCTAGCACTTTATTAACTTTTCAAATATTCAAAATCTTACACACATGCGTTCTATCCTTGTTAAAACTATCAAAAAATTTATCATATCTCAATTCATGCTCACACACCTGCAAACAAACCACACCTAATTTGTACGTCTTCCATACACACCACTAGCTCATAAAGGCACTTAAAACCATGCTTTTATAATCTCTTTCTTTATTCAAATTCAAAATAATTTTTTTACCTCATTTACATTCACTAATTTATCTTTAAAAGATCCCATATAATTTTCATAACTTATAAAATTTACCCATATAGGTCGGCCTAGACAAAAACAACTTTCCATGCACCAAAAATCCTTAAAACCACATCATTGGCTTGAGAAAAATATCCTAAATTTTTTTTTATTCAAGATCTAAAAATCACCACACATGTTTAAAATAGCATTTAAACACAATCCATTGTCACAAGTGTCATGAACAAATATAATTATTTCGTTTAATGGGCTTAGTGGGTAATAGCCTTCACAAAAAACTTGTTTCCAACACCTTGTGTTCACCTTTTGGATTAAAAATAATCAAATAACACCTCAAATATGTAATGTGACCACTCTATGGAAATGGAAAAACCTTTATCAAACTTACAAGAAAGGTATAACTCTTGAAACAGTGTTAGAGTCAAACTATATATATGTTTTCCTTCACCAAATCAAGTTGCCCAAAAATTAGTTTTACAAATATGATTCTTTTGTACCATTATTGACACTTTCAAGACCTATAAATCAATTAATTGGATTAAAAATTAACTCTTATTCAAAATATAGGTGATATCAAGCATCCCCCAATCCATTTCATGCACCAAAAAACTAAATCTTTTAGCAAATGCAGTTAGGTATTACAAAGACAAAAAAAATCTTGTCCAAACACTGACCTAGAAACCTAATCCAATAATATCATTATGATAAAAATATTATATCACCGGAACTCTCTCTGAGTTATCTTTCCAAAAAAACATGAATCACCTCCTAAATCCTCTTGTGGCTCCTGAAATGTCCATTTTACTAAGGACTATGTTTAACTACCCAAAAACTATCCGTTAACCAGTCAACCTAAATGAAACATACTTGGATATTTAAATACATCACGATGACCTGAAACCTCTTTGTAAATCAAGAAAAACTTAGATAAATCACACAATAGTCATTTAGTTTACAACTCCTTTGGACAACCTTGTCCCAAAAAGAGCGTTTTTAGAAATTGACCTATTTGAGTTGGGTCCAATCATCACCATAAGATCTACCATAACTTTCTGGAAATTTAAGGAATACTCTAAATTTTCCAAGCATCAAACATGCACAAGAAAGTAATTATTTCCACTTAGGAAGCAAATATCAGAAACCACTTTCAAGTTAGGGTTTAAAGGACATAATGAATTGATTACATTCTTAACATTCGTTTATAAAACCCTGATAATGAAATGACCTCATTATTTTTATGAAACCTTATAAAATAAATTTAGCATAATCCTTGAAATATACATGGTCCAATGTGAAGAACACAATTTAGGGTGAGCATCAGAACTACCAATTCAAGCTGGAAATAACCTTGTTCTTGACCGTGTTTCATCAAAACTGACATAACATGAAAAATTATCATCATAGAAATCTGAAAATTTTCCCACAACATAAGGACACACCCTAATAACATCTCCAATCATCAACATGTCACAAATATGTCTCAATATTTCTATCCACTAAGACTTGCATAGCTAGCCTTTAGGGTTTTACACTATAAAGGCTAGGGTCAACTGAAACAACCTCATAACACATCATGAAATCTCTAAAAAATTACCTAACATACTAGATACATCATGATAAAACTAAAAAAAATCATCCATGAGCTTAGATATCTCCATATATCATCATTCATACTTCATAGCATCTGTAACTGCTCTAAATGAGTACCTGCAACTCATGTGAGTAGCCAATAACTCCAAAAATATTCCCTACATCATATAAATATTCTTCTCAAGTCACCAGGAAGCTCCAACCTCCATGCAATTTCACATAGGCTAGCTAGGTCACTTCAACAGGCTTGCAAGAACAATCCATCCTCACTGAATCAATTGAGATCACCATGAATACCTATGAATAATCATGTCATCATCATAATCAACATGTTATGACTCCACTCCATCATCCAATTTTTCATTAATGATGGTTTCAATTAATGCCAACACCTAAATAACAATATTCCACCATTAAGGTCAACAACTTCATAGTCAACACTATGACAATTTCATAACTCCACCTTGTTAGAGCATTGAGCCTTAAAAAGCATCCATGACATGGTATTATAATTTAGGATACACTATGGGTTGAATAAGAGGGTTTTAAATGAAATAAAGTTTTATAACGACATCAAGGATAAGCTTAATATAAGTTTTTACCATAACTCATTGCTTCGTTAGATACAAGACTTGTATTATACGTAAGATGATATCATGAGTTATCTAATAGATACGATATTTTTAGATGTTGTAAGAAAATGAATTGTAACATTTTGAGTCTATTTTCTAAGCTACTAATTTGTTTTAAGACGGTTAATTTTAAGTGGGTAAAATAACTAAAATACCAAGAGGTGCTTCTGTTTTTGTCAAAAAACATAGTATACAGTATTTCGCGCCCCCACCATTATTTTAGCACAATTTAGTATTTTTGAAAACCCTTTGGTAGAAAGATAGCCAGGAGCATCTAGTTTGGGCTAGTTTTTATAGTGATTATTTTTAAATTATTTTTATAGTACAAAAATTTAAATTTTGAAAAATAACGAAGGTCTGACGCCCCCTAACTACCTCAAAAAATATTAAAAATTAGATATATATAGAATTACGCCTAGTTTGGACCTAATTTTTTTTATTCAATTTTGATAAGTCGAAAAAAGATGCACGATAAAAGATAAGAATTTGCAAAACAAATGTATATAAGACATAGTTTTAAATAAATATAAATGAAAACCTTAGAATAGTCAGAAAAATATAAAAATTACATATTTAAAAAGAGAATATTTTTCTTGAGGTTGTTGGAAAATGTTTAAGAAATATAGAGAACATTTTTTTAGGATTTAGCATGGCGGAAGGTGATTTTTTGCATATTTTGTCAAAAACATGCAAGTTGTTGTGTTATTACAGGTCCAAGGCATATGTTTGGGAAACCAAGGTAATTCCAAGCCTGTAAATTCTTGGTTTGGGGGCATGATAAATGGAACATGTACGTGTTATAATGTGTATGTGTTCCGTAGAGTATAGGAATTGTATGTCTTTTTGGCATGCTTCTATTTATAAAAAAATGTTTAAGTTTTTCATTTATTATAAGTTTAAGTATAAGTATTAGTAAATGTTTAAGTATAAGAAATAATAAAATATAAATAATAATAAATGAAAAAATTATACTTTAAATTTATTTTAGTAAATATAAGAAATTAGAGTCACTCTACACCTTATGGAACTAGTCTCATAGCTCAACGAGTCACAGTTCAGGAGATAGTTTTTTATAATCTAATCTGGTCAGTACATAGGTAATTTTTAGGATTTTAGCATCCAGTCTAAAGCTTTTAGCATTTAAAATCTACAATAGATGTCTATTTTGGAAATGAATATAGTCATTGTTTAGGTTGTGGGGCATTTTGGATTGTTTATTGACACTTGTAGGAGTGTTAGATGTGTCAAAATTATATCTTACAAACCTCAAAAATCACAAAGGAAACAATAGCTACTCAAATATATGCACTTGTGAAATGGATTATAATACATAACAAATCAAAACACATGTATTGGATATAGTATCATTGGTGTTGTCATTGATGTCAAGTTACATTGATGAAAAAGGGTGTCTAGGTGCCATATGATTCATCATGAGGTGTCAATCATCAAGAAGTATGAAGGTTGATTGGTAGTGCCCTATTTTGGTGTCATGAAAGATTGTATCAAGGTGAAGTGTTGGTTTGGAACCAAAATGGGAAGCTTCACTGTTTTGAAATTCTTCATGACACCTTCAATCGTTAGAGAAAAATGGATGTCTCCAACATGTAGAGGATTTACATAGCTTTCCAATTCCTAGTTTTTTTCCTTCCAACTCCTTACAAAGCTCTTGGAATCTTCTAGAGAAGTTAGGTTTCACCATTAGAGTGTTTGTTCCTTGCACCTATAAAACTCGATGTTGAGGAGATAGTCTTTGAATGATCAAACCTTTCCTAAATCTTCCTAAATTAACTTCAACAATTCAAATATTCCCCGACGTCATCTCTAGATGCTTAAGATATTTCTTAAACTCTCCTAGAAGGTGTTTTAATAGCTCTAGAAAGGTCAAAATAACTAGCATGGAAGTTAAAAATTTTTTAGCATGACAACTAAGCCCTTAATTGAAAATAAGGTTTCTCAGTCACTGTGTATCCTTCCTTTGGTGATGTAAGAACATCTTGTTAATAATCAATTTTTCCTTTCTTATGTTACTAGGGGTATCTTGGGTCCACTAGAGATGGTCATAGCTTGTACTATTCCATTTATACTCCATAGGAAATAATAAGGAGTTTCCCTCAAAATGTATAATTTGAATGTTTCAACTATCTCTAGGTATGTTATAGGCTTAGGTGTTAAGTGACACAATCATCTCATATCAAGATATCAAATTTGGAGGTTAGATACTATTTTGCAAAACATTTTCACGTGTAAATATCTTGTTTTGGATTGTATTCTTATCTATAATGGTGTTCAAGACTTCATGGAACCATCCCAGTGTCCAGGGAATGTAAAATAGATATAAAGACTTATTCACACCATAATTTACCATGTTTTATAAGTTTATTATTATGTAACATGAACATAATGATTAAATGGAATCCTTGATTCTATTTTAGGGAATTGATCACAATGACTTGGTGTTGCAAAAGTAAAAAAAAGGTAACAAGCCATCTAAAGGAGGATTTATTAAATTAAATTTACGTGAACACAATTCTAACTGTGTGTGCCCAGTCTTAAGGGCCTAGAGTACAACATTCATTGTAAAAGTTAATAATTATGTATTTTAGAGTCCCTCATAAGTGTGGAGTAAGGTAATAATAAGAGCAAGAGTTTCAAAATCCCTAGTATAGATTAGAATAAGCATAAAAGCAAAGGAACATGTAAATATAATCTAGTAATGTTAATGCCCAGTTAGAGGGTTAGGAAAGATGTAATTTTAGAAAATAGTATTTATTCCATTTGTTTCAAGTTGGTGGAGCCTTTGGAAAGTTAGAGAAATGCCTAAGGTCATTAAGGAATAATAAAATTAGGGCATAAGGACAAATTATTTAGTGGTTAGTAGGTAAAGGGAGCAATGTAAAATCATGCTTATTTCTTTTGACTGTCAAGACTAACCTTCAGAAATAGTTTTTTTAGGAAATAAACTCATAAGGAAGTTATATCTATCATTGAGGGAGTGGTGGTAGAATTTTTTTAATCCTTGAGGAACATGGGAAAATCCTTATATAAATTTAATAAAGAAGACTTGTTGACTGTCTTACATTATTCGATAAAGAATCCTAGAGAGAGTAAGGGTTTGTATGAAAAGACTTAAGTGAAAGAGGAAGAGTTGAGTGATTTGCATTAGTGATTAGGAGAGGGGTAAATAAAATGAGATGAGTGAAAATAATATTGATTAAAATTCAATGTGAAGGTGAAAAATAAAGTTGAGAATATTGTTAGATTTTGAGTGAACAAGGAGTCTTACAAATCTAAAAGTTAAAAATATAGAAAGATGATGGATAAATGAGTAATGGAGCATTAAAGTGTGCTTGAGTAAGGTGTATGCGTGTGTTGAATGGTCTATGTAAGGATGAAATAGGTGGTAATCCATTAAACCATTAATTTTTCTTTAAAACCCTAACTAGACTTACTTGAAACAAGGGAAAAGGAGAAATTTGAATTTGGGAAGTTATATTTTGGGTTAAAGTTATATAAAGAGGATTACAGGGTACTCTGTATCATCTAGAAAACCTTTCATAAGTTCAACCTTTACACTAGCTTGAAGGAAATTCCTGATAATATTATTTAGTGTGTTTCAATGTGTAGGGAATAGTGTCTAGAAGGTGATTTATTAACTCATTTAGTTTTGATGAGAGAATACTTCCTTCGAAGGCCTAAAAAGGCCATTTTGGCCATTCTGTAGCTAATTGAACACCCTTAGGAAGTTTTTAGAGAAAATATAAAGCATCTGAGGGTGATTTCAGATAGAATCAAAGATGTCTAAGTAAATTTAAGAACTTTTAGGAAATAAAATCTCATTCATGAGTAATTTGTGTAAGACCGGGTTTTCAGGTGCAGGGAATATAAGTTACAACGATTAAAGATGTCTTCTTTGGATGATTCTAGGAGTTCTAGAAATAGTTAGGATGAAAAAATAGGAATTGGAAGGCTATTAGAATACTTTAAAAGGTGGAATAATCAACATTGATTTAAGGATTGCATGTTTTTTTAGGTGCTACAAAACTCCGTAGCTGCCTGTCCTAGTTAAAAATGAAATAGGATCTAAGTTTTGAGTTACAGGTAGAATTAGATTTTTAGAATAGTTTCATTGATCATAAAATGTGATTTTTAGTGTTTTAGTGAAGTATGGAGGTCAAGAACATGTAACTCATCCTCAAATTTGATTCAAGGGTTCATCACCTATCTAGAGGAGGAAACCCATTTCCATGAGGAACAACTTGAGATAAAAGGTGTCCATGTATCATAAGCATGCTTACACCCAGGTGTCATCTTGGTCAATAAATGTAATTGTGAAGGAGTCATCATGTTCAAAGGTCAAATGTGGATCTCAAGGAAAGACTTAATGATCATTATATACTGTCTTTATCATTGTACCCAAATCTCTCCAAAGAATAAGCTAAAATGAGCTAGTCATGCCAGCGAGGTATCAAAGATAATCATGTGTGAAGTATTAAGGAATTATATGTCTCCATGAGAGACATATGAGAAAAAACATGTATTAGAATCATGAATTTGATTCCATGAAAGGATGGTTTTAGAGCTAGGAAAGGTGAGGGGATGATCTTCAAATTCATTCTCCTTTTCAAGATGAGCAGCAACACAGATTCAATAGGGAGCTTACAGGAAGATAGATCATAAATGTGTATCATTTTGTAGCCAGGGATGAAATCTAACTGACCCTTTATTACTCAAGTTTGTGGAGAGATGGATGGCACCTTGAAAGGATGTGATCTTATCCTAACTATTTTAGGTTGTGCCTTTCAAGCAAGGTAAGAAAACCTATTTTGTAACCTCTATTTTTGAAGAAGAAGTAGATACCTTTATTTTCCACAAATTTTATAGAGAAGACCTTGGGGAAAATATGATCAACACACCAAATTTGACTCTCACGAGTTGTCACTTCCAAATTATGGGGATATTTTCAACACAAGGCAAAGATTACTAAAGACATTAAGAGATCCTGATTGTTCTGCATATTATTGCAAGTAGATTTTTTTCCTTTGTTGATACACAGGGAAAATAGGGGTAGTTAAGGGTAGGATTAATTTTTTTTTGAATGATTTTGGTGGGTGATGAAGCAGGATAAAGCTGATTATACCAGATCTTTGGAGGGACTTCACAATAATGAACAAATTCACAACAGAAAGCTCCAAAATAGTCAAGACCTTCCTTCAACTAGAATGTATGATTCAATGGAGGCATAGATCAGCACATTTTCACATAATCTTTGAGACTCCAACACGAAGGCTCAAATTGGAAGACTCAATTAAACACTAAAGTTTTTTATTAATCACGCCTAAAGTACACCTGAAGACTTACAGACAATCTTTATCAACAAATGATAGTAAATTGATTTTAAATTTGTTTATCTCATCCAAGATGAAGGATCTTCTTGAAATGAAATCAAAAATACCATTAGACTATCATAGGGATGAGATCTTGTGTGATTTCACAAAAATTTCAGTATAAGATTACAAAAGGAATGAAAGAAACTATTTACAGACATTTTGAAAATAAAGCAAACACAAAATTGCTACAGATTAGAAAAGAAATTATTCCAAAATTGCTTAGATTCATCAGTAGGGGAAAGTTACACTGAACAGTCTCAGATCTTGTCAATGGCTATACACTCATAACCAACTTGACATGATAGAAAATATAACACAGAAGAAAATAACAGGTTATCTCAGATTGGTCTCTCAGGAAGACGACTTTCTCAAATTTTCTATTAGGGATTCAGACTCTGACCATTTGCATGACAAATTCATGCAATATATACCTTTCACTCACTCACTCACTTTTCCCCTCAAATATTCCCTCCAAAAGTGGAATATTTAGAGCACCTTTTCTTTGCAATATTTCTGGAAAATGACATTTAACAAACTCACAAAATGTTACCAGTTGTTCTTGCAAAAGGTGAATCGTTACAAAAATTTCATCATTATTCAAAGTGGAAGCACGTTTTTCATTTCCCACGCATGTAGATCCCTTTCATTTCATCATTTCAAATTTTCCCTTCCCAATTTTTTACTCTATAACTTTGGATATGGTAATTCATGTTTTTCATGAACCAGAGTAAAAATTCATTTGAAAAATGACTTGGATTCACAAATTGAACCCCCAAATTGATTAATTCAGACCCTGCAAGCCAAGAGGACACGTATTGGTAAAAAAATTGATGAATATTTATGCAAAGAACATATCTCCAAACTTCCTGGAGTTCAAATGGCAGCCAAATTGGTGAAATGCACATCTATCATCGATTTGTTCCTCAACTTCAAATATGAGCCCTCCATGTGGTAAATCTGAGTAAAAATGGGCCTCGAGACATCTTTATAACTTTTTACTACTTTTAAAAAATTTGCAAACTTTCTTGATTTCCTCCACCAATCCGTTGATGAGATTTGGGCCTACCACATGGTGCAATATGACAGGATATGGAGTCATGGCTCAATTTTACACATTTTGAATCTTTCTGGAAAAAGGAAAAAAATTCATTTTTCCTCCACGGCTTCACGCTCCCACAGGACACGTGTCCTCATATGATTGGTTAAGGGGTAGCGCTCTCATTTCATATTTTAATCATATTTCACAAAATAAATTTTTTAACATTTCCTCCACCAGCACGCACCTACGCTATTGAATTCTCAGATGAATTTTGAATTTTTACCCTTGGGATCACGGGTTAGTTTGATACTTTGAGTCATTTGAATACAAGAGGAAAAATTTCCAAGTTGCCCCTAATGGTCTACCTCCCCACCTCTTTGATTTTTCAAACTACCATGTGTCACCATGGCGCACCTTGAGGTGGTCCCAAAAATTTGATACCTTGAACGAGCATGGGCTCGCCACGTGTCCTATTCCGGTGAGATTTGTCTGAATACTTGAAGCTTAGAAGAAGGCAATGTGTCATACTTTGAGGCAGTCTCCTTTTGGCCATTGAAAAGTCTAAGTAAAATGCAAAGGCATGTCATCCTGGCACTTCTTTAAGATGGTGCCCAAAGCAGAACCCTGAATGTCTCGCCAAGTTCTAGCCAAATGAACTGCATAGAAAAATTTGTCAAAGTCTAGGCCTAGGGAAGCCTCCACATGTCCTCCCAATGCTACTCCAAGGCCAAACCAAAAATTAAATCTTCAAATGAGCGTTGTTCACCCACGTGGACAAATTTCTGAGTTGAGGATTTTTATAGAATTTTTGAAGTGTTTAGCTGAGCTGCATCTAACCAAAAGGTGCCACATCCTCTATAGATGCAAGGATGCAAATTTGACCAAGAGAGATGCCCGTCAAACCCTAAAATAGAGAAAAATGACCATTTGAGCATGGAAATGAAATTTCCTTCAAGGACAGAGAGTTTAGAAAGTTACAAGTCTCAAATACATTCCTCAGGGACATATCAACTCATTCTTCTTCAAGTATTTAAGGTAGAAATGACAAGAATGAAAAATTTCTACTGTGGCGATAGAGGGAATAGGAAAACTCAAGTTTTTGAAAGGACAGAGCACGGGGGACTCAAAATACAGACCTTTCTAGAGGAAAAAAGAAACTAGGAGACAAATATGGACCCATACATGATATTTGACCTAGGGGAAAACTAAAAATAACAACAAATACCAACCAAGCACAACATGGGGAAGGATAAAATGGCAGAGGCCGTAAATCAATAAATTTTCAAGGGCACAAATGCGAAGAGACAATTTTTAGCACCAACATAGGCTCCCACACGGGGATGGGCACTCCCTGCGAGTGCCACAAGAAATTAAGTAGACCAAGTGCTAAAATATTATCCATTAGGTAGCATAGTCATATTTACAGGGAAGAGAAACAAATCCATCTCTTAAAAAAAATATAGAAACCAACAAAAATAGGTCACTAAGGACCCCCATGAACCAAAACACAAAATAGGAAACAAATAACTGACTATACACTATATAAAATATGTTTATCTTGATTCAGAGAGAATAATCAAGGAAAATTTTCAAGCTCCTGCCATCCTAGATATGACCATGCCAAGAGGTTCTAATATGTTTTCCTCAACTGGAAATATAGCTCTTTTTCTTCTCTGTTATGTTTGTAAACCATCCATTTTCTCTGAAGCTCTTCCATTGTTCCTAAGTCACATTCTTCAACATTTTTCAAGGCTGAATCATAGCCCAAATTCCCATAAAATTCAGCATAATCAGGAGCTCTATTTTCAACACTTTCATATTCCCTGAATTCCACAAAACTCACAAATTTGTTAAGATCAACATCTGCTTGTAAAACTTCATAAGATGCATTGTTTGGGTCTTCAATCAGATACATCATATTCTTCTCTCCATATAATTTTACAAGGATACCTTCAATGGGAATGGTGGAAAAAGACATATCCATTTGGACACTCCCTCCAACACTTGCAGCCCACTTTCTTGAAAATAACATACCCCATTTGGTAGGGCACTCAATAATTACAACATCAAGTTTCAAATTCTTACCTAGATAGGTTGTAAGTTACACCACCAAACCTTTGATACACCCAACAATTGGCACTTCCTTGGAATCCATGGCAGTACACTTGACATACAATGTTGTTACTTTGATATCTACCTCATTCATAACTTCCAAAGGCATGACATTGCATGATGCTCCGGAGTCAAACATAGAATTATGTAGCATCCTATCCTTGATGATCAAATTTGTGAAGAAAGGGTCAACACTTAGTTGAGATTCAACCAAGGATGTTCCCAAATATACCTCTTGTGGTTCACCAAATTCTTCCAATGTTGATGTCTTTCCTACCTCTGCAATAGCAAGTGGAGCCTCTACAACATTCACATTCCTTTTCATGGTAGCCTTCTGCTCCTTCAATCCCAAATACTCAAGTTCTCTCTTCTTGTGCTTAGGGATTATAAGCAGCTAAACAATTGGAACACTAACCTTGATTTGGTTCAAAACTTGAGCGATGTCATAGGGAATGTATTTAGGCAAAACAAAAGTAGAAGGAGGGATGGAAATTTCATCAGATGGCACAAGGTTTTTAACATTTTGAGTATTGGGTGAAGAATAACTTTTTCTTGGGACAACATGGCTCTTAGAAGATGTTTCTTTCTTAGGAACCTCTTTTGGGATATTAGAAAGCAATGGGGTTTTATTTTTGTCCTTTGGCCTAGCTCCCTTGATAGCCTTACTTCTTGTGTTATACTCCTTCTCTTGAGCCACCATAGCATTCATAAGTAGTTTCCTATCCTCTTTCTAGGGTATACCTCCATCATACTTCTTGATCATCAATGCCCTCAAGAATTCAAAATAATTATTGGGAAGCTCAAATTATTGTACATTATAAATTTCTAAAACATGAGAAGGAGGAAAAATATGTACCCATTTGATTCAATCCCAAAATCTGGTAGCATTCCTTGCACTTATCACTTTAGAGGATGTTACTCCTTGACATTAGTTTTTAGGGTAGTCCATCATACAAGAAACATCATCCGTATTACAATCCTCATCTTCCTCTTCAATTTTATAATCTGTTCCACATGGAGGCTGGGGTAATAAACATCTTTCACACTAGTCAATCTAATTTACATCATCAAGAATAGCCACTCTATCATTTAACAGATCAGGCACTACCTTACTTTCCTTGGCCTGAGATTTCCTATTTCCAAATCCAATAGGCCCTTTACCTTTTTCATCAAATATCTACTCATTCCTATGGTTATTGCCTAAATCTATCTTGTGCTTGCTTCCTAGGCTAACCTTGTGAAGTGTGTCCAATTCCCTTCTTAGCTCTTGCCAACTTGTAGGAAATCTCTTTAACAGCCCCTACCAAAGTTTTCACCACTTCCTCCAAGTATACACTCTTGCTTGCTTGAGGCTTCTCAGGGTTTACCAATTTAACTCCATCTCTCTTAGGAGGTTTCCCAAAAGCCTTGATATTGTTCTCAATTTGAAGTGCCATGGTGAAGGCCTGCCTTAAATTTCTCAGGGTTCTTGTCCCTCAAGTAATATGCAGCCTTTTTATCAAATGCATCAGAATATTTTATCAAACAAGATTCATCACATGGTCTTAAATTCACTGGAAATCTCCTCAAAGTTTTATTGAACCTTGTGTTGAATTCATGGACTGATTCATTTGGGTTCTTCTTGATATTCTCAAACTCTGACAAGAGAAACCTAGGGTCCTTCTTGTCACCATACTACAATCTAAATGCATTCTTCATTTCAGTCTAAGAATTAATAGAATTATTAGGAAGAGCTTTACACCAGTCCCTTACATCCTCCTATAATGTATGAGTAAACATTTTAATGTATACATCTTCAAACTCTATTTATAAATCCTCCATCATATTGACAAGAGTTTCAAGTGCTGATCACTGGTTATTGCATTATTTCCTTAAAACTTGGGCAATCTATTTCTTACATCCTATGACACAGCATTCAGATAGCCATCCATACCTCTAAAACTGATGGGACCAAAAGTATTAATGAAAAATGGAGGTTTGGGTGGAGGCTGAGCCGTACTATCTAGAGGTGACTATTATCAAATTTTGCACAAATGGCAAGATTGGACAAAAGGGTCCTATCATGTTCAAAATGAAATAAATAGTCCTAGGAACCCACCTCTGGTTATTATCGAGATACAATAATTAAAAATAATTCCTAAATTTCATATGAAGAGATCACCTAGCATCGAAAGGAACCCAGTTGATCTCAACTTAGTGAAGAGTTTGGGGTCAAGTTAATAGAGAAACCGGTGTCAAATTGGTAGTCATCTCAGAAATCATCTTAGTAGAGTCTCTCAGTTGTAAGAGCTCGATGAGATCTTGTTAATGTAAAATATAGCTAGTTGAAAATTAACAAATGAAGGGAACTCTATAAGGATCTCAGTAGAGATCGATGCAAAAAGATATGAAGGCCACATTAGGGAAAGCTAAGTTAACATGAGGCCAGGTTTAATCCATTAGACAGTGCTTCACCAACAACTTGAGAGAATTATCTTGTTTGACCGAGATGATATGAGATTATGCAGATATGACGATGAGGTCATCTGGTAGTGTTTGAATGAAAATATGTTTGCAACCAAAGAAACCATATACATCTCAATCAAAATCTCGTAGCACTCTGTGGAGAGGGTCGCTTGAAGGAGGCACTATACGTTCTTCTTACAACACACAATCCATCTATAAATTATTCAACATATCTTCATCTACTACAGGCTTGTATTGCTAAGAAATCCCTTGCAGAGGGCAAGCAAATCCACTCTAACATCAATGGTAGGGACATACATTTGGAAGATGCACACTACTACCAAATAAACGTATCTACATGTATGAAAAGTGTGGAAATTTGATGGATGCTCGCAAAGTATTTGACGGCATGACTGAACCAAATTTCTTCTCATGGAATATGATAATTGCAGCTTATAGAAGGCATGTACATCCTGTACAGGCACTCAAACTGTTTCAAAAAATTCCATGAACACCTGACCACCCCGATCACCTAAACATTCGTGTATAGCTTGGCCAAGAAAAAAAATCATGGTGGTCCCCCGCACTGGTGGGAATTGTGGAGATAAGGAACTTACTTTCCAATTTTGCATGGTGAAGCTGAGGACGAGCCCCGTGGATTAATGTGGCTGAGCCATTACGCAGGGATTTAGAGCTAGTATGTCGAGTTCAAGACTTGGATGCTGGAAAGCCATTGTAGTAATCCCGCGCAAGGGAAACATTTCACTATATTTCCAAGGTCAGAAATTTGATGATGGTAGGAAAAGTTGGTATTTCTGCATATGGGATAAATTCATCAAAATTTCCATGGTGGAAACTTTGCAATGAAAATCCCTCATGAGGTTTCAATGTAGAGAAGAATTCAAGTTTATTTCCAAAATACCATGTGAGTCATCAAGTGAGTCGAAACACGTTGGAGTGGTAAACGAGAACGTGCTCGTGAAGATAGCTGGATTATTGGTTAAGCCATCTGGTGCATATGTAAGGACTCAAAAAGTAAAGCTTAGTCAAGGACCGAGTAAATAGGAAAATTGGTTGGGGAAGATCAATCTATCGAAGTCCCGTTCAATGTGGAGGTGAATAACGATCAGTCGAAAGGTTGAGAAATCAGTCATATTACCACTTCTGAGGACGCTTACAGTGGTTCATTGTCATAGTGGTACAACTAAATTGACATTTCCCATGCTTCAATGTAATGCCAGTGCCAATGCCATTCACTTTCAACCTCAATCTAACAGTGTTATGTACAGAAGGTTGTTTCAAGGAGGCTCTACACATTCTGCATACCACACACAACACCCCTGTAAACAAATCCACTGTCCCGTCAATCACAGAGAATTTGCATTTCCCACATGCAAAACTATTCAAAATAAGCTCATCAATATGAAGCATGGAGGAAGAATAGGAGGTGGACCGAGTTTCTCACTGACAAGAATCTCAAGGGATCATAGCGGTAACAATGTAACAAACTCTTCTTACTAATGATAAAACTGTCGAATGGAGAAAATGACCCATCGTTGGAGAAGTGTTGTAGAGGATTTTAGGTGAGTGAACCATATAATGTATGGAAGGTGATATTGGAAACTTATATAGCCATGAAAAGATTAAGCACAACAAAATATAAAGTGAGTAAATGAAATTAAATAGCCAAAAAAGACACAAACCATAAACACAGATTTACCTGGTAAAACCCTCAAGAGGGAAACATCCACAGAGCAACGGTATCGATTCTCTTATTGTTCAAATCTAGAAATTACAATCAGCACATCTCTTCCTCTTAAAAATCTATTTTTTTTTGTGTATAGCCTCAATTGACATACACAGATTTATAGCATTCACACAAAATTGAATTCATTAATGCATTCCTATCCATATTCTAACTAAGGCTATCTTGTTACAACAGTAAGCTGAATAATAGGATCTTGATCCACCAGAAGAGGAATGGTTGTCATCTAATCTCAACAATCTCCACCTTAACAATAATTAACTTGATACCTTGCTCATTGCTCATCACCTTTTTTGCAAGAAAAGAGAAGCCAAGCACCACCCCAGCTTCTCTAATATAACCGGTTTCATGAACATGTCTGCAAAATTCTTTTGAGTGTGGACCTTATCAAGAATCACTTGTCCTTCATCAACAACATGTCTTACATAATGATATTTAACTGGAATATGTTTCGACTTACTATGGTAAGATAGATTCTTAGCCAAATAAATTGCACTTTGACTATCACATAATTTTTTTACACTTTTCTAAAACTATCCTAACTCACCCAATAAACCTTTTAACCATACTGCCTCTTTGCAAGCATGTGAAGCAGATAAATACTGTTCCTCAGTAGTGGATAAAGCAACAATGCTTTGAAGCTTTAAAATCCAACTAATAGGACCACCTGCAAGAGTAAAGACATAACCTGAAGTAGATCTTCTTTTGTCCAAATCACCTGTAAAATCAGAATCAACATAACCGCAAACATTATCACTGCAACCATCAAAAGTTATATAGTAACTGCTTGTGCCTCTAAGATACCGAAGAACCCATTTCACTGCTGCCCAATGTCCTTTACCTATCTTTTCCATGTATCTAATGACAACACCAACTGCATGTGAAATATCTGGTCTAGTACTAACCATCGCATACATCAAAATTCCTACTACATTAGCATACGGTACACGAGACATATACTCCTTTTTTTCATCATTACTAGGACACAAACCTGAAGAAATTTTAAAATGCGAAGCTAAAGGGATATTCACTGGTTTCACTTTATCCATATAGAATCTCTAAATTATTTTCTCCACATACTTCTCTTGTGATAACCATAGCTTGCCTTTCGTCTTTTCTCTGTGTATCTCCATGCCCAAGATCTGTCTTGCTGCTCCTAGATCCTTCATATCGAATGTCCTAGCCAACTGAGCTTTTAACCTGCTGATATCAACCATGCTCTTGCTTGCAACAAGCATATCATTAACATACAATACCAATATAATGAACACGCCATTATCTAACCTTTTAAAGTAAACGCAATGATCATATTCACTCCTGGTAAAATTATGGCTCACCATGAAGGAATCAAAATTCTTGTACCATTGTATTGAAGACTTCTTCAAGCCATACAATGATTTCTTGAGTTTGTAAACAAAAATCTTGTTGCAATTTTGAACAAACCCTTCCGGTTGTTCTATGTAAATTTCCTCATCTAAATATCCATGTAGAAATGTAGTTTTAACATCTAGCTACTCTAATTCAAGATTATGAAATGCAACTAGTGCTAACACCATACGAATAGAAAAAAATTTTACAACTGGAAAAAAAATCTCATGAAAGTCAATACCTGTTTCCTGAGAAAACCCTTTTGCAACTAGCCTCACCTTGTACTTTGAAATAACATCATTAACACCTTTCTTCAACTTGTATACCCACTTACAACCAACCGATTTCTTGTTCTTAGGAAGTTCCACCAGATCCCATGTTTTGTTTTTAATCAAAGCATCAATTTCCTCTTTCATTGCATGTTTCCATTTGTCACTATATGAAACCTCTATTGATTCTTTGTAACAACTTGGTTCGCCTTCATTAGAAATTAAAGCAACAGAAGTGACAAAATCATCATACCTTCTTGGAACTAATCTGATCCGTGTAGACCTTCGTGGAGCTTGTTGTGGTATTTCCTCAATTTCCTAAGGTGTTTCAATCTGCTTATCCTCAGGAGTGATTTCCTCATGAATATCCTGCTCACGAACATATTCATGATTTTTACCCGTGGATGAATGTATATCAAATTTAATTCGCTGTGACTGTGGTACATCAACCTATTTCATAACATTCTTTCCATCCGATTTCATGAGTGAAATTTCATCAAATATAACATCTCTGTTTATGATGATCTTATGGGCATTAGGATTCCATAATCTATACCCCTTCACACCATCACCATATCCAAAAAATACTAATTTTTGTGACTTAGGATCTAACTTGGAACGCTGACTCTTCGGAATAAGTGCATAGGCATCACAACCAAAAACTATAAGACTAGAATAATTACATGGTTGACCTGTCCATACCTCTTGTGGAATATTGCAGTCAATTGCTGTCGATGGTGATCAATTAACCAGGTAACAAGCTATAAGAAAATCTTCTCCCCACAATTCCTGCTGTAACTTTGCATTACTGAGCATGCTTCTTGTTCTCTCGAGAAGAGTCTTGTTCATGCGTTCAACAATGCCATTCTACTGTGGAGTGTACATAGTGGTTTTATGCCTATCGATCCCTTCATTCTTGCAATAATTTTCAAACTCCTTAGAAGTAAATTCCCCTCCATTATTTGTTCTAAGACATTTAATGGATTTACCTGTGCTCTTTTCAACCAAAGCTCTAAACTGTTTAAAAGTGTTAAATACATCAGCTTTCCTCTTTAACAAATAGATCCGAAATTTCCTCGAGTAATCATTTATAAAACTAACAAAATATGATGATCCTCCATATGAGATTTTCGGAGCTGGACCCCATAGGTCTGAATGAATATAGTCTAGGATACCTTTACTTGTATGTTTTCCAGGTTTAAACTTCTGCCTAGCTTGTTTCCCATAAACACAATGCTCACAGAACTTTAAATCTACAGTTTTTAAACTAGGAAGAAGTTTACGATCAGCAAGTACCTTAATTCCTGTCTCGCTGATATGACCCAGTCATTGTTGCCATAAGCGAGTGGATTCACCTACATCCTCTGATTTGACTCCTGCTTGATCAATTTTTGTCCTTCCTTCAAGTTTATATAGGTTCTCGACTCTGTTAGCTTTCATGACTATCAAGATACCTTTTGATATCTTCAAAACTCCACCTTGAACTGAACCCTTATGTCCACTAGAATCCAGAACTCCCAAAGATATCAGATTCTTTCTCAAGTCAGGCACATGTCTCACATCTGTCAGTGTTCTAACAATCCCATCATACATTTTAATTCTGATACTCCCTATCCCAACAGTTTTACATGTAACATCATTACCCATGTAAACTACCCCATCATCAATAGATTGATATGTAGAATATCAATTCCTATGCAGAAACATGTGATGGGATGCCCCAGAATCAATTAACCATTCATAATGGTATTGTGAGACAATAGACGTAGATAATACCTCATCAACCATACCTGAGTCCTTCTCGGCTATGTTAGCCTCCTTTGTAGAGTCCTCCTCCTTAGATGCCTCTTTACGTTTCCAACAATCTTTCTTGAGGTGTCCTGATTTGTTCCATAACCAACACTTCAACTTGCTCTTTTTGCCCTTCGACTTGGATCTAGCTAGGCCCTTCGAATGCTATCCCATCTCAGTAGTTCTGCCTCCGGCCATCATAACTTCTGTTGTCGAAGTTTCTAGAGAATATCTCTTTCGAGTTTCCTCAGATATCATAGCTCCAACAACAACATCAAAGCTAATGACCTCTTTAGGACTAAAACTAATAGAGGTTACGAAATGATCCCAAGATTCAGGGTAGAGAACTTAATAATGTTACCGTCTTATCTTCATTTGAAATTTTGTCACCCGTGCTATCCAATTTACAAATAAGAGTATTAAAAGTATTTAAAATGTTTCGAAATTGTCATGCCTTCCTTCATACGCAAGGTATACAGCTAACGCTTCAGGAGGATTCTATTCGTCAAGGATTTAGTCATATACAAGATTTCTAGTTTTGTCCAGAGTCCTGCTGCTGTTGTTTCAAACACGATGTTGAATAATACATCGTCAGCCAAACATAGGCAAATAGCACTGAGAGCACGAGTTTCCATCTCGTCCCAGTCATCATCTTCCATACTCACGGGTTTCTTTGCCTTTCCTGCAAGTGCCTTCACAACGCCCTGCACACAGTATATCCCGCATCTTGACCTTCCATAACTCAAAGTTATTGCTACCGTAAAATTTCTTGATCTCGAATTTAGCACTCTGTGTCTTTGCCATCACGCTTCAACGCAAGTGAATGATATTTCCATTCAAACTCGCCCCTCGTGGCCTCCCTCCAACCTTGCTCTGATACCACTTATTGGAAACTTATATAGCCACGAAAAGATTAAGCACAGCAAAATATAAAGTGAGTAAATGAAATTAAATAGCCAAAAAAGACACAAACCATAAACACAGATTTATGTGGTAAACCCTCAAGAGGGAAACATCCACGGAGCAACGGTATCGATTCTCTTATTGTTCAAATCTGGAAATTAGATTCAACACAGCTCTTCCTCTTACAACTCTTTTTTTTTTTGTGTTTTAGCCTCAAATGGGCATACATGGATTTATAGCATTCTCATGAAACTGAATTTCATTAATGCGTTCCTATCCATATTCTAACTAAAGTTGTCTTGTTACAACAACAAGCTGAATAATAGGATCTTGATCCACCAGAAGAGGAATGGTTGTCATCTAATCTCAACATGGCTCACTATATGGAGTTAAACGTGTTCAAGGGTGAGCGTGGAAGATATTTTAAGGGCCTTTAAATAGCATAGGTGAGGGTTTTGGCTATATTTGATATATTTCCATCACAACGAGTTCAATATGGATTCAAGTCATGCTTAGGGAGCTCAGGATGAGTATGTTTGGAGCTTCGACATGGATGATTTAGTAAGATAACTTGTGGGATCGATAAGAATATAACACAGATTAAAGGGGCTCAAAATAGAATGGCTCAGAACCAAGATTAGGATTTTGGAGAAAATAGAGTGAAACTTAGTGTCCTGATGAGTTAGTGTCGATGATTAGTTGGGGAACATTGGACGAGAAGATCACGTAAAGGAGGGTGATGTTTTGAGTTCAAGCATCGATCTCAGCTCATGGACGAAGTGTTCAGTGGGACTCAGCAACTCACAAGCATGGTATTGAGTTTTACTGAGCTCTAGAAGATGGAGGTTTCGTTTGGGAAGATGATCCAATTTGGGATCGAGAGCCCAATGAGAATCATGTAAGGATCCTAGAAATAATGAAGGCAAACACAATGACTAATATCAGCGAGAGAGTATTTTGAAGGATTGAAGATAAGTAGATGTCTCACCCAACTTGAGTAATGGAGGAAATTAATGATTAATTTTTGAGCTCAGTGAATCAGAGTTCATGGGGATTCCAAATGGAGTGAGCTCAGATTGAGCCAAGTGAATGGCTCAGGGTTGAACTCTACAGTATTCGATAGAAGAGAAATCAGAGATACTTACGGATATGAGTTCAATGACAGAATGGTGGATAATGTCTTGGTTGGAGGCCGAAACGTCAGTATGAGGAGATCGATATGGTGAGGTGTGAAAGAGATGACTTGGGGGGAAAGATCGAGATCAGGGCCAAGTCTACGGGAAAGATGATTTCTATGCACAGAGAACTAAGTTTGAAGCTCACAAAGCCAAATTTGAGAGGGAAAAATAATGAGCCAAGGCAAAGGCTCGTGGTTATTCCATAAGCTGGTGGAAAATTGGGAATCTAGAACCAACTCGCCTAGGTTGTACACAGGAAAATTGGCCTCCAAACTCTAAAAATCCACAACTACGGACTTGCATATTTTAGTGTCGTGGAAACCAGGGTGAGTAACTCGACATGGTATAATCAATGGTCATACTCCCAAGCTTGAAGAGACAATGTAGAAAGATCTTAAAGATAAACAAGGAGTTAATCTCTGAGTTAGCCAAGTTATGTGCTCTCTGGAGTGAGATAATGCATTTGGTAGGTGTACGTGGTACAAGGGTTCCAATTTAATCATCGATCTATTCTTGGTTCATTTAATTATGATAGAAACTGAGTCAAAATGTTCACGTGGAGAGGTTTTTGATGTCACGTTGAGATCCGGTAATGCAACACAAGGAGTTAAATTGAGTTAAGACCCAAGGTGTTCAGGCTCGATCGAGTCATCCACCAAGTTAATGCGATGTCACATGGAAGTAGGGAGACAGGTGGAGACCTAGTCAACATGGGATGTCGAGCTCGGTGTTTAGGGTACGTGGAGTTGAATACAAGATGGGATATTTTCAAGGAGTCGTTAAGGCAAGGTCAGGGAAATTTTTTGGTAAGTAGTTGGGAGTTTATCCAATACAGCCGAAAAAAACTAAAACAAGGTGCTAATACAAATGTGAAGGCCCATTAGATGATGAAATTGGATAGCTCACTTTATAGGGTAGAGGAGGGAATAACAATAAGCTCGTCAGTCAACTTAGTGACCTGGCTGGTGAGCCACTCATCAAAACAACATTAAAATTTCCCCCAAAAGCAAAAATAAACTCATGGGTCCCATCAAAGGCTGGGATACTTCAAAATTTTATTTAAAATATTTTTTTTATTAAAATAGTGGATAAATTCAATTTTTTTGAATCTATAGGGGCATGATGCGTGAATATTTTTCAAATTCAATTAATGATGTAATTAAACATTTCAACCATCATGTGCTATATTCATGCCTAAGATTTAGGATTTCTCCTCTCTTCTCTCATAGCTTGGATTTTCTATAAATATAAATGAGGAACTCATTTCAAAGAGTTAAAAAATTTCCAATTATCCTCTCTCTTTTCACAAGTTAAGTTGTGGAGTTTAGGAACTTTTAATCCTTTCTTCCAAATATTGTAATGGTAACCATTTCCTCTTCCTAATGTAATGATGCATTTTGCATGCGGTTGAAGTAATAGAAATTGTGTTCTATGACTAATTATTGGTCCTTTCATTATTTTTGCTAATTTGTTTTTCCTTTCCCATGCTTGCAGTTATACTTTGCAATTTCAAGTTTCTATTATAGATTTTTGGAGTTTTGTGCTTATCTGGTAGTGAAATTCTATATATAGTTGGGTTGTGGTGCTTGTTCATCTTTCTCATTTTCATCCTTCTTCACTGGAAGATAGAAAAATTGTCTAGAAAAAACCTTACTTGTTTGTGCATCACCACTTCCTAGTGTAAGTTTTATTTATTTCAAATCTCTCTCCCTAATCCCCTGAAAATGTTAGTATATGTCTAGTTAGATGTTTTATCGCATTAGAAGTAGTGTTGTGTTTAGTTTAGGAAGAGGAATTCAGCCTTCTCCAGAGGTTCACCTCAAGTTACAACTCCCGTAGCTTGAGAGGTGATCCCATGTTGCCCAATAAAACTGAATGCCATATCCATCACTTGGCCATTCGGAATGTGTAGTGATTTGGTGATAACAAATTTTGGCATGTCTGGTGGAAAGAGTCTCTACTTCTCTTCATACTTGCACAAATCAAAGTACCTGACAACTCCATATTTATGGATTTCAAATCTTAGTGTGTTAACTTATGTGAAGAATTTAGATAAGAGACTTGTTCAGAAAAGAGAAATTATCAGCATATTGAGTTATCCTAGTCTCCTCCAAGGAGAAGGAGAAGAGGTATTTCAACATCACTAGTGGCATCATCACCTCGTAGGGGTCATTCAACTCCTCCTTGAGGAAGGTTTCCTCCACCAAGGAAAAACTAACCTCTCATTGCTATGGCAGCCCCTGCAAGGAACCAATTTTTCCTCCTTTCAATGTAAGTAGTCCTCTTCAATCAGCTCAATGTGATCCTACACTTTCTATGGAACTCAAAAAATTTCCCTTATACATAGGGGGAACTCATATTACTCCAATGGAACATAATATTTATGTGGCCAACATTTGGGTGGTACATAATATCACATAATACAATGTTGCAGTCAGACTCCTTGTAACTTCCTTAAAGGGAAAAGAACTTCAGTTGTTTCATTGGCTAGATGGCAATACTATAACCATTTGGGATGAGTTGGGATAAAATCTCTGCAAATATTTCAAAGAAAAGAGTGATCACTTGTCACTCATGGAACAACTCACTACCATATAGAGAGATTTTCATGAATACATGAGTGATTTAAACTTTCGATTCTAAAAGACTTGGAATAAGATTCCGGCACTCACAAAGACTTCTCCCAATAAAGCATTTTTATATTATTTACTAGCCTTGAATAGCGATGTAGCATTAATGATCCAGTCCATGGGAGGGACTACACTACCTAATGCCTATGAAATTACTATAAGAGCAGATAAATATTTGATTCAGAATGGAAAGATAGCTCCAAGACCACCTATGCCGATGTATCCAAAGCTCCCAAATAACAAACCAACTATTTCTCCTCTTCCTACAACCTCTTTACAAACAAGATCATTCTGTACCCGCTACTTCAAATGATCTCATTGAATTCAAGTCACTGCTACAAGCCTTTGGGAATGAACTTGTTGCACTCAAGAGGCAACAGACTTAGTAAGCTCGTCCTTACCAATCCAAGAATCAATAGTACCATGCTAATTACCCATTTTTCAAAGAAATAATCAGTCACAAAATCAAGTTGAAAATTTCAATCCTCTTAACTTTAGGAATCCTCTTGCTACTAGTTCTTCTAGAGCCCTTATACCCATTCAGAATAATCTGGTTTAAGACTATGAATGGTGTTATCCTTGTTCTCAACCCAAAAATCAAAATATTTTCCCAAATGGAGTTCTTGGCTAGGCCCTTATACTTTAAAGTGTATCTTCTTATCCAGATCCAATGGAAAATTCATCTACGTAGGAAGCAGTAGATCAATTACAAGCACATGAGGAAACTACTTTTTTAAATCAGAAAGTGAAAGATTTTTGTAGGTTAAATACATATTATTTCATCAGTGGTAGCAAATACTCACTCCAAAAATAGGGAAATGGAACCCATGTCTTGCAAATTTGATCAAGCATCCACTTCACAACCTCGGCAACAAGTAATGGTTGCCAAAAAAGTCAAGAGAAAAAAGTAAACAGAAACTTAGGCTATTCATGCCATAAGGAAATAAGGTTATTCCCTGCATTAAAAAAACCCAACAAGTACTTTCCAAAAGAGGATTATAATGCCCAAAGAAGTCTCAGCAAAGTAGGAGAAATTCCCTTCGGTATTGTAGAACAGATGAAGAAGACCAACCTGAGTGTTACCATGTGGGAAGCACTCTCAATTCCTTCTCAAAGAAACCTTTTGCAAGAGGATCTGAAAACTTTCGGTATAACTAATGAAGCATCGGGTTGTGGGGAAGCAAATACCAAAAATTTGTGTCAAACAAAAAAGAAAATTATTCCCAAGGTGAATAATCTGCCACCATTTTATATTTCTCTTATCATTGGTGATCATTTGGTACATAATTTCATGATCAATTCTAGTGACAGCAGTTCAGTCATGCTCAAGAAAATTGTAGACTTGTTAGGAATAAAATATACACCAGTCTCCAAAGGAGTTGTTTATTTGGATGGTACAATAGTTTAGACCGTTGGAATCATCAAAGGACTCAACTTATATTCCTATCCTCTTTTTTTTATTTGCCTATCACAATATTTCACTAACAAGATTGGTGATTACCTATCAGCTGATTGGTCACATATGATCCTTAGGACTTGATATGGAACTAAAGTGACTATAAGGGAAGAACCAATTTTTCATAATCATGTGCAGCCCTATACTACTAGTCCTATAAATGGGAATTATACCATTCATGATCTAGAGGAAGAAGATGTTGATCATGAAATAACCACTCTTTTGGAAGAGGCCCCTCATACTATGTTGGATGAGGTAAGTGGGAATTATAAATATGATCCCTATGCTAAGGCATTAGCAGAAGAAGAAGTTGGTTTTCTACTTTTAGAAGAAATAGGTTTGGGTACATATTGTATTCACGAAGAAGATGTGTAGTCATACCACAACTTGTTAAAACCCAAAACAACTTTGAAGGACTTTGGAAGCTATTTTTTATGGCTCGAGGAGTAAGAACAGATTAGGTTCTAGTTTCATGTTAATTTATCTTAAAAGAGATAAGTACTTCTTATCTTTTCGACTACAATTTAGCTACACCAACAACATTTCCAAGTATGAAGCTCTTGTGCAAGGAATTGATCTAGGCTCCAAAGGAAGGGGATCAAATCCTTGACTATTTTTGGTAGACAGTGAATTAGTTGTACATCAAGTAAAACTGCACGTAGAGCATACAAAAATGATCTTTTAAGGTCCTAAAAGAATTGAGTTTAGGAACCTAATTGAATATTTCAAAGCTTTTTAGGATCCATGTGGTTCTTAGAAATAAAAATCAAGATGTTGATAGGCTTACTATAATTGGTCTCACAATACGATGTACCTGTTAATATCATAAAAGAAGAGACAGCAACGGGTTAAAATGGTCGTTTGACTGGTAGTTCCCTGATAATGTGAGGTATTTGGAAAGTTTTTGATAATGACAAACAAATCATTTCCTCTTCCTACAAGAGGAAGTGGAGTTTACTACAAAGAATCAGGTTAAGTTGTAAGAAGTCATATGGTGACTAGATTATACAATTGAAAAGAAAAAATTTACCAAAAGTCTTTACTTATTCTTGGAGTCCATCTTTCAATTCAGATGAGCAGGTTAGAAGATAAAGTGCCTAACATGGTATTCAAAGAGGAAAATTTCTAAGGAAGTTGAGGTAATCAAATGTAAAGTTCCTTAAAGATCATAAAGGTGTGTACCCCAGAAGACAAAGAAGGATTTTGTAAAAATTTGTCCAAGAATATAATGATGTTTTTTGCATAGAGTTATAAATATATGCGTGGCTTTGACCCATGTATAGTACAAAATACCATCGAACTTGATCCTAATGTTAAGTCATTTCGTAACATAAACAGAGATTCCGATTAATCCCAAAATCAAACCACTGATGAGAAAGGAGCTGACCAATGCGTCATTGAGGCTTACATTATTTTTCCAATCAAGCATTCCTCTTGGGTAGACAACCTAGTTCCTGTGAGAAATAAAAACGGATATATTTAGTTATGTGTAGATTTTAGGTATTTGAATCATGGGCTTCATTACAGGAGACCATTATCCCCTTCCGTTGAGGGAGTAGATCCTTGAAACGGTAGCAAGAGCTGCAAAGATTTTCTATTGCTTGATGGATACTCGGGTTACAATCAGATTCTGGTGAAAGAATTTGATCAATTCAAGACACGGATTTCTCTACCAAGTGGGGCACATATGCCTACATATAACAAGATTTCATTTAGAATTATCTAATGCCGGAGGCTACTCTCCAACGAGCTATGGACATAACATTTAAAGGGTCTAATAAATGACATTATCTTGATATATACCTTAACGATATAACTGTATACTATAAGAATGCAGAAGATCACATTGCACGCATCTAAGGAAAGGTTTTTTAGGAGATACAGAGAGTTTGGGGTTTCACTCAATCCCAATAAATGAATTTTTTTCAGTCTAGTGCACCAGGGAAAGTTGTCTGGGGTATGTGGTTTCAGAAGGAAGTAATTATCAATTGATTTGGATAGGATTCATTCGATTTTATCCCTATCTCTTCCAAGTCACAGGAAATGTCTTCAGAGTTTTTTAGGAATGATAAAAATTTCGTGTAGAGATTCATTCCTCAATTTGTGACATCCTTTCCTAAACCATTAACAACTATGTTAAAGAAAAACATGCCCTTTTCATGGAAAAAAGAAGGACGAGGAAAGATCTCAAAGCCATCAAGACATCCATTTCTCAATATCCTACACTGGTGAACCCCGGGATTTGAAAAGGATTGTATTCTCTATGATTTTACAGGGTCAAGAGAGTGTTTCTGGGATCCTCACTCAAAAGAATGATAATTTGATGGAACAACCAATTGCTTTCTTCAGCCAGTCTCTCAAAGATATTATGAGATCAAATATTCATTTGTTGAAAAGTAAATTTTTTCTGGTTAGTCGGGCTTTGAAGAAAGTTCAAGCACATGTTTTTCAATAATATGATCCATTTAATGGTGTCTCATCCAGGCGTTAAGGAATTTTTTGCTAAAAAAAGACATGAACGAGAAAAATGTGTTGGGTAGATTACGAAGGTGATGGTGTATGACATGCACATCAAGGTTACCAAGCTAATCAGAGGTAAAGGTTTGTGTTCAGCAGATTTTCTACAGATTTGGAATCGAAAGGTGATGAGGATGTGATGCTTCTAAATAATGATGTAGGATGATGATCATGCTCACTTATTATCCAAATATGAATAGCTTTCCTCTCTCTCAAGAACATACCATGGAAAACATGGATTGGAATACCAAAGACATCACTTTCCATCTTTAGTCTATTCCTTAAGTTCTGGTAGATAATGTTCTCTTTCAAAAATGGATTTGAACATCGTTCTCCTTTAGAGCATAGGGCCAGAACGGGTCAGTAAGATACTGGAAGAGTTTCACAATGGTCCTATCGGGGAGGGCATTACTCTGCACAGGAACAACTGCTACAAAAATCATGAGGGTTGACAGCTACTATTGGCCAGATTTATTCAAGGATACTCATCTTTAGGTAAAGAATTGCAAGTAATGCACCTTTTTCACAGGTGAGCATTAGAATTTTTCGGATCTTCCCCTCCAACCGATTCAATTTGATCAACCCTTTGTTTAATGGGGTTTTGATTTCATCGGAATGATCAATCCATAATCTAGTGATGGAAATAAATGGGTCCTTACTGCAACAATGAATTAATTTACTCAATAGATAGAGGGGCGGGTAGAATTAAAGGAGGGAAATGAAAAATTTGTTCTAGATTTCCTAGAAATCATAATGACGAGGTTCGGTGTCCCATTTATATTCATTTTAGATAACACGCTAGGATTTTCTTGGTTTGAAGTTGAATGAATAGGCTATTAAGAATGGATTTTATCTCAAGACTTCATCCAATTACTATCCGCAAGGGAACGGGTTGGCCGATTCTAGCAACAAGAACCTTATAAGTATTATCAAGCGCACAATGGAAACCAACACGAGGACTTGGCACACACAGCTTAAGACTGCTTTATGGGCAAATCAGCTCACACCTAAAAGGGCCATCAAAAATTCTCATTTCATGCTTGCTATATGGAAGAGAAGAAAAAATTCCACTGTGCATTAGAATTATCTTCTTTAGAGTTGGAACATAAAATTAAGGTTATGGAGAGTGATCCTATAAGAATCAGTTTTTTTGAGCTCATGGAGTTAGAAGAAGTGCGAGAACAAGGCTATGAAGACTTTGGAGAAACATCAAGATTAGGTTAAGAAGTCTTTTGAGAAGAAAGCATCCAATACACATTTTAAAGAGGGAGATTTAGTTCCTAAAATGGGATGCAGAAAAATCCAAACTTGGCATGCATGCACTAAGTTTGACGCTCTATGGAATGGACCATACATTATCACAAGTTTCAAGGAGCTGAATTCATTTCATCTATCTAGGCTCAATGGAGAAGAACTTCCCATTCATGTGAATGGGATACATCTCAAAGCTTGTTTTTGAGAAGCGTTCCACCCCCTATACAGTTAAATTAGGTGTTTTCCTCCAAGTGCTTATGCACATTGTTGTGTGTTGTTGTTTTGCTTTCCTTGTTGCTGTGTTTTGTGTTGTTCTACACATTATTTCATCATTGGAAGGTGTCAAGGAGAAGAAAGGTTCAAGTTTTCCATAAGAGTTTCAAAATCTACTTCATTCAAATTTTTACAGTGTTCCATGGATGTCAAGCACTCAATAGATTCAATATACTTCATGCTTAGCATTCCATGGAGGTCCAGGATATCGGTAATGCTCAAGGAGATTTTGAGATGTGTAAAAGAAAATCATACTACTTTCAGGATTCCAACACAGACTCCATGCCCAATGGATGACTTAAGGCTGCTGGAATCATGCTTAGCAGGCAATCATCCCCGAGAGGTCACCAAAAATGTTATCCAATTTTTCACACATGGAAAGATTGGACAACGAGGTCCTATCACGTTCAAAATGAAATAAATAGTCCTAGGAACCGACCTCCGGTTATTATCGAGATAAAATAATTAAAAATAATTCTTAAATTGCATATGAAGAGATCACCTAGCATCGAAAGGCACCCAGTTGATCTCAACTCAGTGAATATTTCGGGGTCAAATTGATAGTCATCTCATAAATCATCTCGGTAGAGTCTCTCAGTTGTAAGAGCTCGATGAGATCTTGTTAATGCATAATATAGCTAGTTGAAAATTGACGAATGAAGGGAACTCTATAAGGATCTTGGTAGAGATCGATGCAAAAAGATATGAAGGCCGGGTCAGGGAAAGCTAAGTTAACATGAGGCTAGGTCTAATCCATTAGAAATTGCTCGACCAACCACTTGGGAGAATTATCTTGTTTGACCAAGATGATATGAGATTAAGTAGATATGACGATGTGGTCATCTGGTAGTGTTTGAATGAAAAAATATTTGCAACCAAGCAACCAAATACATCTCAATCAATATCTCGTAGCACTATGTGGAGAGGGTCGCTTGAAGGAGGCACTACACATTTTTCTTACAACACAGAATCCATCTATAAATTCTTCAACATATCTTCATCTACTACAGGCTTGCATTGCTAAGAAAGCCCTTGCGGAGGGAAAGAAAATCCACTCTCACATCAATGGTAGGGACACACGTTTTGAAGATGCACACTACTACCAAATAAATTTATCTACATGTATGACAAGTGTGGAAGTTTGACGGATGCTCGCAAAGTCTTTGACGGCATGACTGAACCAAATATCTTCTCATGGAATATGATAATTGTAGCTTACAGAAGGCATGGACATCCTAGACAGGCACTCAAACTGTTTCACAAAATGGCACGAACACCTGACCACCCCGATCACCTGAACATTCATGTATAGTTTGGCCAATAAAAAAAATCATGGTGATCCTGCGTGCTGGTAGGAATTGTGAAGATAAGGCACTTACTTGGCAAGTTTGCATGGTGAAGCTGAGGTCGGGTCCCGTGGATTACTGTGGCCGAGCCATTACGTGGGGATTTAGAGCTAGTATGCTGAGTTCGAGACTTGGATGTTGGAAATCAATTGTAGTAATCCCGCACATGGGAAACATTTCACAATATTTACAAGGTCAGAAATTTGATGATGGTAGGCCAAGTTGGTATTTCCGCATATGGGATAAATTCATCCCAATTTCCATGGTGGAAAATTTGCAATGACAAGCCGTCGTGAGGTTTCAATGTAGAGAAGAATTCGAGTTTATTTCCCAAATACTAGGCGAGTCATCAAGTGAGTCGAAACACATTGGAGTGGTAAATGAGAACGTGCTGGTGAAGATAACCGAATTATCGGTTAAGCCATCCGGTGCATGCGTAAGGAATCAACAAGTAAAGGTCAGTCAAGAACCGAGTAAATAGGAAAATCGGTTGGGGAAGATCAATGTAACAAAGACCCGTTCAATGTGGAGGTGAATAATGAGCAGTCGAAAGGTTCAGAACTCAGTCATATTACCACTTCTGAGGATGCTTACAGTGGTTCATTGTCATAGTGGTACAACTAAATTGACATTTCCCACTTTTCAATGCAATGTCAGTGCCAATGCCATCCACTTTCAAACTCAATCTCACAACATTATGTACAAAAGGTTGTTTGAAGGAGGCTCTACACATTCTGCTTACCACACACAACACCCCTGTAAACCCATCTACATATCTTCAACTATTGCAGACCTGCATTTCTAGGAATATGATTTCACAAGGTAAAAACATCCACTGTCCCGTCAATCACAAAGAATTGTCATTTCCCACACGCACAACTATTCAAAATAAGCCCATCAATAATAAGCATGGCGGAAGAATAGGAGGCGGACCGAGTTTCTCACTGACAAGAATCTCAAGGCATCATAGCGGTAACAATGTAACAAGATCTTCTTACTAATGATAAAAATGTCGAATGGAGCGAATGACCCATCGCTGGAGAAGTGTTGCAGAGGAGTTTAGGTGAGTGAACCATCTGATGTATGGAAGGTGAAACTCGTAGCAAAGGGATTTTCTCAATTTTGAGCTTAAATACATGTGCCGACAGTGATGAGTTGTTGAAACCACGGTGAGATCTCATCTGGTTGAAAGTATTTAACCAGGAAGCAGGCATGTTGCAGTATAGTAGAAGCCTTTTTGAGCTCTTCCAACAAGCAGGTTGTCCAACTATGTTGTTATCTATTCAGTATCGAATGCATCCTCAAATTCAGGATTTTCCTTCAAGATATTTTTATCAAAATCAATTAAGCGAAAGTGAGAGTGTTACCAGGAGACCTGATGAAATTGATTACAAAGATTCTCTATTGAGACCTTACTTTTTTTATGATGTAAGTCATGGAAGTTAATCTCATAGAGGTGGATCTATTTCATATTAGAATATTCATGAAGCACAATTTGCTCTGCAATTATATGAGCATCTTCAACGAGTCACTAAGTTGGTAGCCATAAAGGTTTCTATTGGAATTATCACACCTTATAAGCTATAGCTAAAATTTTTGCACCAAGATTTTGATGTTGTCCTCAAATCTGATGAAGGAAAAGGTTTATATATCAATATGGTAGATGCCTTTCAGGGCCAAGAGCGTGATATAATCATTATGTCTTGTGTCCGAGCTTCAAATCATGGGGTTTGCTTTATAGCTGATGTTCGCCGCATGAATGTGGCACTACCACGAGCTCACAGACCGCTTTAGGTTATGGGCAACACAGCTGCATTGAATCAATCTAGTGACTGAGTTCAGTCGAGGGAGTCGTCTCATTTAGTAATATGTCTTTTGAAGCCGAATGTATATGGTTTCATGTGTATATACGAGTTCAGAAAATGAAAATATAGTGAGAAAAATGGTTATATGGTGAGACGATACGTGGGAAATAGCTCAGTTACAAGCCACAGGAGTTTGAATTAAGCTCAAGATACTATTTTGAGGAAATAAAGAACGAAGGTGTTAATTGGGGTGTCATGGCCAAATTCAATGTTTGCAGAGGTGCATATGGAAAAAAACTATCACCTAAAAACGATGTTCTACCCGCCATGTACATAAGGAAATAGCTTGGGTTGCACTGAGCTAAAGCTCAAACAGGTAAAGTAAGAGTTGCAGAGTTGGTTCCCGAGCATGTCGAATGGGATCCAAGGTGGCTCACTAAACTGATTAAGGTCGGTCTTGATCAGGCTTCCCCAGCTTGTAGAATGTCTTGTGAACTCGGTGAAGAATACGGAGGGTGGCTTGGTGGCGAATCTATGCGTCAAACATGGAGTTCGGTTTTCAATACTAGTGAGAGCGCTCAACAGCTCCAGGTAAAGGAGCTCATTCTTAGAAATGAAATCAACATTGAGCGAGATGGTGTTTCGGTTGGGCATGAATTAGAACTTGGAGAAGTATGACATGAGCTAGGGTGGAGTGATATCAAGTTGCTCGATCAAAGCGCAACGAGAGAAAAATGGTGAATATGGTGGCAAGATTGTTGCAAGATCGTGGCTCAGTCAAGTTTCAGGCTCGAACGAGGACTCGGCTCGGAGGTGAGTTTGAGCCCAGGAAAGGTAAGATCATTTGCTGGATGAAGAGCTCGGTGACTTCGTGGGGAAGCTCACATATGTTTCAGGAAAGGTAATGTGGAATTCATAAATGGCCTTGAGTTAACCAAGGAAAACGATAAGAATCAAGTTTGATAGCTCACCATTCGAAGGAATCAATGCAAAAGAAATCGATTGCCAAGGCAAGGAAATAGTTGGTGTAGGGTTCAAAATCAAGTGCAACACCGAGTTGGGCTATGTGCAGACTCTATTCACATGGACCCCCCTTCTCTTGAAGTCAAACGGGTCAACAGGGGGTCCCGACATTATGTTAATTAATTTAATATTTTTATTTAAATATTTGAATAATAATATTTATTATTATTATTTAATTATTTTATTTAAATATTCTTTTAATTAGTTTAGAAGACTAGGTCATCAGGAAATTAATGACCCATGATGGAACCTTCTCAGGTGATTCAACTAACTATGGTAAATACATCAGGGGCCTTCAATTTAGGAATTTAATTATGACCTTTCCTCTTCTTTCTCACATATTCTTCTATAAATGTAAGTTGGAAGCTCATTTCAAAGGTTTCCAACAGTTCAGAGAAGTTGGACAGTTAGATATATTGGGAAAGTATATGCTTTTAAAGAGTCCTCTCTCTTTTGCAAGTTGTCCTTGTGTGTTGAGAGAAATTTCAAGCTTCCTCTTCAAAACTGTAAAGGCGACTATTGCCTCTTCTAAATGTATGATGCATTATGCATGTTATTGAAGCAATAAAAGTGTGTGTTTTGTGACTAATCTTGGTCCTTTCATCCTTTTGTGATTCTTTGTGCCTTTCTCTTACTTTCAGGTACACTATGCGAGTTTAAGTTTCTATTGCAGGTTCTTAGAGTTCTGTGCTTATTGAGTGGTGGAGTATTGTATGCAGTTGAGTTGTGGTGTTTGTTCACCCTTCTTGAGTTCATCCTTCTTCACTGGGAAACTAGTATATTTCTCGGTATGATAAGGTTTAACAAAGGGAACACATGTATCTTAGTTTGTGGTATCTTGTACCCTCTCTAAGTTGCAGTAGGTGAAGCTGACTTGTGGTGTACACACCCTCTTCAAATTAAGCCTTCTCGAGTCTGGAAACACCCTTTATTTGGTGCATCACCATCCCTAGTATAGTTTCATTTCTGTAAATCTCTTTCCCTAAAGCCCCATGAAGATGTTAGCATAGGACTAGATAACCATTTTATTACACTAGGAGTAGTACAACACTTAGTTTAGGAAGAGGGAGCCAACATTTTCCGGAGGTTCACTTTGAGCCCAAGTCCCATAGCTTGAGAGGTGATCCCATGTGTCCCAATCACACTGAATGTCCTATTCACATCCTGACCTTTTAGAGGGTGCAGTGATTTGGCGACAATAGTGACCTTACAGGAGAAACAAAGTGATGAGGAGTGATGGGTCTGTGTGGTATAGGGACACAATTTTCAGAATGACTATCCCCCAATGGCTCTATCTCTTTGAAAAATTTATTAAATTTTGAAAACACAAGGGCAGATTGAGAAGAAAATGTTTCAAATACAGATGATGGACCCTCTCCAGATGGAGAATTCAGATTTACAGAGATGCTACCTGATTCAGAAGTAGTCGAGGAAGTATTGCAATCTTCAACCATGTGCCAATCAATTTCACCAATGGAGATCTCTTTTCTTGATGCTTGATCTCCCACAACCTTCCAAAATTTTCCTCCTTTTTAATTAGACTTCTTATACTCAGGAAACAACCTTATACTAGGGTCCATAGTGAAGAAAGATATTTTTCCTTCCAACTTTACAAAGATTAGTAGCAAATTAACAATTGACAGAGTTTAAAACACTGACATTTATCAAAATCAAAACAACCTAGAGTGACCACTAAGGATTTTCACCCTAGTTGTGCAAATGCACTAAAATAATTTGTCAAATGATTGTCAGCACTAAAAATCATGCAAATCTTTACAAATCAGACCCTCCTTCACCCAAATTTATCAACGGTGAGGCAAAATAAGTACAATAACTTCTAGAAAAATTAGATAGATAGTATGCAAAACCTAAAACCTTGTTCAATCCTTACAGATCTGACCAGATAATGATGTTTACAAAATGTATTTGCACACAGAACTGCAAGAAACTTTACTAGGGTCTAGAAACTTTAAATTTTTTCAAAGATTCCCCGAAAATAGCACCATTAGTGTTGGTATCCAAATTCGTTCTCTTTCTCAAGCTAAGAAATAACAAAAATTCAACAGGGATATTATAGGCAGATAGATCATAATTGTGTATCATTTTGTATCCGGGGATGAAATATAACTGACCCTTTGTTACTCGATTTTGTGGAGAGATGGATAGCACCTTAAAAGGATGTGATCTTATCCTAACTATTTTAGGTTGTTCCTTTCAACCAAGGTAAGAGAACCTATTTTGTAACCTCTGTTGTTGAAGGAGATGCAAATACCTTTCTTTTGAACAAATTTTATAGAGAATACCTTGGGGAAAATATGATCAACACACCAAATCTGACTCTCATGAGTTGTCACTTCTAGATTATGGGGATATTTTCAACAGAAGGCAAAGGTTACTAAAGACATTAAGAGATCCTGATTGTTCTGCATAGTTTTGTAAGTATATTTTGTTCCTTTGTTGATACACAGGGAAAACAGTGGTAGTTCAAGGTAGGATTAATTGTTTTTTGAATTATTTTGGTGGGACATGAAGCAAGATACAATTGATTATACCAGATCTTTGGAGGGACTTCACAATAATGAACAAATTCACAACAGAAATCTCCAGAACACTCAAGGCGTTCCTTTAATCAGAAGGTATGCTTCAATGGAGGCCCACATCAACACATTTTCACATAATATTTGATACTCCAACACGAAGGCTCAAATTGGAAGACTCAATTAAACACTAAAGTTTCTGATTAATCACGCCTAAGGTACACCCGAAGACTTACAAACAATCCTTATCAACAAATGACAGTAAATTGATTTTAAATTTGTTTATCTCATCCAAGATGAAGGATCTTCTTGAAATTAAATTGCACATGCCATTATACTGTCACAGGGATGAGATCCTATATGATTTCACAAATGATTTCAGTATAAGATTGCAATAGGAATGAAAGAAACTATTTGCAGACGTTTTGAAAATAAAGTAGGCAAAAAATTGCTAGAGATTAGACACAAATTAATTCCAAAATTGCTTAGATTCATTAGCAGGGGAAAGTTACATAGAATAGCCTCAGAGCTTGTCAATGGCTGTACACTCGTAATCAACTTGACATGATAGAAAATCTAACATGGAAGAAATTAATAGGTTATCTCAGATTGGTCTCTCAGGAAGACGAATTTCTCAAATTTTCTCTTAGGGATTCAAACTTTGACCATTTACATGAAAAATTCATGCAATATATACCTTTCACTCACTCACTCACTTTGCACCTCAAATCTTCCCTCCAAAAGTGGAATATTCAAAGCACCTTTCCTTTGCAATATTTCTAGAAAATGACATTTAACAAATTTGCAAAAAGTTGCTAGTTGTTTTTTCAAAAGGTGAATCATTACAAAATTTTTATCATTCTTCAAAGTGGAAGCACGTTTTTCATTTCACACGCATTTATATCCCTTTCATTTCATCATTTCAACTTTTCCCTTCCCAAATTTTTACTCTATAACTTTGGATATGGTAATTCACAATTTTCATGACCCAGAGTAAAAATTCATTTGAAAAATTCCTTGGATTCACAAATTGAACACCCAAATTGATTAATTCGGACTCTGTAGGCCAAGACGACATGAATTGGTAAAAAATTCAATGAAGATTGGTGCAAAAAACATAACTCCAAACTTTCTAGAGCTCAAATGGTGGCCAAATTGGTGAAATGCACAGCTACCATCGATATGTTCCTCAACATCAAATTTGAGCCCTCGACATGGAAGATCTAAGTAAAAACGGGCCTCGGGATGTCTTTTTATCTTTTTACTACTTTTGGAAAATTTGCACAATTTCTTGATTTCCTCCGCCACTCTACCGATGACATTTGGGCCTGGCACCCAGCACAATATGAGTAGATACGGAGTTGCGGCTCAATTTTACGTATTTTACATCTTTTTGGAAAAGGAAAAATTTTCATTTTTCCTCCATGGCTCCGCTCCCCCATAGGACATGTGTCCTTATATGATTGGATGAGGGGCAGCGCTCTCATTTCATATTTTAATCATATTTTGTTAATTTTTTTTTTAACATTTCCTCTACCAGCCCGCACCTCTACTATTGACTTCTGAGATGAATTTTGACTTTTTACCCTCGGGCTCATGGGTTAGTTTTATACTTTGAGTCATTTGAATACAAGAGGAAAAATTTCCATGTTGCCCGCAATGGTTTGCCTCCCCACCTCTTTGAATTTTCAAACTGCCACATGTCACCATGGTGCACCTTGTTGCGGTCCTAAAAATTTGATACCTTGAACGAGCACGGGCTTGCCACGTGTCCTATTCTGGTGAGATTTGTTTGAATTCTTGAAGCTTAGCATAAGGCACCATGTTTCATACTCCACAGAATTCTCCTTTTGGCTGTTGAAAAGTCTAAGTTAAATGAAAATCAAGCGGAGGCCTCCACATGTCATCCTGGCACTTCTTTAAGATGGTGCCCAAAGCGGAGACCCTGAATGAGTGTGAGCTCGGCATGTGTCCTGTTCCGCCAAACTACTCCAACTGCATAAAATTTTTTTCCAAGTCTGGGCCAAGCAGCGGAAGCCTCCACGTGTCCTCCCGGCGCTACTGCAAGGCTAAACCAAAAATTAAATCTTTAACTGAGCTTCGTTCACCCATGTGGACATATTTATGAGTTAATTTTTTTCATAGAATTTTTTGAAGTGTTTAGCCAATCCGCATCCAACCAAAAGTTGCCACATCCCCTGTAGATGAAAGGATGCAAATTTGACCTGGAGAAACACCCGTTAAATTGTAAAATACAGAAAAATGACCATTTGAGCATGGAAATGAAATTTCCTTCAAGGACAGAGAGTTTAGAAAGTTGCAAGGCTTAAATATGTTCCTCAGGGACATATCAACTCATTATTCTTCAAGTATTTAATGTAGAAATGACAAGAATGAAAAATTATGTCTGTGGCAATAGAGGGAACAGGAAAATGTGAGTTTTTGAAAGGACAGAGCACGGGGGACTCAAAATACAGACCTTTTCCAGAGGAACAGAGAAAATAGGAGAAAAATATGGACCCATACATGATCTTTGTCCCAGGGGCAGACTAAAGATGGCAACAAAGACCAGCCAAGCACAACATGGGGAATGATAAAATGACAGAGGACATAAATCAATAAATTTTTAAGGGCACAAATGGGGTGAGACAATTTGAGCACCAACACAATTCACTTGGTAATATTTGTAAAAAATCATTCAACACCTAGTAGTGTTATCACACTTAAGGAGGATACACATTACAAACACCTCATTTTGGCCATAGGACACGAATCCCATTAATTGAACAATCCTCTATCTAGAAAGTGAGGATCTCTTTTTAGTAAGAAGTATACAAGCATCATAGAGTTGAGTTTATGGTCACTAAAGTGAATCATGGACCAATTTTTAAAATTAGTACCAATTCAAGAAGTGGTTAGGGCCAAAATCCATTTTAAAAGGTCGAAAAACCTACAAAATGACTATATGGTTTCCCAAAAAAAAAGACTGACTACAATATATATGCCCTGAAAGTTTTAGGTCATTTGTTGATATCCTGAAAATGAGTATGTACTAACCAAATTAGATTTTGGAAAACTATCTTCTAGATTATAATTGTTGGAGTTACGAGGGAACACTTCCATAAGGGGCAAAATGACCGTAATTTCTTATATTTACTAAAATAAATTTAAAGTATAAGAAATAATAAACATAAATCTTATAGTTATACGCGTTATAACGCGTACGCATTATAGGTTCGGTGATTATCGAATCCAAACTATGAAAAACGCATAGCGCGTTTTAGCATAAACGCATAAAATGTGTACATTGATTTTAGGTTCGGTATACTCATCTAACTTTTTTGCCATCCAAATTTGAGCACGTGTTACCCTGTCATACCATCGTATGCATTTTTACATGATTTTTCAGTTATATGATGTCTACTTTATTGGACCCCTAGAATTGGTGCACTTACCCCCCCCCCCCCCCCACACACACACACACACACACACATTAACACACACACACACACACATTAATCTTATAATATTTTCATAAATAAAAATTGAGTGCACAGATTCTAGGTGTCTATAAGAGTAGATGCATTATATAAAAGATAAATTATGTAGCTGATTAAATATATCCTAAATATTTAAAAACATGTTGTCAATTATTACCCTCCTGGACAAAAAATTGACAACACCCTACAAGCCATTTTAGTAAGTCGTTGTATGGCCATATGGAAGAGTGATTGTTTTTACTAATAAATCATGTCTCAAGGGGTGGGACATATCTGTGTTTTGCTACCTCCCGGTTAGCTAAAGGATCCCTAGAAGGTCAAAAATGAGGATAAGATCATTTAATGCCACAAGCCTCGGTAATGAAGGAAAATCTTGGCTCAGTGGTGTCGATGCAAGGGAAAAATCGGAACCGCAAGCGGAGGGGCTTAGTTAAACATGACACATTGCACCTAACTCACTCGCATAGAGGATTTACAATAGAGTGTCAAGGGCTTGAGCTCACGGATTGATCTATATAGATATATATAGGGTGATATATATATATCAGATGCAAGAGTTATCCATTTAAGAAAACAATGACGAGGCAACTCTTTGTTTAATAAACCAAAGGACTCATCATATTTGGCCTATTTGTGGGCTCATAATGCAAAGAAAGGGCAATCAACCGATCTCTGACCGATCAAGCCGAACAACTCACTGTAAAATATTCACAGTGTACGAGCATCAGTGATCTGCCATAGGAAAAATGGAGTTCGAGTTAACTTAATCCTAAGATATTCTCATAAGAAGATCGAATCGGGATGAGCTCTGAGTGTTGTGCCGACAACAAAGATAAGAACCCGTACAAATAGATCAAATGAAATTTGGGGGAAGATCACTCAATAGCGAGGAACTTTAGGTCTCTGTGATGGAAGTCAGATCCTAGCGGTTGAGTCTTTCACTCTAGTGAATACTAACGCAGCGAGGAAATATCTCAATTTGATGCAAAGGAGAATGATAGTCGATGTAACTCAATATGGTCGCAGGGTTAGAAGAGCTTAGCTTGGTGGTCAAGCCATGAATCAAGATCAGGGAAATAGGTGCATACTTGGTTCGAACTCGGCATAAACACGAGAATGATATACTTGGTTAGTGATTTAGGTTAATCAGGTTGTAAATTGTAAAGGGTTTTATTACATGGTTTTGGAAAAGACTTAGTTTAAAAAGTTACTAATCAGATCGAGCTAAATAAAGGAATGCGAGTTTATTCTAGGAAATCTAAAAAACCTATTTGTGACGAGCTCGTCACAGAAGCCCGAGGGTCATGGACAACTAGATGATGTATAACTCAAATTAGGATGCATTGACCTTTCAGTTTGATATCCATCGAGGATTCCCACATAACTAAATAAATCAGATCGTGATTAATTCAAGTTATATGCCACGAGCCATTCGTCGAAACAAGGGTGTTGGGAGGATCCGCGACTCGGTGGATTGACTCGGAATAAAATTTTGAGGACATAGTGAGCCTCGGGAACACATTAACCATTCATAACTAATTGTTTCGAAGTCTGAAACTTGGAAATCGCCAGTCACGTTTTTGGATTTTTTCATTGAGGAGTTATTCATTAATCATAAATTCATTTAGACATGTTGGAAGTTAAGGATGTTTGGGTGAGTCAGAAATCCTCTGTAGCCCAAAATTCTGAAACTTTGAATTTCAGAGTTTCAGCTTATTCCCCTTCAAAGATAATGTTCATCGAGGATTAGAAGTTGTGGAGCTGTTGTGTTCTTCATTTTGACTTAGTCTATCTTTCTTGAGTCTACGAAGGTAGGCCCGAGTCCGATGTTCCAGGAGAGATTAAACGAGTTGCATACCAAAAAAATTCATACCACCTTTGCGAGGAATATTAGGGGACCAGAATCTGATTGTGAGCGGCAGATTATAAATCAACTGCTGAGTTGATAGGGAGACTCATGTCTGAGTAGAAACCCAAACCAAGTAACTAGTGGTTAGGTCAAACAAATGAGATTGATGAGTGAAGAGCTCATAGACACTCTAGGTATTTATGTGAAATTAATGGGGTAGATTTACTTATGCAAGCCATGCACTTTGCTTAAATATCTTTATGAAATCAAGCCGGAGGAATTGTTTTCCCCTCATGTAGACATGATGGGGCATGGTGCTAGAGAGTGGCTCGCCATTTGAGCTAAGTCAATCAGAATGTCATGGTGGAGCGATAGACCTCTTAGCCGGTAGATGTGTAAGATACAGGACTAAGCTTGGCTCTGGTCACATCTGATGGGGCCAGGTTTCATTAGGTGAAGCTCATCATGGTCTGGATCTCACTTCATGCATAGCCACAGCTTAATGGCACAGAGGACATTTATCATGATAGGAAGGTATACCTAGAATGAGGATTCACAGTCTGCATCAGTGGAAAGAAATGAGCTCGACCATAAAAGAGTAAAGTGAAGATAGATGCAGCCAGTTCAGTTCAGAGCTCATGTGCAAAGGTCGTATCGTTGGTAGAGGAGCTTGGCAGAGAGCTTAGTGGATATTCAGAGTAAGTTGAGCTTGTGGACACACCCTCATAGACTAGCGTAGGGAGCTCAGTGGCATTGAAGAGTAGAGGACCTCGATTCTACATTTAGCCCACCTACATAGGGTTTGGTATTTAAAGAAGGATTTGTAACTCGAATTATAGGCTCTTAGATATCAGATAGATGACTCAACGGGTTGCAGTCCTTATGCACAGGCCGGGTCAAATTGGACTTAGCTAAGATTTCACAGGTATTGAGACACTAGTATAGAGGAGGGGCAGAGTGCCTCAATCTAGCCATAACAACTTAGATATAGATATACAATCAGTGGTATGTGTTGAGCTCATGCTCTCTATGAATAGGATAAAGTCAGCAAAAACTAAGTGCACGCAGGAGATCTTGGTTGAAGCTAAGATAATGGAGTTGATTGTTGTGTAGGAGCTTGCAAGTCAGAAGGTTTTATGCAATGAACTAGAAAGAGCTCGTCGGTGGATGTGTAGGGATTGTGTATTTAGGTGTCGGTTGGAGCATATGGAGCTCAAAGCAACTAGTAGATGAGCTAAGACCTATCAGGCTATGCTTGTAGAAAATATGTTTAATCATGATGCAAAGTGAACTCAGGGGTTGAACAAGGGGAACTGGGTGGAGAGGGAGATTCACATCCTTTGTGTGCGTGTGACTCAACTCAGATGCGGTAGAGAACTAAGAGCTTGGATCCATCTCGGGGGTATGAGTTCTAATGTAAATTTTAATGAGCTGAGTACTGGGGTAGTTGACCGCATGGTGAGTATGAGGGAACTTGGCTAATAGCAAGCAGGAGTTGCATCAGTTGTGAGAGGAGCACCAATTCGGCAATGTGAAATATAAGGAGTTTGAGCTCATCGTTTTTAATATGGCTAGGAAGAAGTGACCCCAACGGTGACTCTACATGAGTGAACTCTGATGATCATGGCAATGAGGGAAGAGCATTTCAGAATCCCAATGTCGGTGATGTATGGCTCGCATGTAGCCAACCATTCCCTAGTTGGGCCATTTTTGTGGCTTATTCCCCTTCAATAGTAAATCATTCCAGCTAGGGGTCCCGCCATTAATATTTTTAAATATTAATTTGTGCATTAAATTAATGATTTTCCCCTCATTTAAATATTTATGCATAATAATATTTAGTCCCTTATTCCCTTAAATGGATTTTATTTGGATGCTATTGATTTTAATTAATTATGAAGACTTTGGATGTAACAGGCATTAATGGCATGATGGAGCCTAATCAGATGGTTCAGTCCAAATGGTAATAAATGATGGCCATCATAGTGCCTTCCATTTAGGGATGCAGTTATTTCTTCCTTGAATTTTGTAACTCAACCACTCAAGATTTTCTGAACACCAATGTAAGGTGGAGACTGCATTCCAAAGGGTTCCAACTAGAATGGATTCCAACAAGTATCACTAGTTGGAGGGTTAAACACTTTCAAAGAGGTCCCCTGGGACTTCACAAGCTGAGATGTTGTGCATTTGCAGGATCTCAAGCCTTGGCATCCTAGCTACGAGATGGTGTCTAGACTAAAAAAAACAATGCCCTTTTCGAAGGTTAGACTAGGTAATGTTGCATTGTGCAATTGATTGAAGTAATAAGAATTAGGTTTTGTGATTAGATATATGTCCTTTCATGACAATGGTTGCTTCATTTACCTAATCTCATGTTTTCAGGAATGAATAGTGCAAGTTTTGGTTTCCATTACAAGTTCACAGAGCTTTTTTGCTTATCAAGTGGTGACCCAAATTACGTGTAGTTGAGTTGTGGTGCATTGTTCTCCCTTCTCAAGTTCATCCTTTTTCACTGTGAGACTGGCAGTTTATTGTCTGATCAAGTTTATAAGAAATGCATACGTCTAATAACCTAGTGTGCAGTATTGATGGTGACCCGTTCTAGCCGAGGAGATAGGTGAAGATATAGAGTGATGCACACATCCCTCTCACAGTGTGGAACCCTAGAGAAGATGAAGTGAAACATGACCCTTAATTCAGTGAATCACCACTTCTATGTTTGAGGTCGCATTGTCCATGCAAATAATGTTTCCCTTGATCCCATGATGATGTTAGCATAGGACTAGTTAGCTATTTTTATGGACCTAAATTAGAAGGAGTAAAATGAGTAGATCAGGAAGATGTTTATATGCCAGCCTTCTCTGGAGGTTCACCTCGAGCCCAAAGTCCCACAACTTGAGAGGTGATCCATGTTTCCCAATCACACTGAATGGTGTGATCCATTTTCAGGCCATTCAGGGGGTGAAATGATTTGGAGACATCAGTTTTTGGAACGCTCAGTGGGACAAGAGGCACATCTTTCATAGGTGTGCATTTTTTGTTCACTACATTTCATTAAGTTGTTATGCTCTTAGTGAAATTTCAGCCTTAGGAGGTACACCTGTTATCCAAAATTTACCCCTTAAGGTAATTTTGATAACATGCATCCAATTCTTCAGTCCCGAGGAAGTAGATTGATTCAAGGGCCGAAATCATGTTTTTTGGGGCCCCCTCAGCTTCTCTCTAATTCTCCCATCCAAGAAGAAATCCCAACGAGTTAGAAAAGTGGTAAAAATGCAAAAAGTAAGGTTTTAGGATTATTTTGAAGCATTTTCGGGTTTGAAGGGCATGGGTCGTACCAATGCAGGTCATACCAAGGTTTGTCGTACCAGGTTTGAGGCCGAAATACAAAGAAAATCAGCTAAGTCAGACATTTTTGTCCCAGGCGGTCCGCGGGACAGTTGGAACGTCGGGACGCGAAGTACGTGAAAAGCTGAAACAAGGGAAGGCAATAAAAATTCGTCAAGTCTTTTGTTTCACGCAGTTTGGGACAACCAGTACAAAATTATGTGTGGGACACGAATCGGCCGATTCTCCGCAAGACGGTCCATTTCGGGTAGTTTGGAGACTTTCGTTCAGGACAACCGGGACAAAAGTAGGAGAGGGACACGAAAAGGCGAAAAAGCAGCAAAAGAGATAAGGAAGCCCCAATCGGCCGATGCGGGAGAATTCATCTGGGATAGCTGGGAAAAAAGTACGCGTGGGACGTGAAAAGCCGAAATGGCCGAAGGCAAAGAAGAAAAGTCAACGTTTGACCCGTGAACTTCAAACGGCCATAACTTTTGACTCCGAGCTCCGATTTTCATAAAATTAGACTTTCTAGAACGAGCACAATGTCCTCTTATTTTTAATAAGGGTAGATATAGTTAATTAAAAGAAACATATTAGGCTCCAGTCAGTTAATGCTCATTCCCATCAAATGATAGAAAACGCCTGCCAGACCCAAAATAGCTACCCGCACTCAGAAGGCCATAACTTTTGCATTTCTTAACAAAATCACACAAAATTGATACCATTGGAATTATAGCTCTGAGCCCGACTGCACAACAGTCAAGAAATTACAGATTTTATGCCAAATAGGTGGGTATTTTTTATAAAACGTGGCCGGGTTCATAACAGTGTTTTATTTGGTAGTTGGGAGTGAAATTAAGAGACATGGTCACCATTCTTTCTCTGCTGCAGCACCTGAGATAGTATGGGGAGCCTTTTTCAAGTAATATAAAATCATTTTACTCCATTTAATGCCTCTTACAAGTGGTTGAAGGACAGATTTCAGGATTTCCATTTTCCCCTTCTCTCTCTCTTCTCATTTTCTTATAAATTGGAGTGTTGGGCTCATTGTAAAGGAGAGAATTTTTCGGATAGCAAAGCTCTGTCAAAATTTCTTTATGAAGCCAATGTGTTGCAGGCCCTTGTTGTGGACTGCTTGCATGCTAATCCAGGCCCTTTTCTTGTAACTGATTGAACTGTGCATATCTAGGAAGCAATAAAATATAAGTTTGTGGATGCATCTTAACCTGTTGTGTATTCTTGCATTCTTCTTTCCCTTACAACCTTGATTACAAGAATATTGTGTCTACTTTAAGTTCATGCAATGATCCACTATCATTGTGTATGTTTGAAATGTTGTTGTAAAATTCATTTTTACTGGATTGTGGAGAACTGCCATCACTCCCTCTAGTATGCATCTTGCTTCTTTATTTCACACATTGGAAGGATACTCTCACACACCCTCCTTTTTTGGTGTATCGCCGCTTTAGTGTAGGCTTTCATTTTGTGCATTTATCTCCTTGGTCCCTTGGAAAGTTAGATTAGAAAAATTAGTTTACCCTGCATTAGAGTAGATTGTGGCAGGTAGTTTAGGAGCAAGGACCAGCTTTCTCTGGAGGTCTATCTCAAGTAACAAGTCCCACAACTTGGAGATAGTACCCATATTATCCAATCACACCGTGAGTTCAAGTATATGTGCTTGTATAAAATTAGGGGTGCTGTGATTCGGTGATAACAAGGGGGAGGGAGTGTGCTTGGTAGAAACCAAGGCACATGTAAACAAGTGGCTGAAAAAAAGTGTAAATGATAAAAGACAAATATGCATATGGACGAAAATATGTAAGCTAGAAAGAAAGAAGACAATGTAGACCATGAAAAGTGGGTTGATTCACCTAATATATGCCCCCTCATTTGGGGTGCATATGACATCATGAGGGAGGGAGTGTGCTTGGTAGAAACCAAGGCACATGTTAAAAAAATTTCTGAAAAAAAGTGTTAGTGAAAACAAGACAAATACGCATATAGACGATAATATGTAATCTAGAAAGAAAGAAGACAATGTAGACCATGAAAAGTGGCTTGCAAGAATGGGACATCAATCATGATGTCGCAAGACAATCGAGGCTGAAGTGGACAAAACACATACAAAAAATAATAGAATAAGAAAGAAATAGGGAAAAACTCATAAACAATGGAAAACAATGAAAAACAGTGACATGCAGAGTAACAAATAACCATGGTAACAAATAGTTCCTGTAAGACAAACGTTGCACATGAAGCACCCGTTATCATGTTAGAAAGATAAAATTATGTCAAAGTGTGTATGATCTGATATCGTAGTGCGCTAGTAAGAATAGGAAGTAGTATAAATCGAAACAGTAACACATGTGATGTGTACGGAAGTGGATACCCCCAAGAGCCTAATGTGGGATTTGTAAGAGGTACAATGCCAAACATCCATGCTACATGTAATGATCAGTGTAAATTATGCGATCATAACTATACGGAAAGTGAATGTGTATGTGTATATGATGAAGATAATGCCATATAAAGTATCTATTTGACATAGTAACCAAAGTGTAACATGCAAGCATAAGTAAACAAGATCAATGTCCAACCAAGATATACAATATGTTGTGAGTTTGAAATGGAATGCAATACAGATTGAGTGTGATAGGAGTAGTGTGCCCCTTGAGCAAGTGTGAATGAGTATGCATGAAATGAGGTTCATTTATAAATTCCCCTTTAGCAGTCGATAATGAACCATAGAACAAGAGTGCATCATCAGGAAATGGTTTAAATGTTGCGTTAGAATTATGTGATCATTGAAGCGTAGAGCATAGAGAGTGAGTGATTTTGGTGAGGTTCATTTCAGATTTAGACCCTCAACAATCGAGTATGAACAAATAAACTACATTGTGCTATAGGGTAGTGATTCATGTTGAATGTATGCAATAAAGATATGTCGTGAATCCATCGAGTGTGTACTGTGTTGTGTGGTGTGATGTGATGTTCATGAATGTAGTGATCCCTTAATAGTCAAGTGTGAAACATAGCACAAGAATGTATGATCGGGTAATGAAGATACATGTAGCCTATATCAAGACATGTAAGATTAGTGTGAAGGACTAGATCCAAAGTATGAAGTGAAATAGTAGAAATATAAGACATATGAGATGCTATAAGGGGGGAAGAGTAAACAATATTCCCCCAAAATGTGTAATGGTGAGTATGTTATCCAATAAAAGTGAAAGATGATGATCCTTTACCCGATGCTTATAGAGATAAATCCATGTGATGTTTTTGTTGTATTAATTTGTGTGTGACATATTGAGGCCAATTACTATTGGGCACCCACAAATATAAGACAATTGAAAATCTAAATAATGAGTATTAAGATCTTTAGATAAGGAATAGTGTAAAGAAAAAGACTAATTAATAAAGTAAAATAGAACTTCCAATCTTCACATTACACTAAAATTTAAGATATCTCCAAATTTTTTTTGTTTCCATGTGGTCGCGTTGTACTAATTACTTGTTGTATTAAACCACATGTGTCATTTGTGAGTTTCTTACCTACCTATCCTTTGACCTTCGACATTGTGTCCCATTGACGATGATGCTCTTCTAAGGGGAGGGAGATGTAGTTCCCCTCCATGTCTACTCCTTGAGCCGTACACCTGTCAGATGAAATAGTGTTAAATGAAACATCCTAGACGACCTATCAGACCTATCATTTATTTGTAGAATAATACAAGAACTCTGTTAAAGATCTAGAGGCGTCAACCATAGGGAAACTCAAATTAACATTGTAATTTAGCAGTGATTGGATAGTTTCAAAAAGGGAAAGATGCGATAGTGGGAGGGGGCTATAATGATTGTAGCTCTCACCAATATCCACCTAAAATTTGTACCATGATGGTTAAATCAGTCATGTTATTGATTAATCAGGTCTTGCATGCAGGGATAAATCTCTAATAAAATATATCCTCATTTTATCTAGTAGAAATTGCTTTATCTTGGTCTGTAGTTGCACCTGAAGTGAGTTTATGTGTCTCTTAGATGAAGGAAACTTATTCCTGTCATTAGTTTGTTTGTATATGATAAGGAAGAAGAAGAAGAAAAAATATTGAGAATCATGAGGCACTTCATTCAAGAGTTTTGACTAGCTATATTGTTTATGATTATTTTTCTTTTGAGTAGTCGTGTTAATTAAGCCATTGGAAGGGCCTTTCCTGTTATACCAATTATGCATGTACAAGATTTTTTAATTTTAGACTTCCTTTGTGTGAATTTGTTTTCCTTCTCCATTTCTGCCAATGTGTGACTGGGGGGAAAATCTTTTTGTATTTTTGTTATAATCTGTGCACTTATGGATGGAACCCATGTTTTTTTTCCAGCATACTCCCCGCTTGTGTAAAAAGAATAGATTTGGAATAGGTATGAGTGCCAATGAAAGCACAAGGGAAAGTTGTTTTTCGTTTGAAGATGAAGTCATCTTGACTCAAGATGTGACTAAGATCTGGGATGGATAAGGGTTGTTCGACATACATGATCATTACTAACACGAACAAGATTATGTGGATCTCTTAGCCAACTGTTTCCTCATTGAAAAAATCTCCGAAGTTGACTAGATTTTGTTTTAGTAGTTTCTGACTATGAGCATATTTTTTCCCACCCTCCATTTGAGGCATAAATAATGCTTCAGATTGAGGTTGTACAACAAGGCTTATATTTAGGAATGCATTTGGACAATTAACAGTTGAATGAGGGTAATTACAAGGTAAACACCACTCTTCTGAAACTATATGAACTAGAAAAAGAGTGTTAGATGAACTAGGAGCCTTTGGATAAAATTTCCTTTGCTAATATCTCTATCTATAGTTCATATTTTGGTGATAAGGTTTCCTATTATGTTGATTTTGCTAGTAAGAAGCTTGGTAAGGCCTGCTAGGATGAGCTAGTTTGTTCTCAATTGACATTAACTTATTTCCCATATCCTACAAATCGTTAAATACATCATCTTCTGGAGCTTTAATAAAAATCTCTATAATTGTAATAGGTTGTGGAACAGGTTCCAAATCTTCTATAAGAGGCATTAAAGGCCTTGGGGCTAATTTACTAGCTTGAATAAGACTATTTTTAGACCTAATGGCAATATATCCTCCAATAGAATGAATCACAACTGAAATATCACTATTTGAATCTCTGAGATGATATAGAAATGCATGATCAGCTTGAGGTTTAACACTGGCTGGAATTCTTTCCCAAGTTCAAGCAAATTTCATGTTAAAACTAGCCATAAATTCATGAGGAGCTCTTTTGATTGTAGAAATTTGTTCTATGAGAGATAGGTGATCATAATTGTCTTGAAATTGCTTAATTAATTTCTCTCCTAACTCATCCCAAGTTACAATACTCCCTATCGGTAAGGTTTTGTACCATTGCAAAAATTTTCCTTTAAATGATGCAACTAAGAGTCTTAAGGCTACATATTTATGAGTTATATTATGAACTACACAAAGGGCTCCAATATCTTTAATGTGCTTTGTAGGGGTAATCTGATTTTCACCAGTAAATGAAGGTAAAATTTGCAAGGCATCAACATGTATATCATGATAGACTTGAATTACTAAAGGGTTGTCATTAGTAAAGGTCACAAAATTTCTAGGTGGTTGTATAGCCATTGGAATAATAGGGGATTTGAACAACAAGATTAATACGTGGTGAAGGAATATTAGTAGGAGGGTTGACAAAACCAGACCTATTATAAGGTAAGGTATTGCCAACTCTTCTTCTTCTTACAAAATTCAAAGGTAAAGAAATAAAATCAGCAGGAATTTATCTTACTAGTGATCTTCTAGTCACTTTAGGCATTGAACATGCCACAAAACTGGTCTGAAATCAGCCTTATATAGTTTCCGAATAAATCTTTGATTTTTAGAATAAAATGTTGTAGTTTTATTCTCCAAAAGTTACTTTATTTAACTATAAATCTATTGTAACTTGTTGTAATCTACTACAGATCTGATCTGTGTCCCACCAGGCGTGCCAAAAATTGTTATCTCTTGAAAGTGCACCATGGGTGAGAGATGAAAATAGGGGTTATAAGCTTGCTTGATCTCTCACTTTCATAGATACAATGGAAGCACCTCAGGTCTATGGGTATACCTATTGTTGAGGTGAGTCTCCGGTATCAAGACAAGCTCCTTATTAGTGTATTTGAAACTAATTTTTTGGGGGTTTTGAGGGTAAAAAGATGAGTGTAACTGAAATTTAAATAGGTGATACAACAAAATTGTTGAAGGATTTGACTAAGTATATGCACAATAAAATTTAGAATGAATTTTAGATGCATGAACCAATGGTTTTCAATAGAATATTAAGGCAAAACACTTATGTAATGAAGGATAAATCACAATAACACAACAAGCCAAACATGCACACTAAGATAATGCAGAAAATACCATATTTGTAGAAAGGTAAGATGATTAATCAAGGAATTAACATTCACAATAATTAATTGAAAGATACATACCACTTCAAATAATTGGAAAGGCAAAACTCATTCTCATTCAAGGAAAAACTGACAGAAATATGCTTCAGCATTCCTATGTCCAAAAGTCCTCCTCCTTGTTTCTTTCCAGTGCACACATTATATAGCAAAATTATTCACCCAACCCATCCTAAAAATAGACTAAAGTATATACTTGCCCATGCATGCTATATTTACCCCTTTTTCATCAATAAATAAAGGATTAAAAATAGACATGTTGATTACAATGAGGCATTAACATCCTTAGTTACAAAAATAAACTCAAGTCAAAGTGCAGTTGACTGATGTATTTTTAAGAAAACGTGGGTGAATAATTTAGCTAATAATATATCTTGCTTTCTATTCAAGTCATCTCCAATGTACATGAAACTTGGTCTTTTGTGCCACTTTTCATCTTTATCCTTTCCTGAATGATTAAAATTATCATTCTCTACATATATTGACACGTTGTTCACATGCTCAACTTTATCTTCTTTGTTGTTATGTCTTCTAGTGGATGAAATTTAAAATAATTCCTTTAATCTATAATACTTTGTAAAAGTATTCAATTGTGGGGACCACTTGTCCATATACACATGCATAAATAAGGTCTTATGCTCCATGGTACGAGGTTACCTTTAGCGAGCTTTAAGGTTTTTTACAAAGTTTAAGGTATATACTTTGGCATCATTAGCCCTTAAAATTTGACCATGGTATATAGTAAAAATTTGATTAAGGTCAATTTGTAAATGATAATCATGTTGATTATCCACTATGGCACATACTTGGTATTATTTCGAATAATTATTACATTTTTGAAAACATAAGGTCACACGAACCTTAGCATATCATAGCTTATTCAAAATTATATGTTGACCATTGAGTGACCCTTGTAAATAATATTCGGTCACCCTTGATTGATCTAGGTATATGTTTGGACATGTAATTTGGATTGACCACCTTTTATTTAGATGACATTTAGTATGTCACGGGCCTCCATTGTATTATAATTTCTTGTATAATCTTTATCCTTTTGGATTAATCAATGTTTTACCTTTTTGATTAATAAAGTTTTCACTTTTTTGATTAACCGATATCATGTGACTCTTAAACCTTGATAAGGTCAAAATGAAAATAATTTAAATAATCGGGGCTAGCCCCCTCCCATGAGAGCTTGACCCTTTTGATGATTATGTCTTCGATGTTGATTTAACTCTATGTTTGCATTGAAGTTAATGTTTATTGATTTCAATCATTGATTTGTACTCTACTTAATCTTCACCGTTGATCTGTGGCTCCATGGTTAGGGTTTAGGCTTTGTAATACATGAGGTTTGTGCCTTACAGACCGTCAATCTATGTACCTTCAAACGTGGATCGTTGATCTGTATTGCTGATAAGTATGAGGTTGCATTGGAGTGGGAAAAAATCTTGATCGTTGATCACCTATTACCTTTGATCTCAACCGTTGAGACTTTTATTGGTAAGTGGTTATGGTTAGGAACATTGATCGTTGATCTTGGTACTTTCCACTCTAAACTATTGATATTTTTCCTTTTGATTTACGATGAGTCGGATTCACCTAACCCTTGGGTTAAGGTAGCAAACCTGAATTTTTACCCATCATTTGGTCATTTTGGATTATGGGGCCTTAGTGCTTGGGGAATCCCTTGAAATTTATTTCTACGACGTTATTATTCTATTATTTTGAGCTTACTGTGTGGTTTGTGGCCACCATTAACATTATTTGAGCTCGATTTATATGCAAAAATAACTCTATAAGTAATGTGTGTGCATACTCTCATTATTTGTGTGGATCTATTTGAATAAGTGGTTATCGTTTATTATATAACAAGCTTCTATTTCAAATACTAAATTGGAGATTTGTATCTTACATGGTCACCACTTTTAGAAAGGTGAGATTTTGGTCTCTGAGAATCAAAACTATTTTTTTTCTCATCATTTTATGTTGTGATGCATTGGAACTTGGTTCTTTGGGATCTCCTTTACTGTACTTCGATAATGGTTGAAACCATTGTCGTTTCTATTTCAAATGCACTGATGCTTGTATTTATCCTTTGTATTTCTCTATGTTTCTACCTTGGTCTTGAGCTTGAATAATTTCATGGGTATCTGGATTTCGTGCCTCATCATTCTGTTGCTCGAAGGTTTTGACTGTTCAATCCGGAAATGGTGAGTATATTCCATCTTTTCGATTTTTTATGTAAACTGAGAAAACTATTATGGCTTGTTTATTTATATCTATTGATACCCATTATTTCTCATTATTTTGGTTTCTTTTTTATTAGGTGGCTTGGTGCTAAGTTGTGAGTAAAACTCTCGAAACCTAAAAATTGTCCTCATTACTCTATGTCCATGTTATCCAAATAACTCTCCTAGTTACTTGGATAGCTTATATTTTTCATTCTAACTCTGATGTTTCACATTTCATGTTACGGGAACTCAATATTGTTTTTTTGACACCATGGCACAATTTCAGTTCTTTTGCACGCCATTATGCACCTTCTTGCTTCTCCCTCTGCTTTCAGCTATCTCCTTTTCAAATTTCCTTTACATATTCCTCATGTGTTCCCTCTTTCTTTCCTATCCTATCATGCACTCCTTACTCCCAACTCTGTAGAATTTCCTTCCAAATTGGCTATGTCTGTCACATGCCTTCTCAATTGTGTGCATTGCACTTCATATTTTTCCTTGCACTCCTTCACGCTCCCTTTTATTTTTTCCTTTGCAGGCCCTCCTTCAGTTCAATTCTTGTGCCCCTTGCCCATACTACTCCATTGCAAGTATTCTCCTATTCTTCCTACACATGCACCTTTGTGCATGTCATTCCTCTACTTCCCTTTCATGCGTATACCTTTTTCTTCTGTGCCTTGTGCCTTCTTCTGCACTAGTCACTATGCCACTTCATCTGTCAAACTTTAGTGTGAAACACATAACCTATTAAAGCACAACAACAGGGCATTGAAGCCTGAAAAATAACCAGTTTTTGACACATGGAAGAAATGACAAATCAGATGAACAGTTGGCTGATTTCCTTAGTTGATCAACGCGCGCCATGTGTCATTGCATGTCAAAGTGACCTCTAGACTTCTAATAGCCATAAATTCTATTGCAGTGTTCAGATTCATGCGTGCCCAGTCTCATTTGAAAACTACTGACATCAACTACACATTGGAATTTTAAAAATCAAATATAGTTAGAAATTGATAGGTGGAAAATAAGGAAACATCATTCTGGTCATCAATACACACATCTAATTTACCTCAACCTCCAGATTTAAATTATATATTGCTTTCTTCCTTCTTCTACATGCCAAACAGACATGGGAAAGCATATCTGATAGCCTTGCAGGTGAATTTATAGGCATTTATCACTAGTTATTGGTGGTTGAAGATTTGAATCCAAGTTTCCCTCTATTTCTCCTTCTCTTCTCTCATTCTTCTCCTATAAATAGTAGAGTTCTGCTTTGTAAAAAAGGATCCCTATTTTTTGTAACGACACCATGCCAAAATGATGGCTGACTTACTACGGGTTTTAGACCTTGACATAGTCTCTGTAATGTATTCCTGCCTCCTGTCGTGAATGTAACTAATTGTGTGTCCCTTAAGCAACAAAATCATGTTTTGTGGAACTCTTGGCTTCCCTTTCTCTTTTTCATTACATCTCGCCTCTTTGTTTGCATTTTCTTGCATGTTGTGCGTATTCCCGCATGAAGTCCCTATGTTCAAGTGTTGTGTGTATTGGAAGGCGAATCCTACATGTTGATCTATGGGGTGCGTCATCCGCCCTCTTTTCCCACACCTTCTCTATTTCCTTTTCCGCTTGTGGAGAGATATCGACCCTTTCCTTAGTGTTATTGCCTTCCTTAGCTTAGGATTTCCCCTTTATGTGATCCTTCTATCCTTGGTCCCTTGGCAGGTTTAGTTTAGGATTTTCTTTCAGCAGTAGGAGTAGTAGTAGTTTTAGAGGTAGGTAGAGGAACCAACCTTCTCTAGAGGGTCATATCAAGCCCGCAAGTCCCTCAGCTTGAGAGATGATCCAATGTCACAAAAATTACACCAAATGACCCACTCAAATCTAAGGCCATTCTGGGGTTATGTAATTTCATGATAACATATATTTCACATGTTTACATTTTTGCAATCTAGTAGGAAATGTGTTAGAAATAATGTATTTGTAAGACTGTCTTGGGAAATGTTGGTAATACATTTTTACGTCTTGTTACACATTTGTTAAGACCCATAATAGAGCATATTTTTTAAACCAGCTATACATGGAAATGTAAGACCCCTCGTGAGGGAAATTAATGTGGTGATTTACTAACACCATATTTGTATAGTATATCAATTGTCTTATTGAGTTTCATGATGTTATTAGGATATATGAAAACATTTTTATCAATAAAAATTATTTAAATTAGGCTGCAACAATTGTTTAATTGGCTGAAGTATTTTTCCAAGAGGAGACATGTAATTAAAATCAACAAAGGAATTGTAGTCATTCAATGCAGTTTAAGACTCATACATGGTGTCATCTATAGTGAAGAGTTGAGTGACATGTTTAACATACTTATATTTTATTCTCACATTTATGGTTGAATCTTTCCATTATAATTCAGATATTAGTTTATACAAATTTAATGGGCATTTTTAGTATGTCTAATTTTGGACTTGTATATGTTCTTATTTTTAAGACCCACATTTGAAACATCATCTTTGCAGTTACATCAAGTGATCTTTTGCAGTGATATAAATTTCACTAATTTGGATATAAAATTTAGCAATAAGTTTGATTCCATCCCCAATATTACATTGGATAGATATTTTGATCTTCACTCGCAGTTTTACGAATTGAGTTTAGTTATCAACCTAGTTATAAGCATTTGGCAGTTTGATTTCTGAATCATATCCATGATATTTTGCAGTGATATTTTTTTGTAAATGATAGTTTCATTGGGTCAAAAGAAACTTCCTATTGTTAGAATTCAGTATTCTACTTCATATTGATCTCATTTTGGGAAGTTGTGGTATTGTCCAATTCACATGAGTTTAGTTAGATTTTGTGTCTATTTACAATAATCCGTTTTCTATGATACTTTTAATATTTCAAAACATCTGGAAACCTTAACCTATGATATATTCTAGTTTTTCTATATTGGGGGTGATGTAGAGATCCATTTAGTAGATTAAGTGGGTGATTGGACTTTTCCACGTTGCTCTTTGATCCGAATAAAATTGTTTATTTTTGGTGCAGTAGTATTGAATTCCAAAAGTCCACTACAAATATCTTCATGGATAATACATAGTTTACCATATCCATTAAAATATTTTGGTGAAACAAAATCCTTCTCAATGGGGAGTTGTGATCTAGAGGAAATTTGAGAAAACATATTTTCCCAAGTTTTCCCTGAACCGGTATAGTACGAAAGAGCACTCTATTGGTTTTCCAATGCCTATTATAACATGTGAAACAAACATTGTATGTGCAACATAATACTGAGATGGGATCAGAGCTTAATTGGTAACAAATAGGGAACGTGTCACTATCTATGGAACTATTCATAGTTATTAGGGAATGTGTTGTGGGTCAACAAGTTGGTGAGTTGAAAAAAGAGGTTTGTGAATATATGATCTTCAGCGGGTGTAAAATGTTTGTCCAATTAACGGGCCTAGCTCTTGTTTCGAAAGGTAAACAAGAGGATGGGTTATTTAAAAAATCATTATTTTCCTGAGTAACTCGTTGATTTGTAAAGAAAGTTGGAGATCATGATGGAAAACTGATATCTACATCGAGCTAGGAGACCAATTTCTACATGAGTGCTAAATGTCTTGTTAGAGTAGGTATTTACCTTAGCTCATGTTCACCTAGGTACTTTATTTACCTTTATTGTATTTATCCTCACCCACTTATGTGTGTGGATATTTATTTTATCTTATTTAGATATTAGGAGATATTATCTAGTTGTTAGGTATAGTTCTTTCCTTGATCTATGGTATTGACTAGTTCTTTCCTAGATCTATGGTATTGACTAGATCCTTGATGTCTAGTTCTCTCATAAATCTATGGACCTGAATAGTTCTTTGATGACTAGTTATTTCCTTGATTTATGGCTTGATCTATGACCTTGAATGGTTATTAGATTGTTATTCCTTGCCTGTTTAAGTAAGGCCCATTCTCAATGTATTGCATTGAGCTCCATAATAATATATGATATTGTTGCTCATTTGTTTGCAAAGGTTTTATGTAAAGTTATTCTAGCAAATTGTTTTCATCTTATTGATCATGGTGTTTGATTAGCATCTATGTTCTTGGCTTGGTATGATCTAGTTATCGTTCCTTTGATGTCTTGACCAAGAAACACACAACTCTCCCCATCGATGGTGCAAAAAAACTACCAAAATGTAAAAAACTTGGAGGGCATGGCCATGTAAACGAATAGTTCAGTAGGACAAAGTATTTTTAAATCCAATTTCATATCTTCTCAAGGTGAATGATCGATAAACCCACTACACAAAAATAGGAGTTTGGTCAATCCATGTACAACTCGGAAAAAAAATAATGGTGGGAGACCCAAACCCGTAACCATCCTTTGTAATATAGTCACCTTAACCACTATGCCACATAAATTTGGCTATTATAATCCTAAGAGGTATGGGTTTTATCCCATATTTTGGGCCCGAATGCACTATATAAAGTCCTATAAGTCCCATTTACAAACAAGGAAGCCTTGGAGATTATTTCAATTTGATGTTGATTCGAATTATTTCAAGGCCTCTATTTAATCTTATTTTAAGGAAATTTAGGTATGAAAATATTTTGGTGCATTTTATAGACGTTTTTTGGTGATTTCAAAAAGTGTAAGATTCTGAAGGAGTTGTGGAAATATCTTTCCAAACTATTATTTATTCCCCTTAAGGATAATTTTTCCATTTCAAATTTTTTAGGTGTAACAAAGAGGTTAGGAGATGTCATTAAAGGTTATTAATGTCTTCCAAAAGGTTTGTTGGCATATTTATAGAGGTTCATTTGTTTTATTATTGTTTTGTAAGGGTTGAAATTGTACTTGAAAATAATTTATAATGAATCACTCACAACAATGGACCCAGAGACATGGGAATTCATTTCCAAACTCTATTATCAATCTCTTCTACAAGTGTTATGGTGTTTTAATTACTTAGATGTTATTTTGACTGATTATTTATGGGGTTAACTTCTTGGAATTTTGTGGTGACAATTTAAGGAACCAATTATAAACTATTTAATAGTAGGGGGTCTACTATAGTCTACGGATAAATAAAGTAGTAGGATAAGAACCACATCCTTTATAGGAGGCCTCCCTACCATTCCCAAAGGATTGATTTTTTGAGAAACATAGATCCATCCCTGGTTGCAAATGATAAATCAATAGATCAATATTTCCTCCTTGCCTCCTATTTTCATGCTAGTTAAATTGAAGCCTTTTGTGGGTGTTTGATTGGGAGCTAAGACATTGATCATGAAAAATTTACTAAAAGGGTTGAGGTTTCCCCTTTACACACCACTACCGGTGAAGATATAAGTAGATTTATCTATACACATATCATAACCCACTTGGGGTTCCTTGGAAATGCTTGTGAATGACAATGGTTCATATTTTAAAAATCATAATGTTAAAAAATTATATGCTAAATATAAGATAAAACACATATTTTCTACCCCTTATTATCCTAAAGGTAATGGCCAAGCTAAGGCAATCAATGAAACAATCATTCAATTTTTACATAAAATTGTGGAAATATGTGGTGACGATTGGCATAGTAAAATGTTATATTCCCTTTGGGCTTACCGTACAAGTATGTGTGCCCCTACTAATGCCCATTGTTTTCTCTTGTATATTATTCGGAATATGTCATTCCTTTGGAATTCAAAATTTGATCATTACGTGTTTTTTCTTAAAATTCTCCAAGACACCATATATCATGAGCATCACCTATATGAACTAGAAATGATTAACTATCGCATTATACAAGATTAAGATAACCTTCACACTTATCAAGAACACATCAATAGTTCATATCATAGCAAGGTGTATCCACAAGAATTTAATATTATCAATCTAGTGCTCAAACTGAATCAAAAGAACACTAACAAAGATCATTCCCAAAAAGGAAAATTTAGACCTAATTGGCTTCGAACATATATTTTTACTGATAAACTTGTCAAGGATTTCTATCACCTGACAACCCTTATAGGAAAACCTATCAAAAAACTGATGAACATCATATACCTTAAGTAATACTATTCGTAGCCATATTCTTTTCCACATACTTAGGGGCATACTTGCCACTTGCTACTTGATGATACACTCTTGTTATAGGATCAAACATGACTGTTGAGGGTGCACTTAACTCCATGGACCTCAATATGAACACATAAAATGGGGGAAAACCATGATCTCCTCTTTTAGTCATTATCTTTCAAATTCTAATAATTTATAAACATTCAAATATTTACAAATATTCAAAAATAATAGCTTAGATATTGATTAGATGTATTCCTTATTTCTGATACTATTATATATTGTACATTGTGTACCATGTTACTTTGATTCATAGTATCCTCTAACCTTTTTCCATACAAACATGCACATTCACATGCTACAGGTTATCCAAAATAAGCTCATGCTTATTGTTGGTTAACTGCACCCATTTTTCCTCTTTTAAGTGCTTCAATCCAATTTTTTAGATATTCTAAGAACTTAAGGCTTCTTGAAAGCATCTTCATTAGGTGGGAATTTTATTCCCCTTTCCAAAAATATAAAGAAGTCCTTCCAACTCAGATTTTGAAAGTTATGGGCCGGCGGGCCTTGGAAGGATTTTTTACCAAAGGCGGGCTGACGGACTTGGGGAAGACTTTTCACCAAGTGGAAAATTGCAGTTGTGGGGCTGTGGAGAAAACTTTTCCCAAAGTGAGTTTCGCGCCAGCGGGTCTATGGGGAGTTTTGGAACTTTTGCGCTTTTACAAATAGGGTGCAAAGTGAATTCTGGGCCCAAAAGCCTGTGGGGGATCTTAAAGCCAAATGAATAAAAATGCCTAAGGCCCGCAAAGGGACACGTGGCCATGTTGAAAATTCAAAGCAAGAAGGTAGGTCATTGGAGGTAGTTTGAAATATTTTCCCCGAGAAGGCGTAAAATGAAAAAATGAGCCACACCTCTGTTGATGCCCAAGGAGCCATGTGTCAAGCCCAAATTGCATGCAGGTCGATGGGCCTGAGAGAGACTTTTCACCCAAATGGGAAATGCGGACCGGCGGGCCCAAAGATGATTTTTTGCTAAAATTAAATTGTGGGGCTAGGGGGCAATTTTTTCATTTTGTAATTTTGGTGCCAAAAGGCATAGAGTGAGTTTCAAGCCCGCGGACCCATTCTGCTAACTGTTTTTCACCAATTTTTTATGGACCCAAATGGACATATCTTTCGATCCAGTGCCTAAAATTCAACAAATTTGGCACCATTGGAAAGGTCTTAACCTCGTATATGCCATGGGATCCTGAATCCTTAGTTTTGATGAGGTTAGGTGGGTGAAAAATGGGAAAAATTATTTCAGGACATTAATGTAGAATCCGATTGCTTGAACTACCAGATCTGATTTGATTCGATCCGACATTCTTCTTTGTTCAACACGCCGAACAAACATAGGGAGCCAGAATTGACATATTGTGGGTGGATTCGAGGTGGTCATTGATGGTTGGTGGTTGGATTTTAAGAGCAGAGTTCAATTTCCCCCTCCTCTCTCTCTTATTCTTTCTATATATTGTAAAGGAGGGGCATTGTCAACATTAAAATTTTCCTCCATAATTTCTATTTTATTAATGTATGTATTAGCAATAGGATGTTGTTAAGTATAATTAGTAGTTGCGTCCAATAGAAGATAACAACACCATCAGCATGGTGCCGCCAATGAAGTAGAGTACATGGTAACAGTTAAAGTACAAAAGGAATGTTGTGGTAAAAGGTCAATATTTATCATAAGTGGTCCAGTAATGTTAAAATGTCAAAGTTGGGGTAAGTAGAGAAGTAGGGTCTACATGATTAGGAATTATAAATATTATATTTGTAATAAGGATAAGGATTGATGTCATAAATATTTTGTGTATTTTATTTGTAGAAAAGTCTAAAAAGGTGGAACCGATGTGAGATGATAAGGTTTATCTTATCTTACAAGATAAGCCTACATGTAAAGGAAAGAGTTTAGGCATGGAATATGATTGGCCGGAAGATATTTCCTATCCTATCTTAGATATAGGGAGGATAAGCCTGAATTCCTATAAATAGAGAGGCCATTCCCTCTCATTTATCAAAGAGCAAAGTTGTAATAATTATTTTATGAATAAAGGATTCTTTGTGAAAGTGTGTTAAGGAAGTCATCAAGAGGAGTAATTGTGAAGTTTCTCCCATAACCATTGTTGGAATCAAGTGGAGTTGGTAACACTTAGAGTAATTCATGGGTGAGATTGTAATAATTCCATGTTAATAATATATTCTACAATTGTATTTCAGATTTGTCATCATTATTTTTTTTGTCATAGTCTGTGGTATTCTTGTGTTATGTTTGCTATTGTGTTTCCAGATTACTACCACCAAACCAAAAGTTGTGCATTACTAAAATAATCATAGCACGAGGATTTCCTGGTGAAATATTATCAGAGTGCCAGATTCGTGTTCACAACATTTTCCACAGCTGTTCATCTTTTCTCTCCTACCCCGTCTCTCTTTCTTCCTTAGGGTACAACATGGAGTTTAATCCTCCTTTCATGGCTCTGTAATGTCATTTCCTTACCTCTTGCCCACTGATGATGTACCATGTAAAATTTTGGAGCAATAGAATCTGTTTCGTGATGCATCTATCCATCCTTGGCTCATTTTCTTGTTTCTTCTTACCTCTCATCATTACAGGGTATACGGTGCATATTCCGATGTTCATTGTAGGTTCTAGGAGTTTTGATTAATGGGTTTTTAAGTGGTGTTCTGTGTGAAATATATCTCTGGTTCATGGTGCATCTTTTCCACCCTCTCCTCTGCTCACCTCTCTCCACTTAAGGAAGTTTGGGTCTGTGATCAACCACTTCCTTTTCTAGTGTATCAGTTCTTAGTGTAGGATCTTTCACCCTTTCTCTCTCTCCTTGTACCCTTGGAATGGTCAGGTTAGGATTAGTTATATTCTTCCTGCAATGGAGTCGTTTGTGGCAGGTAGATTAGGAAGCAAGAACCGGCTTTCTCCGGAGGTCAATCTCAAGTTTTGCAAGTCCCATAGCTTGAGAGATGGTCCCATGTTGTGGAATCACATTGAATGACCCACTCACAATCAAGCAATTTGGGGGTGTTGTGATTCTACACTAAATTTTTTGGTATGCCTGGTGGGATAGGTCTGAAGCACCTTACCACTTCATCTTAATAGGTTGATGTGTTCTTATTAGGATTCAGCCATTTGAGGCACATTGAAAGCACATCTGGTGACTCCATCTAGTCACTAACCCATCCTCTGATTTGTTGACCTTTTCCATGAATTTCCATGCATTTCCATCCATTTTCTTCTTCCATCTCTTTTATTTTATTCCATTTCATGAAGTTCTGCAATCATGAATTCATTTCCTTCTTGGAACTCACACTTGTAGCAACAACAGTGTATTCCACCTCCAATGCATTTCCCAACTCCTCCAGATCAACATTATGATCAAATCCAGAACCATTATACTCACCCATATGAGTATGGTCAAAACTAGTTTGGCCATGGAGCTTATCAAGAACAATGGGATGCATACAATGGTGACAACTATGTGGAGAATGATGGTTTATTGGAGAAGATCCAAGGAATGGAGGCTAGCATGGTGAAGTCTAGGGGTACAACACAAATGAAGGCACTTAGGATTGGTTTCAGGGAACCTTGTCCATGGGGAGGTCCTTTTCCAAGACATTACAACCCTCAGGAGAACCTTGACTTCATGGTTGAAATGTTTCCTCAAATCACACATTGGATTAAGGATATTGAGGCATATGAGAAAAGTGTGAGACAACCTTGTCAATGGGTAAGGCATTCACTAGCTCCCTCTCCTTCATTTTATCTTTCTTAAGCTTTACCATTTTAGCAGTATCATGAGTCAAGCCCATCACTTACTACTCCAATTGTTGTTTTCTCTTCTTCTCCATCTTCTAGTCTTCCATCTCATCTCGATTCTTCTTCCCTATTCCATTCAAAATAGTCATTCCCTCCAAAAAAACAAGAAGTTCCACCTCCCTCCCCACCAAAAACAATTGCAAAGATGGTTGAACCCCAACCTGACACCCCTCTTGCTTTCCCAAGTCCATGTTGGGAAGAGACTCAAGAATCTAGTCAAGGAGAACAACAAGAAGAGGAACCCATCAGAAAAGAAATGACAGACAATATGAAGGTATGGGATGCTAAATTTGGGTTTACAAATATCCCCTTGATGGCTAAGCCAACAGAGGAGGTTAGATTTGAAGAGCCAGTGGTGGTTGAGGATGAGTTTGTAGTATAATAAGAACAAGAAAAATAAGACAAAGATGAGCAATCTATTTACTCTGAATGAAGTGTCCACAATGGCACTCTATTTGAAGAGGATGCTGATATGATCCAAGCTACATAACTAGTTAAGGGGGAGGAACAATCAACTCCAAGTCCCATTGAATAGGAGCAGTTAGGAGAGATCAAATAAGAGTTGAGGCCACTCAATAAAGAAATCATCATTGAATATTTTTAACTTTCATTTCAAGGGCCTGATTTGATCGATGAACCCGTGATGGAGGAGGACCATACAATTTTAGAGGCTTTAAGTGCGGAGTAGGCCAAAGAAGAACCTTCAGTTCTTCCTCCAACTTCATCCCCTTCAAGATCTGATGTTGAAGAAGAGTTTGATCTTTCAAACATCATGTTTGAGGATGATGGGAACCATGGTGAGAAATCTTTAGATCAGGAGGACACCATGGAGGAGGTAGACCACATCCAGCAGGACAACAAGGAGGCAAACTATCTATCATACTTCGAAGATTGCTTTGGTGGAGAGGATCCCATGGAGATCACATAATTTTCTCCTCCATCTTCCATCTTCCAAGCACATGAACCTATTTCCATGAAGGAGAGCATTCAAGTATAGCAGCCTATGTCTCACAATATCCCTCTGGAACCAAGGTTGGAAGATATGAATCTTCCATGTTCTTCAAAGGAGGAGGAAGAGAAAAGGCAAGAGGATGTCATAGTCCTTCTCACACCATCCATCCAGGAAGGTCAACACGAATGCTCCATTCTTGGAGTTTAAATTCAGATCAATGGGCACATCCAAAGGATCAGACCATGCCCAATCAGATACTTGGCTTCATTAGAGCCAAGGGAGAAGCCACAACTAGTCATGTTTGATTCTAAGCACGAGGGAGAGCCTCAAAGTGTCGAGGATAAACAACAATACCATTGGGAACTAAGAAAACGACATACTGAAGAGGTATTTTTCTGGTTTCCAGTTGATACCTTGATGATGATATGGGTGGAGGACCGACTTAAAGTCAGTTTTTCACTCATCCAGGCATCCATAATCAGTGACAAACCATTTACATGGATACCCATTTTGAGTAAAGAAAGCTACTTCTCCCTACCAGTTACAGGATTTTTTTGAAGACCCTTTTCTCTCTGGTTAGTATAGGATTAGGAGTAGATTTTTTTTTCAGTAGAAGAATTTCTTGTGCACACTCTGCATGTTTCATTTGAGGCATGTATGATTTTTGTCTTTGTACATAAGTTTTCTTCGTATTGCTCCATAGGTGTAGAGGCTAGTCCCTTCAATTTTCATGACAGAGAGACCCATAGTTTCCTATAACAGCTACTAGTTTCAAATAAAACACAAATATAGAGTAACTAAAATTGAGTCTCGAGGTAATCCATTTCTAGAACAGGTTTAGGGTCGTTAAGCAAGTAGTCAGGCTCACAGTGGCTCAGGGATCGTATTTTTAAAGAAAAAAGGATCAGTGTCAAGCTATTATTCTTAACTCCATGCCCAATGGATGCGCCAAGGCTAATGGTCCCTTCATCTAGTAGGCATATGTCCCCTATGAGTCGCCAAATTGTTATCCAAAATAAGCTCATGCTTATTTTTGGTTAACTACACCCATTTTTCCTATTTAAGTACTTCAATCTAATTTTTTAGATATTCTAAGATCTTAAGGGTTCCTAAAAGAATCTTCATTAGGTGGGAAATTTCTTCCCCTTTCCAAAAATATAAATAAGTCCTTCAATCTCCTCATATTTTGCAAGTTACGGGCTGACGAGCCTTGGAAGGAGTTTCTTCCAAAGGCGGGCCGAAGGACCTGGGGAAGACTTTTCACCAAGTGGAAAGTTGTAGTTGTAGGGCCACGGAGGAAAATTTTCCTAAAGTGAGTTTCAAGCTAATGGGTCTGTGGGGAGTTTTGGAACTTTTATGAGTTTGCAAATAGGGCGCAAAGTGAATTTCGGGCCCGCAAGCCCGTGGGGGATCTTATAGCCAAATGAATAAAAATGCCTAAGGCACGCAAAGGGACACGTGGCCATGTTGAAAAGTCAAAGTGGGAAGGCGGGTCGTCGGAGGTAGTTTGAAAATTTTTCCCTGAGAAGGCGTAAAATGAAAAAATGAGACGCACCTCTGCTGGTGCCCAAGGATCCACATGTCAAGCCCAAATTACATGCGGGCAGGCTGGCCTAGGAGAGACTTTTTGCCCAGATGGAAAATGTGGACCAACAAACCCAAAGATGATTTTTTGCCAAAATTAAACTGCGGGGCTGCGGGGTAATTTTTGCATTTTGTATTTTTGGTGCCAAAAGGCACAAAGTGAGTTTCGGGCCCACTGACCAGTTCTGCTAACTGGTTTTTGCCTGTTTTGTATGGACCTAAATCAAACATTCAAATAGACATATATTTCGATCCAGTGCTTGAAATTCAAAAAATTTGGCACAATTGGAAAGGTATCGACCTTGTCTACACCATGGGAGCTCGAAAATTTAATTTTGATGAGGTTAGAGGGGTGAAAAATTGGAAAAAATCTTTCAGGCCATTAATGCAGAAAATGATTGCTTCAACTACTAGATCTGATTTGATTCAATCCGTCGTTCTTCCTTCTTCAGCACGCCAAACAGACATAGGGAACCAGACTTGTTATATTGTGTGAGGATTCATGGCAGGCATTGATGGTTGGTGGTGGGATTTTAAGAGAAGAGTTTGATTTTCCCCTCCTCTCTCTGTATTCCTTAGGGTAGGACATAGAGTTTAATCCTCCTTTCATGGCTATTTAATGGCATTTCCTTACCTCTTTCCCACTGATGATGTACCATGTAAACTTTTGGAGCAATAGAATTTGTTTCGTGATGCATCTGTCCATCCTTGGCTCATTTTCTTGTCTCTTCTTACCTCTCATCATTGTAGGGTATACTATGCATATACTGATATTCATCGCAGGTTCGGGGTGCTGTGCTTAATGGGTTTTGAAGTGGTGTTCCATGTGAAATCTATCTCTAGTCCGTGGTTTATCTTGTCCACCCTCTCCTCTGCTCACATCTCTCCACTTAAGGAAGTTTGAGTATGTGATTAGCCACTTCCTTTTTTCATGTATCACCACTTATTGTAGGCTCTTTTACCCTTTCTCTCTCTCCATGTCCCCTTGGAACGGTTAGGTTAGGATTAGTTAGATTTTTCCTACGATGGAGTAGTTTTTGGTAGGTAGATTAGGAAGCAAAAAATGGCTTTCTCCAGAGGTCCATCTCAAGTTTTGCAAGTCCCAAAGCTTGAGAGATGGTCCCATGTTGTGCAATCACACCGAATGCCCCACTCACAATCAAGCCATTTAGGGGTCCTGTGATTTTACACTAACAGTACTCTTAAGTTAAATACAATATAATTATAGGTTATCACATGATGTATGATACTTGGAACTATTCTTTACAAGTACCACTGAGACTCCTATAGGTATCTACCTTTTTTATTTCTCTATATTTAGGTTCTTTCATTTCTATATCTACTAGTTTTATTTACATTTCAACTATATACTTGGTGACATACATTCAATTTTTCTAACATGTTAATGTGTTCTTCATGTGAAGCATTTTTCTTGCATGCCTACCTCCTATCATGGTTTCATGATATTATTATATCTTGTTTCCATTTCTTATCTCTTATTTCACCTTATATTTTGGATTTTCCCTATTATTTATTTCTTGATTGGATGTATCACCTTAAAGGATTTGAGTTTCTTGTGACATCTTGAGTGGTGTACCATGTATTAAAAAAACTACTTGTTATGTATTTTGAAATGCTATTGCATGTTTTAACTAGTTTCTATTATAACATGACATGCTTTCTTGTGACTAACAAAATTTGTATCCTTTCCTATTGTTTTTCATGTGCCATGATAGTTAGCATGCACATTCCCTATTCCCCCTACATGAGTTCTATTTCATATGTGTACATCCATCCCAAATTTATTTGTTTGGAATGTACTCGCGTTGTTTCATATCATGCAATCCGAATGAGTGGGGAAAATCCTCATGTGATTGTTTCACCCTCTAAATTATGTAGAGACCAGACACAAATTAGTACAAAGAAAAATCAAAATAAAAAAGTGTTGAAAAATTGTTAAGAATTAGTCTCAAGCTAAAAATTAGTGCATGATAGAAACACCCAATATATACATGAATGGTAGGTGCTAGTGTCCCACTAGGAGGTTTTATCCTAGGGGAGGAAATATGTACAATACATGATCAATTGGTTTCAAGTGATAGGTTTCTCCAAAATCCAACAAAAAATTCTTAGTCATAGGTCACTATTAGGTAAAACAAGAATAAAACAAGTGGAAAGTTACATTATTTGAGAAAGGGAACTAATTAGTCTATTTTATAGAAATCAAATAATGAATGAAACCTAGGGAATATGCATAAAAATGATATGCCTAGAATGATGTGTCCTTTGTGACTAATTTCTATTAGGTTTGTGACCATCAGTAGTGAAACTTATCTATGGGGAAGCATTACTGGTTGGAGGGAAACTCCTAAATCTCTCCCAATAATCTTTCCCTTGGTGATAAGAAACCTAAATCCTCAATATAGTGACATTATGTTTAAATCCTTAGTTTGATGATAAGATCCCTAAATCCTAGGTACTGTTCCAAACCATCTCCAAGGTAAAAAACATTCAAGAACGATTATATATCTTATGTTTTAGCATTTAGGTATATTCTATCCTTGATTTATTTGTTTTTCAAATATGTATTTTTATTTTCACATTCACAAATTTAAAGTTTAGTTTCATTTATCATGAGCTTTGACTACACTTATTATCTTTTACAAGTTCGACCTTACTCTGACAAAAAGGAACACACAAATGGAATAATGAACAATATTAATCACAAGATGCTTAAGAAAAGGAAATATCCAAGGAACAAACTTAAGTATTGTTATCGATAATTGGCCCCCCTGGTAAAATTTGTCAGCCACAACCCTGCACAGCAGAAAATAGAGAAATCATGTTCAAATCCTATAATCAGGAAATAGAGGGACTCTACAATGGAGTGGCAGGGCCTGCGAAAGATCAAACGACATTTTACAAGAAGAATTTCAATAAACGGCCCCATCAAACGAGCCCGTGTTTCAAATCCAGAAAATAGGTTGTAGGTATGCTCTAAAATGGAACAGCAAGGTTAGGGAAGGAGGTTGAGCAGTGTATAAAAACCAGAGTCTCGAAGGAGAAGAAACAACGAAGGCTTGAAGTCTTCGAGATCTACAAATGACTTAGAACGAGCCCTAAAATTGACTAAGTATGGAGGGGGGAGTGGAAGCTACCAAGTGTCCAAATGACGCACCTCTAAAAGATAAATCAAAAGGGGTAGACTCAAAATTGCGCCAGTCCTCCATGTAGCAAATGGTCAACAGAGGTCAAAAAGGAGAGCGGTCCCAAAATGACTGAGTATAGAGTGCAGGAAAAAGGTGCCAAGTGTCTTAACGACGCTCCTTCAAAGTTAAAATCTTGAGCGGGTTTTCAAATGATCGTGGGCCTTCCACGTGTCCCAGAGTCCAAAAAGGGACAGAGTCGGGGGTTGAATAGTCAAAGCAAAGGCAGGCCAGTGGAGAGTGCCAAGTGTTAGTGTGACGCTATTTCAAAGATAAACTTTGGGGTGGGTTTCCAAACAAGTACCAAGCCGCCATGTGTCTAGGGTTATAATTTTTGCTCCGTCAAGAAAAGATACTTAGGAAAATACAAAGAATCCCGAGGAGAATGTGGAGGCCTCCACGTGGACCCTGTATGGATAGACTCTTTACATATTGCGTGCCCATGACCCTAATATTCAAATGGCCATATATTTTGACTGGAAACTCATATTTGGGTGGGAGAATACCTTTTGGAAATGTCTCGGCACCATCCATGCCATAGAAACATAAAATATCATTCATAATAATATTTAGTGGGTGAAAAATGGGAAAATGTCTATTAGGCCATTAAAGCAAAATCAAATTTCTTCAACCACCAAATATGATTTGATTCGATCCACCATTCTCCCTTCTTCAACATGCCATGTAGACAGGGAACCAGACATGAAAATTTGGGGTGGATTTGAGAGAGGCATTGATTGATAGTGGTTGAGCTTTCAAAGAAGGATTCAATGGGTCTTGAGGTGGTGGTTGAAGAAGGATACAAATTTTTCCCTCTTCTCTCTCTTATTCTTCTTATATATTTTAATGAAGGGGAGTATTCAAAGGGTTGGTAATTGTTTCTCTCCTACCTCCCTCCCTCTTTCTTCCTTAGGATAGAATGTAGAGTCTAAGCCTCCACCCATGGCTTTGTAATGACATTTTCTTGCCTCTTGCCCACTAATGATGTACTGTGTAACATTTTGGAGCAATAAAATATATTTCCTGATGCATTTGTCAATCCTTGGATTATTTTTTTGTCTCTTCTTACCTCTCATCATTGTAGGGTATACTGTGTATATTCTGATGTTCGTTACATGTCTTGTGAGTTGTGTTTAATGGGTTTCAAAGTGGTGTCTATGTGAAATCTATCTTTGGTCTGTGGTGCATTCTGTCCACCCTTTCCTTTTCTCACCTCTCTCCACTTCAAGCGTTCAGGTATGTGATTCAACCACTTCCTTTTCTGGTGTATCACTTCTCAGAGTAGGCTCTTTCACCCTCCCTCTCTCTCTATGTCCCCTTGGAATGGTTAGATTAGGATGGAATAGGTTCTGACTGAACTAGAGTAGCTTATGGTAAGTAGATCAGGAAGCAAGAACTTAATTTCCTCAGAGGTCCATCTCAAGTTTTGCAAGTCCCACAACTTGAGAGATGATCCCATGTTGTGCAATCACACCAAATGCCCCACTTCACACCCAGGTAATTCGGGGCTACTGTGATTCTGCACTAACAAGTATCATTTCCACTACACACATGAAAACACCTCTAGGATATTTATCATCTTTTATAGTCCATAAAACACATTCTATAATATCCATTTGACACAATATCAAGTGCAATCATCATTCAACATGCTATCAGTTAAAAATACCTTAATCTCTCTAGAAGGTATGCTATTTCTATATACTTTATGCTAATGAATAATAATTCCCCAACATAAAGTTGGGGGAAATGTAGACAAAAAATCAAAAAATTGTTATTTACAATGCACCTCTAAGTATGTCATTATTTGCATGGTTTCTTTGAAAGAAAGCTAGAAATTAATAACACTTGTTTACCTTTTACATTGTTTTATCATTTTGATACTCTTATCATTTTTATCCTTAAGTGGATACTTTAGTTTTGAACACTAGATAATATGCAACCCATCTCGGTATTTTTTGTTATATCCTCCGAGCATCCCAGATATTACCGTCCATTAGGGATAAGAGTTCCCAAATGCTACTCTCCCCTTTGGGCACTTATATCTTTTTCCCTCCTTTTCTCAAATTTTAAATGTCACATTATGTGTTATATTTTCTAAACCTTTCTTATCACTTTGTGTTGGCATTTTTTGTTCTTAGAGATGAAATTCAAACAAGGGAATTGCATATATGCATCAATTATTCACGATTATTAGTGACTAGATAACCTTGGCTATTATTTACTATTTACTACTTTGGAAAAGAAAAAAATTCAAAGATTGCACCTGGGATGCATTATTCACTCACACATTCATCTTGGGGGTAAACTAGTTGTATCCCGTTATCTTGGTGCGAGTGACACAAGGGAATCCTAGGTTTAAGGGACATGATTCAATAAAACACATCTAAAATATAGTGTAGTGCTTGGTGACAATCACATTTTAGTGCCCACTCCTTTTTGACATTGATCTTACTATGATTTTTCTTACTTTTGATTGGTGGCCTAGACTTTGTCATCATATTTTATCATTAGACATTCATAGATGGACATTATTATATTTGATTAGTATTCTGATAGAAATTGTAGATATTTGATTATGGATATGTGGTGAGACGTAGAGTGAATTATATGCACGGATTGATATTTCAATATTAATGATGATCTAGAATTGATACCTTCTAAGTATACGTAAATATTGGATTTTGAAACATAGACTTTGTTGGAAGACCCAACTATTCTTGTGATCTCATTATTGATTGATGAAATGATAGAATTATTTTTTTAAAAAAATTGTGAACAATTGGTGAAACTCCTTGATTTTAGTGATGATTTAGTTATGTAATTTGATGATGTGAGTTGATACATGTACATGCATTTATTATTTTGATTTCATTGATATGACCATGAGACCAAAGACATATTGTTTTTTATTTTTTCAAGAAATTGTAACACAACAATCAAAAGGGGATAGGAGACCAACAATGAAACAATTTTTGGTATTAAAAATAGGTCACTTTGGAAACTTGTGTTTTATATGTTATTTTTTTGTTGATATTTTGTTAGGAGGTCCCCATTGGGAGGGTGGCCTAAAATGTGACCAAGGTTAAATGTGTTGTTTTCCCCTTTTCTTTTAATTATTTTGTGAGTATGTGTTTTATTATAGTAATGTTTTTCATTTTATTATGATTAGTTAATGTGCTCTTATTTAGGTTGATTAATATTATTAATTAAATTAAATTGGGATGTGACCAAGGGGTATTTAATTTTTGTAGAATGTCCCTGATTTTACTATAGATGTGAAATAATTTTTATTGGTTTTAGTGTTGTATATTCAACCTTGCATGTAAAACTCGGCTTTTTGTTTAAGGGCTATTTTTGGAGGCGTGTGGGACAAGTTAAAACTTTTCCCACACCTCTTAAATTATTATAACAACTATACCTATGGGGTAAGGGGTAAAACGTAGGCCCCATTATGTGATTGGGAGGCTAAAACGGTGAAATTATTGAACCTTCTTACTATAGATTTTAATTTTATCCTTTGGAATATGGATTTTGGTTTGTGTGTGTAAGGAGAAATTTTCATTTCTCACCCACCAATTTATTGAGCTTTGGGTTTGGTGTTTGACCATGTGATTTGGAGTTGAGGAGAAGTGATGCGGAATCCTACATAGAGCCACCTCACTCTCCTCTTCTCTTTTTCTATTTTTTCATGTTTATTTGATGATTTTGGGGTTCCATGTTTTATTTTCACTCTTGCATTTTTAGAGGAGTTTCCTTTTGGAAACTTTGTTTGAAGCATGGAAGATTGGTTTGTTCTTGGTTTTGGACTTGGAAAATCTTGGAGCTTGTGCTTGTGGATTGGATACTCTCGCAATGTCAAGGTAGGGACTTCAACCATGCATTTTCATTTCTATTTTTCTGATGAAATGGATGATTGTTTTTCAATTTTTGTTTTGGGAATAGAATGGCCCTAAGGTTGTGTAGGAAAAAGAAAATGTGGATTTATTGAGGGATGGATAAGAGTTATGTTATTGTTTAGAGGGAGTTTTGGGTTGGGTGTCCCACCTTGTGATAATAAGAAAGATTTATAATTTATTTTGTTATTTTTATTAAGGGAGGGATAAGAGAAATTGTGGGAGGCATAAGAGAAATTGAGGGAGGCATAAGAGTTTTGAAGGAGCCATAAGAGTATTTTTTGTGTGTTATTTGAAGTTTTTGGAGGCTTTTAAGGTGGACACCTAATCCAATTGGGAGGCATAAGCGAATCCCCATGTTTCTTCTCTCTTTTTTGGATTTGATATTGAGCCTTTCTGCTTGGGAAAATTGTATGTTTTTTGTGATTTTTGTATTGTGCTTATTGTGTTAAAAGTGTGTGTGAATGGTTGTTGTGGAAGTTATGTAAAATCTTCCTTGGTTTCTTTATACCTCCTATTGCTTCATTGTTAGGGCTCGGGGTCCATTGAGGAGGATGCTTCTCCTTCTCATTGGATTATAGGCTGGGTGGAGAGCATTGCATACTCCCCTTATTTTGTTGTTGTAATTGGACTTGGAGAAATGGAGGATTTCAAGTGTTCATCGAGGAAGGAATTGTTTTGTGGAAGATCTAGAGAAAAAATAAATAGTTATTTTTGTAAATTTTTTCCATGTTGTCTCCACCTAAGTGGAGGGATTGCTTGTAATTTGAATTTTAAGAGTTACAAATTCTTTTAAATGTGTTATGTAAGTTGATTTTTATTGATTATCAAAAATGTATATTTTGAAAGGAGGCAAGATAAGTTACATTTTTTGTTATGATAATTCCTTAAAACATGTGAAATTTTGTCAAAAGTGCATTTGATGTAATCTTGTATTTTATTAAGTTAGTTTCTTGTAAAATGAAACTTTCAAGACTTGCGTTATTTTAGTTGAAGTATTGAATTGAAAGGGTTTTTTTATTGAAAATATATTTCTCTCCAATCTACACTTCTATTTAAAATTTGAATTATAAATCGATTTTGAAAGGATAGTGTTCTCGTATGGAAGTATATGTTGTTTCCTTTCTAGAATTATTAGTAAACTAGATTAAAAATTAAAGGAATAAGTTTAATTATGAATGGTTTATTTCATTTCATTCAATGGAATATGTGAAGGGGATGATTGAGTTAATCTATACTCAAATTTTCCATAGAAAGTGTAACACTATCCCACATATAAGGATAGGAATGGAATTTAACAAATTACATACAACCTTATCCTTCATTTTATAATGAACTTGAATTGATTAAGGGTGTATAAGTAAACAAATAATATATATACAATTGCAAATTCCTATATTGTATAGAATTATATTTAGAGATTCAGATAATTACACAATTTAAAAACACATTCAATCAATGGAGTAATTATATAATACACACACACACACACACGCACGCACATATTCTTAGTATATAATATATATTAATATTATATATATATATATATATATATATATATATATATATTAATAACCTAATTTAATAGTAAAGGACCCTATGTAAACTACCCACATTGTCCTTGTATAGAAAATGTTGTAGGTTTATAAAAAAAAATGTATTGAATTAAATAGGAATTGCTTTGTATAAGGCCCATGACTGGTTTAGGTCAGTGGTTTTTGGGGAGGGGGCGTTGCCCCCACCCCAACCCCTTATCAATAGGGGAGTGGGGTGGGGACGCCACCCCCTCCCTATAAATCAAAAACCCAATAAATATTGGGTTGTTGCATTCTTTTTTAGTCTCAGTCCGTAAAACAGTTTTCCACAGTGTTAATGTGCCCTTATAATGGGACATTTAACCTCTAACTTGGGTCAGTAAATATATATATTATTATATATATATATATTTATATTATATATATTATAACCTACTTTAATAGTAAAGGATCCCTATGTAAACTACCACATTGTCCTATGTATAGAACATGTTTGTAGTTTTACTAAACAAACGTCTTGAATTACAATAGGAATTGATTGTATACGGCCATGCCATGGTTTAAGGTGTGTGGTTTTGGGAGGGGCGGTGCCCCCACCCCAACCCCTTATCACTATGGGAGTGGGGTGGGGACCCCCCCACCCTCCCCATATAAATCAAAACCCCAATAAATATGGGTTGTGGCTATTCTTAGTCTCAGTCCGTAAAACAGTTTCACAGTGTTCAATGTGCCTTATAATGGGACATTAGAACCTCTACTTGCAGTAATATATATATATATATATATATATATATATATATTGCTAAATCATTTTTATTTTTTTAACAATACATATATAAAATATTTATATTGCTTATATTTTCAAGCAAAATGAATTATACACAATGCATATTCATCCAAGCCTACAAGAGATTACCACAGAAAATAAAATAAAATAGAAATATATGGGGAAAAAATGCCCATACCTAAATGCGGTAAACACAATTTTTTCATAAAAATAATACAATATCCATTAAAAATACAAGCCAACCCTAAATGAGAGGAATGCAAAATAACTCCTGAATATGTGTATCCATTCGAGAACTTTGAGCCACCTTCCATGGTTTTCATCCTCGTCTTTCTCCCCAAACCTGTAAAGTGAAAATGAGAAAATAGGGTAAAAGAATGAATAAGAAGACCTCATAAGGATTTTTAGGGTATTTCTAATCCAAGGGCCCAAAATGACTTAATCTAATGGATGAGATTTCACCCTACAATTTTAAGTAATGTGATTTTGTGGGAATGAAATATTAAATAAAAGGCACTAGTAATGGGTTGACTGAGGCCACTTAATGGTTAGGGTAAGTTGAGACCTTAACCTTAGGTTGTTAAGTAAATAAATAACATTAGAATTATAAGGATAAATTAAATAATTTTGTGAAAATGGGTAACTTAAATAATGATTTATAAGAGTTAAATTCATGGGAATTGATGGGAACCCTAGAAGGGGATTTAAACCTGAAATGATTGAAATAAAATAATTGTAGTTAATTTTTAATTTGATTACAACAACCTTGTGAATATATGAACTTTATTAACCAAGAAATATTTAAAATTACTGGGTGGTTAACTTATTGCAACCCTTTTAAATATATATATATATATATATATATATATATATATATATATATATATATATATATATATATTCTATAATTTTCCTAATTAATTATTGGGTTTTATCTTAAGTTTTATGTGTGGAAAATGTAGACGCTACACACATTTTGGTGACCACCAAGGTCATTCTGACTCAAGCATATTCATTATTTATTTAATCTAATGTTTTCTTGATCCTCGTATAAGTAGCTAGGATTTTATTTGTAGGTTCAAGTGTGACAATAAAACTATATAGAGAAGACAAAGTGACAAATAGTGACAGGAAGAAGACCTTTTCATATCTTGGAAAGATCAAAAGCGAAGCATTTTCGAAGAAACCAAAACTGACTTTAGAAAATAGCACCCGCGTGGTTCTATCCTCCTCTAAGAGGTTATGTCTTAAGGATTTTCATATTATAGTCTTCTAGACGAAGCAATGCTTAGTCAAGATCCAACATGTTCTACTCAATTTCAAGTCCAAAATCAGCCCAAATGTTCAAATACAATCTAAGTCACTCTTATCTAACTATATCTCATACTTTATTGTCTCTTTGATGATAGATGTTACTTGTTTATTCTATATTTGTTTGATCATAGTCCTTTGAATAAGATTTAAATTTTATTTAGATTAATGACCTAGGATTATTGGTATAGAACATAATTAAATATGATATTTTGAATTTGTAAATATATTCTACTTAATAAAATTATTAGAATTTTAGTGTTTTATTATGTTTATTCTAAAATTTGTAAGTTGTAAATATTTTTTTAAAGGTTTTGTTAGTGTTATTTAATTTATTATTGTATATTCTTATAAGTAATTATGTAATTGATTTTTTTTAAATGTATCATTAATTTAATTTGTTTAATCTAGATTGTTACAATTAATATTACTATCATGATTATTTGACATAAATTATATAAAAAATAATATTAAATAATTTAAATTGGTTTAAAAATTATTATTTTTAAATATCATTACAATGACTAAAGTCAAAATAGTTTTGTATTTATAGTCATATTTGATGTCATAAACGAAGTTATAGTTAGTGCCAAAAATAAATACCCTATTAAAGACATAATTTATGTCTTAATTAAATTCATAATTTAAGTGGTCGGGTCTTCCACAACTACATTCCTAGATATCTTCACAGTGGTTGCCCTTGTTACAAGATAGAGTGGATATTTACCCTTGTGCTTGAGATTTTTTTTATCGTAGTTTTGAAAGTTTTGGAAGATCGCGCTACCATTTTATCTAAGATTTGGGATCTTCAGGGTCATCTTCTGCTTATGAAACCATAGTAACCTTCTTTCAATCATACAACTAAAACTATTAATATAAAGCCTATTTGGGTACGCTTGCCCCACCTATCACTGCAATTTAGTGGGGGGGAAAGCATTTTTTCAATTGGGAATTCTTTGAGGAAGTGCCTTGCCATAGATTCCAAAAATGAACTATATAATCACACGATCTATGCTCGCATTCTGGTTGATTTGGATACCACTGTTGACCTTCCATCCGCTATGGATCTTAGGGTGCTAGATAGAATCTGGATGCAATAGCTTGACTATGAATGGTTTCCCTTCAAATGTAAGAAATGATTTGATTTGGATCAATTAGCCTTATTAACGTACACTTATTTCAATGTTGAACCCATACCAAAGACTAATAATTTAATGGGGATAATGTTTTGCTAATTTTTTTATAAATTTGCAAGGTTAAGATCATCCAGCATGTTTAGTTAATTATTGTTTACAAACATTACTCATTCATAAGATGGTCGCAACCAAATTAATAACTATATATTCTTAATTTGTTTCTAACAACATCCTTTATGGTTTGAAGGTCTCCCATTAGGTTCATTCACTTAATTAGAGTATCTTTTCAATTATTTGATATTCATGTCTCATTAATATTATTAAACTATACCATTACTAATATTTATTTAAAACCCTCTTTTTAGTTCATCATTTAATTACCATGCACAATGCTTAATTTATTTCCTACCACAAAATTTAACAACTTGGCCAAGCCACTAAGTGGCCCCATTCAACCAATTACCCGTACCGTTTTAATTTAAATCTCACTCCCACAAAATTTGTATCACTTAAGTGATGTAGGGTTTATTTTCAACCATTAGATTTGGTCTATTGAGGCCATTATATCTAGATTTCCCTAATTTTTCCTTATGAGTTTATTTTATTCTCATCAATTTAATTTGTTCTTTTGCAGGTTTGGGAGAGGAAGGGAGAGCTATGGAAGCCATGGAAGCTTGAGGACACTGTCATGGATTATTCTTCTCTTTTTTTCTTATTATTTGTTTTTTTTACATAAACATTAAGGGCTTGCAAGATTGTATAAAATTTCCCTTCTATTTTGATTTAAAGTTAATATTTTACCCTATTTAGGGTTTGTGTGTGTGTGTGTGTGTGTGTGTGTGTGTTGCTGAAATAAAATGATTTGGCATGTATTGTAATTTATACTACACAAGAGAAACTGGTCATGGCCTAGTTATATTAGCCACTGAGTTTATTGAATAGTTGGTTGTTTTGTTGCATAGGTGTTAATATTATGGGAGGGTGCCGCATCCCATGCCCATCACTTCACATATCTTTTTTAAATATAATAAAACATGTGGGGGGGTCAGCCCTCTTCCCACTTAATACAAATTTTGTTTCTTTTTAATTTTTTATTAATAATCTATTTTATTAAATCAAAATACACAATTGAACCAAATATTATTGAATTATTTATTATTTAATACTATAATATATATATATATATATATATTATATTATATATATTATAATTTTTTTAATATTATAATATATATCTATATATATATATATATATTGTAATATTATAATTTAAGTAATTTATATATTTATATCTATGAATAATATAAATAAGTAACATTTATATACGTAACTATTTTTTTCTTAGTTAAAAGTTACTAATATCAAACAATTTTTCCTTTACAAAAATATGCAAAATATGATTATTAAAAAAAATCAAACCATCCCTTTTTCAAATAGGTTTGGAGAGAATAAAAAAAAAGGTTTAACATACTCAATTAAAAATCCTTCCCTTTTACCCTTTAAAATAATTTTGCCAACAAATGCAAAACGAATCAACATTCCCTTTCCATTCAAGAATTAGATTCCTTAAATAGAATACATAATACAAATTTGAATAAAATTTAGGTTTGAAGAGCTTTCCTTTTTCCAACAAGGCATAACTTAAAATTTCTTCATTCCAATAAAATATTACAAGTTTAGTAAATAAGGTTTACAAAAATGCTTCTTTCATTATGAAAATACAAGATTTTTTAAATACATTTTACAAGGAACTACACCATTGAAATACAAGGTTACAAGCCTTCCACTCTAAGTGGAACAATCATGCAAAAAATTAGAACATGGGAATTCTTCCTTTGGGCTCAATATAAAGGAGACCATATCAATGTCATTATCCAATTTTGTAACTTCAATCTTGCAATCTTTTCATCTTCTCAAATTTGAATCAAAATACAAAGAAACGGGAGTAGGAGATGGTATCCACCTAACCTTTAATCCAATAAGAGGAGAAGCCATCCTCCTTATTGGCCCCTGAGCCAAAACCAAAGAACCATGAAGTGTGTAGGAAACTTGACAAATTTTACAATAATTGTTTCCACAGAACAACTCAACAATCATACAATTGACACAAGCAAACATTTTAAACACCAAAAGCAACAACACAAGCCACAAAACCCAACACATAGGTTTACATTCAAAGCCAAGGGAGAATAAAACAATGAGACCACCTCCTTATAAATCCCAAATGAGTCACGTTTTCTACCCAAAATACCTCCATGTCCACATCCAAACTACACAATATAACCATTTTCCCTCCCAATGCATAATACACAAGTATAACAATTTATCCTTTTCGCTCCCCATAAGTGGAACTCCCTACTCATGTTCCCTCCACAAGCCTACAATTTTCTCTCTTCCCTCCACAAGTCTACAAATTTCCCTTTTCCTACCCAAAGTGGTTCCATTTTCTATCTCCCACACATCTCAGGGCCATACTAAACCAATCCCATACACAAGACACACACTCATGAATTTAAAAAACATACAACAAGCAATAAAGAACAAGTTGTAGACCCTACGTTTCCACACTAGCTTCCACAATGTTGAATCCAAAATATTAATCATTTCCAAAATAAAGAAAGCACTAAAGCAATCCCTCAAGATCCAAAAAAGAATTCCCAAGACCAAATTTGAAAAATGTAAATCAAGAAAATTATACAAGTGACCCTCATTCCTCCAATTTCACACCAATAAATAGAAAAGAGGAATAAGGGTGATGATTTGGCTCCATTTAGGATGCCACTTCATCATTCCTCAAGTCCAACTTAACAAGTCAACACACAAAAACCAATGCACTTAAATTAACAAGTAAGGCTATGACATGCACAAATGTACACGCCAACATGCACTCCATACCTTTCAAGGACAAATTAGATGAGGTAAGAATAAAAGTGACATTATTTACTCTTTTACATTCAAGAAATGCATTGAAAATTCTAAAATTAGCTCTATACTTCATAATAATAGTTGGTGGGTGACTTTTAAAAGCCAGGGACAAGGTTAACTTGTTCCACAAGTCTCAAAAAGTGCCCTCTAAGGAGAAATTCGAGATTGAGAAAGGAGGAAGAGTACACTCAACTAGAATGTAATTAAATTCATTCACATCAAGCACATTTCAAGTACCATCTACTCTATTAATTACCCACATGTCACCTCTTCCTTTTTAGTTTAAATTTTAAGTTAAATTAGCTAACTAAGACATATTAACAAGTGTTAATAAGTAACTATATTTCCCAATAATTAGATACATGCACAACAAAAAAAGACAAGAAAAATTAAATAAAAGGAAAACATTACACTCCATGGGCACACATGTGAGGTCACCCCCCATGGGAAACCTCCTAACAAGCATGAACATTACACAACATATACATTAGACACAAGTTGTCAAATTGGGCCATGTTGCAAAATACCCAAAATCCTTTTGTGGTTTGTCCCCTATTCCCTTTCGGTGAATAATGATATAATTTTCCTGAAATCACAAACAATGATACATTTATGTCCTTAAGGCCATATCTATATGTCATGGAAATCAATACACATAACTCAACCATCATACAATCCTCGGCATACAACAAGAAATAAAACACACACATATATTTATCAATTAACATCATCGTATAATGTAGTTAAACCATTATTATTAAATTTACAAATTTTTATCGTTTATTTTAAATAACTTAACATTTCAATTCTACTCTAGTAATTAATTTACAATCATCAATAATCCAATTCATAGTCTACAATAATCATGAAATTCTCTATATCTAATGTAACTTATAACTACTAGATATACTCAACAACATACTATCGATCCCTAATAACATCATATTGTTAGCAATTTGCAAAATCAATGAGACCCCATGGTTAATCCAATACCCTGAATATATTGAATACATCAAGAATCCAAATGTTAGTATATAATAAAGTATCCATTATAAATCATCATCATATCCTTAAATGTCTATCAAGGTCCACAATGCATCCATACATCCCAAAGTAACAATCAGAACACAATAGTAATCATGTTTTCCCTCGTATCTTAAAAACATGCTAACAAAAACATAATAATAAGGTCCATGTCTGTAATCAATTGAAATTACAATCATAGTATAATTAGTGTTGAAGAGGAGTGGGCATTACATCCCCTCCCCTTAGATTTGACTTCCTTCCAATTTCACGGAAAGAGGTAGGGAAATAGTGCATATAAATAGAAGTAACGCCTTATGCGGGATTTATTTATCTCAAACAAAAGTGGGTTCTTGGGACCCAATTTTGGTCCAATGTTATTGAACAAAGAGAGGGGATATTACTAGGTACATGTACTAAACCTCCTCCAAACAATTTTACAAGCATTTAATTCTACAGAGTAAACTCTACGAGGTTAACCAAGTTACAACACAGAGCCTCTAAAGAGGATATTTTCAATGTAATCGCAAAGAATTACAACCAAGGTCAATGAATAATAGGAAGGGTTAGGAACACACAGTGTCCATGTAGTCACGCATGGGTGTAGCACACAATAAAAGGAAGGATAAAACCTCTATTTAGGTTGGATCATACTTCAATGTTCACTATTTTAGACAAGGTTAACAACTACAAATCATGACCCTCAATGTATTACACAAGGAAACACACCTACTCAAAGGTATAGAAAAATTTAGGACCACACAAGATGAGGTTTAACAAAGAGGAAAACACCCAGATTTAATAAAAAGTGTTTGTATGGAGGCAACTTATTTATTGGAAGAACTTTTATAACTAGAAAGGACTCGATTTAAATTTTCATGGTACTACTAAGTATAATAATTGCCACAAGGTTTCTAAATCTTGAAAATTTTACTCAAATGTCAAACACATAAACACTAATCCTGATTTAGAAACATCACACACTTAGGTAATATTTCCATTTTGAAAGAAAATTAATATTTTCCCAAACTAACATATCGACACAATAGATACCATTCACTCTTTGTCTAACACAAAACATCACTCAATAATTTTAAGTCCTACCCTATTTTAAATATTCCTAAAACGTTTACAAGAATAATATCATATACATCCATACAAACACTCAAGAGAAGCTAAGAGAAAATAGGAAATAAGAGGGGTCCAACTAACAATTTACAAGAGAAACACACCAAGACATTCGTTTAGGAACTTACAAAGACAACACTACACCATTCTCTTCCCAAAGTAAAAGGGGGAAAATCAAGGTTTCCCCAAAAGGACATAAATTCCTTCATATCCTTAACATATGTTTCCCAAAAAGGAATAATCCTAGGTCACCAATGACCTAATCTACATACAAGGAGAGTGCCTTTCTTAAAACTAGATATATAGATACTCACTCCTAAAATACCACAACTCATACACTCAGTCGAGCTACAGAGGAAACAAGTGTACGACGACCTGCGAAAGGATCTAATAAGGGGAATTCACGCACATTTATGTTCAACGGAGTACAACGTAACTAGAACACATCACTATCAACAAAGGTGTTTCATTAATTTGAGTAGGAGGATAGACCTAAAGGTTCAAATAGTTTCCACCTTTGGCATGATGGGACGTAGGGTCTATCAATATGAACATAACAATTAATTCATTCTAACAAAGGTGATGGAATCATTAGGCCTACCTCTAGAACTTCACATTACCCAGAGAGAGGTCCAAAAAATGACCTATCATATACTTGTGTTATAACCATTATTTCTTATGTTTATTTGTTTGATATAACAAGGGATGGTATGGAAGGTACTCCACTATATCTCAACCCCAAAATCTTAGTCTGACAAATGTGATTAGATATTCTCACAGTATCCCAAGGAAACCTTCCAATTAGTTCAAACTTTGAGATTTTGTTCTTTATAAATTTTCTTTAGGGCGTGCAAAATCCATTTATATAAACAAGGTTGCTTAATTACACATTCTACTAGTGGTCCAATCTCATAAAATTTCTCATCCCATAATCCAAACTATAAGACAAAAGTTATAGTTACATTCACTAGGCACATTTTCTTATAAGTTTTCTTAATTAATGCATTCCTTTAATTATGATATCCGATATCTTGCATCATTAAGGATCATGATCAATGTTGTAGATTATCTCGACAAATGTTCTATATAGGTGGAAAAAATTATCCATTCTACTTCTAAGGGGGAGTATAAGAGCATCCTTTCTATGTTTCACATACTTTCTTCACATTTTCATTTTATTTCTTCTATTAAGCTACCAAGCTCAAAGCAAGGAACCATTATACCCTAATGTTATAGCATTACTTATTAAGTTTCAAACATCCAAGTCTCCTAAATAAATTTATAATATGAACAAGTTTATCACATTACCAATTAAATTTTAATGAGTAAGAAGCACCAAGAATATTACCTTATATCAATTTTAGAGATGAACAAGAGGTCACTTACCCAGAATGGGACACACACAATGTTTGCATGAGTTTACCATAGAATCAAATGCATCACCAATGCACTCCAAGTGGGTCTCCATAAGTATCAATAGGGGATACGATGAAGGCACATATTAGAGATACAAATTTGATTTTACAAGTTTAAGGATTTTAGATCCGTATGAGGGAGAAAACAAATTTTGTGGTTTTAATACTCAAAATAGGTTCACTATATATAAAACAGAGTGTTTCCAAACAAACTTATACCTCTACATGATACCATCAACCAAGCAATCAAGGTGGCAAGGGGGAAATTACCCCTTGGACAGCACACTTCCTTTCTAAGAGGACATCAAAGATAAGGAGGATAGTCAATTGACTTACTCAAACATGGTCTCTACGGCCAAGGGTTATAGCCTTAGAAGAAAGAGCATGACATAAACATAGCTAAGATCAGAAAGTTAAAGACCTATAAAACACAAAACTCTAAGAACAAGGTCCAAAAGGACCCCAAGGTATCCATATCTATCTCAACATAACTCAATATTAATATACTATAGTGTGGTATACTTAAACAATTTTAAAAGATTAAGACAAGGGTAGGTCTATCTATGAGTCATCGAGAGAAAAACAAGCACACTTATTTAAGCACAATACCTGAAGAGGCTTAAGTATAACCCTATTTACCCAAGATACATATAGTATAATTGTCGATCTTTTCTAAAATAAAATAAGGGAACCACGTTAGAACTTAGTATGCCCATCAGTGGACCATCACGTCTAAACAATACACTATCCACTAAAACCTATAATCATCCAAGAATTAATATGTCCCTAACATAACCCATAATTCCATATTGAATAACACATCTATTTCTGACGAGGAACCGAACTTCTACCAACCTGTAAAAGAAACACAACCACCATCAAAACTGCCAACTATACCGCATAACATGAAAACTTCTCTCCCTAGAAAGGTTGAGTGATGAAAGAGTTACTCCAAGGTCCTAGGCACAAAAATTTCCATCACTCCAAAACCAAAGCCATGACTTGAATCACCTAAGAACACAATCAAGACACATAAGGTGTATCCCCATACTACGAGAGATCACAATACAATGGTGTAGAACCAACTGATCAACAAACAAGAAAATGGTCACATAACATTCTTGATAACATTTAGCCAAGTGGCCATCGAGACAAACAAGCTTTGAGTCACCAATAAAAGGTAAAATCTAATAGATCCTGAGCAATCAAAGAAAATGGCTAAGTAGCTAAATTGCAATCCTTGAAAGTCTTGCTAACAAGATAAAAATAACAAGAAGAACCTCATATATTCTCAATCAAATCATAAATTAAAATGTTGTTCCTTGATAAAATAACTTAATTTTACGAATATAAAACACATGAAATTTCCACATAACATTTAGTTTGCAGCCCTTCATGGGCCGCCCGTAGGGGTACTATACATTGAGCTTAGATCTAAGAACATACTTACAAACTGGATCAAAATTGACACCATGTCCTGATATCTACTCTCCTATATGGGGATTAAGTCCACAAGTGAAAACCAAAACCAATTCATCTAACCACTAAAGAAAAAGGGGAGCTTTAAACAACTAATCAACCTCTTGTTTTCCTGAAAATTGACCCCTAAATTCTACCTGTAGCACTAATTCCACAAAAGTTTGTAACACACAAAATAGCACTCCAAATAAGGGATGGTCTCTATGGGTCAACACATCACATGTCTATAACCAAGAGCTAGGAACCCAATAACAACATCTTCGCAAGGAAACCTAGTTCCTATCACTCAAGAAGTTCACAAGAATATCAAACTGAATTAACATTTCCCATTAACCAGTTTGAACAGGACGCCCCTTTAGACGAATACAACAATAAATAAAAAATTTATTATTGTTATTATTATTTTAATCCTAGAGGTTCCAGTGTCCTAGATTTAAGTTTTTGTCTAACTGGTTTTCATGTTCCCATGTCTGTCCCAAGGTCCAAGTGTTGAACCCACTTCTCTGATACCAAGTGTAGCTCCCACAATTATTACGTTCAAAACCATCCAAAACCACATTAATTACGTAGGGAAATTGTGGTAATGTTTTTTATTAAGAATATCATAAACATTTCTTGCAATCAATTAAGTTCACATCTAGAAATTTATACTCCGTAAAAATTTAATTAGAGACCCGATTAACAATAAAATATTATTGATCAATTTTTAAAGTCATCTTAGGATTTAATCTTCTCGTAAGGTCTCCATTAAATTTTAATTAAATAAGGGCTAAGTCATCCTCAATATTTTACTCGTTGAACTCTCACTTAAGGTTTTCAGGGATTATTCTCTAAGATTGGTTTAAACATACTTCCGGCAATGAACTTAACACCCCTACTCTACATTACTTATTTAACTATGCATTTTCCAGTAATTAATTTAATCTTCTTAGTACATTTTCTAAAATTTCACTACATAATATCACTCATATATTTCTCATAGTCAAATGCTAAATACATGTTATTAAATCCATGCTAGCAAGGGTCACATTTTAATTCTAACTCTCTAATGCCCTTAAGTGGCCCCATTCACATATTACCTATACCATTTAAATTAACAATATCATTCCCATAAAAATGCCATCAATTTAAGCTATGTAGGATATAATATCATCCATTAGATCAAATTGGATTTGGGCCTTTGGATCTTAGGTTTTCTGAAATTCCCTAAAAATCCTTATGGAGTCTCTTTTATTCCTTTTTAACCCTAATCCATCTCATTTTTAAATTTTGTAGGTTTTGGAGAATGGAGGCCATGCAAGCTTGAAAGCTATGAAGGGTTTCTCATTGCTCTTGGATGGATACACACATATTTGGAGGATTGTTTTGAATCCCTCTTCTAGTGTTTGCTTTGTATCATAGTTGTTATTTTTCATTTTGTGGAGAGTTACCCTATTCAGGTTATGGGCATTATTTGCGCCATTTTTTTTATTTGGTTAAAAATGAGGTCTATTGGCATGGTTTTAACGTTGAGGATATATATTTATATAATAATATATAGATATATATACATATATATATATATACATATATATATACATATATATATATATACATATATATATACACATATATATATGTATATATATATATACATAAATATATAAATATAGATATATAATATTTATTTTAGCATTAAATGGTGCGGCCACACAAATTACAGGAAATGGAAAATAATGGCCACTTCCCATTTGATATGGAATAGGGTTTATTAAAATAGTTGCCGACCCCACCCAACCCCATATAATATTATATGGGTTGCCCCCAACACCATTCATTTGAAACATAAGGCCGCGCAACATTGATTTATAATTTTTTTAACTTTCTTTTATTTAAATCCACTCCCACCGCATTATAATAGAAGGCATATCAATATTAAAAATTATTTATTATATGTATATATCTATATATATATAATATAAATAGTTCATCTTAAATATATATATTATTACTATTTATAAAACTATATAGATTTATATAATTAGGTTAAGACAATGATTTAAGATTGTAATTATTTATTAATGTTTTCTTTTCATTTAAATTCCTAATTTAAATTTACGTAGGTTTATTTGTTCGATCAATATAAGAATATGTACGACCGTGTCTACAAAATTTTATAAATCAACTACATTTATCGATGAGATAGTTGGTCCAATACCCTTTGCAAAAAAGGTAAAAAAAGATTGATTATAAAATTAACCCAAACAATTTTTTATTTCTTTTCTCTATTAAATTTAAGTTACAAAGAATACAAGGAAATAAGGAATAAAAATATTCTTTATATACAAGAGGACGATTCCTTACAAATTAAATTTACAATACAACTTTGAAATAAAGGTTTACATCTAAGAGAATTCATTTCAATTACAAACCTACTTCAAAATTCTTCTTCCAATGATAAGAATACAAGCTTCCACAAATACATTTTACAAGAAATACTCCATTAAAATGCAAGATTTACGAGCCTTCCACTTTAAGTGGAAACAACACATGGCCAATTTTACAAATAGGAGTTCATCCATAGGCTCATATACAAAAGTCTCCATATCAAGATAACCTTCCAACATCATAACGTCAATTTGCACTCTTTCGTCTTCTCAAATTGGAATCACAATACCAAGAAATGTGATTAAGCGATGCTCTCCACCCAACCTTAATCCATCCTCCTTATTTGCCCCCAAGTGCCAACCATAGGAAAATACAGTGTTTTGGAAACTTTGATAATTCCAAAGCAATAATGGCTTCCATAAACATACAATACACAATTTACAAGACAATAAACTAAACACACATAAACAAGATTTACAATTATCCAATAAACAAATAGGCTTGAAAAACAAGCCAAAGGAGCAAGGAAACATGTGAACCACCTCCTTTTACCTCTCGAATGAGTTAGGGGATTCACCCAAGATACCTCCAAGTGCACATCCAACTTCTCAACATATCCCTTTTCCCTCCCAATGCAATATACACAAATTATAACAATTTTTATTCTTTTCTCTCCCCATAGGTGGAAGCCCCTACTCATGCTCCCTCCGCAATGCTTCATTTTTATCTTTTACCTCCCAAAATTGTCCCATTTTCCATCTCCCAAACCATTATTAAATGAAATATATCCCTTCCCAACATATAACATTCACAACACATTCACATACATATGCTCAAACAACACAAATTTCACATCTATATCTCAGAAATAAAGAAACAAAAATAAGTATTCAGATCCTACCTCTCCATTAAGCCTCCATAATATTTATTCAATAATCTTCAATCTCCTTTAAACCAAGAAAAATTCCCAAAAACAAGTGTAGAAAATTAGACAAATAACCCTCATATCATCCAAATTCCTTCAATAAATAGAAAATAAGATGAGGATGATGAGGTGGCTCTATGTAGGATTCCACTTCATCATTCCTCAATTCCAACTCAACAAGTCAACATATAATGGCCAATGCACTGAAAGGTGGCAAGTAACACACAAGTAAGGCTTCTATCATTCCTCAATTCCAACTCAACAAGTCAACATATAATGCCCAATGACTGATGACTATGACATGGACAAATGTACACTCCAACATGTACTCCATACCTTTCAAGGAAACATTAAATGGGGTAAGAATAAAAGTGACATTATTTACTCTTTTACATTCAACATATGCATTGAAAATGCTAAAATTAGCTCCATACTTCATAAGCAGGTTGGTGGGTGACTTTGAGAAGTAAGGGACAAGGTTAACTTGTCCCACAAATCTCAAACAATGTCCTCTAATGAAGAATACGAGATTTGGAAAGGAAGAAGAGTATACTCAACCAAAATGCAATTAAATTCGTTCAGATCAAGAAAAATTCAAGGATCATCTACTCTATTAATTACCCAATTGTCACAAATTTCTATTTTTGTTTACAAATTTAGTTAAATTAGCTAATTAAAACATATTAAAAAGTGTTAATAAAGTGAGTAATTTTTTGCAAATAATTAGATACATGCACCAAAAAATAAAATACACAAATTTAAAAGAAAGGGAAAAAATTACAACCCATGACAACATACATGAGTTCACTCCCATGAGAAACATCATAACCAAGCATAACAAGTTGTCAAATTGGCCTTGTTGCAAACACCCAACATCCGTCTGTGGTTTGTGCCCTATCCCCTTTCGGGGTATAGTGATATAATTTTCCTACAATAAAAAACAATAATGCCTTTCTAGCCTCAAGGCCATATCAATATGTCATGGAAATCAACGCATATAAAGAATCCTTCATACAATCGTCAGTATATTTCAAACAATACAACACACATATCTATATCATCCATCAACCTCATACACATAGCCATATCATCGTCATCAAATTGACAAAATTTTATCAATTATTTGAAATCACTTAACATTTCAATTCTACTCTAGTAATTAATTTACAATCATCAATAATCCAATTCACATTCTACAATAATCATGAAATTCCCTATATTTGCTATAACTCATAACTACTAAATACACTCAAAAACATATTACCAATCCCTAACACCATTATATTGTTAGAAATTCACAAAATCAATGAGACCACATGGTTAGTCCAATACTCCAAATATACTCAATACATCAAAAATCCAAATGTCAGTATATAAAAATGTAACCATTATAGATCATCATCATATCCTTAAATGTCTATCAAGGTCCACAAAAAATGTCCATCAAGGTACAATAGTAATTATGTTGTCCCTTGTATCTTAACAACATGCTAACTATAATATAATAGCAAGGTCCAAGCATCTAATCAACTGAAATTAAAATCATATTATAATTTGTGTAGAAGAGGAGTGGGCATTACACCTCACATTGCACTAGTGTGAAACAAAGAAAGAGTGATAGGGTATCTTGGTGGAGATATACACAACCCAGTATGCTGGTGGTGGGTGAGGAATCTGGCATTTCTCTAGATGATTTAGGATCAGAAGGAGGTTATTTACATCATTAAGATGAATCCTTTGTTTCTCCTCCTGTTTTCGGGCGAGAGGATATTGTTTCTCTTTAACTTCCAGGTTTTCTTTTGCATCGTTTAGGGGCGACATCTGGTAATAAAGAGACTCTTGAAATTGTTTTACCATTCCATAATAATGAAAATTAGGATCCTAATAAATAAGCGGATTGGATGGTGGTTAAATTAAAAAAGAATAGAAAATATCCCTCTCAAAATGAATTTAACATCTCATGATACAAGTTTTAATGAGTAATTGTTTATTTTTGTTGGTTTGGTTTGGTTGTTGTTAGAGGCGTCTTCATTTGAACATCATAGCTATATATTTTCTCCCTTTGTATTTTTTTTGTCTCCTCAAAACAAAAATATTTTAACCTACCTAAAAAAAATTCATCATTTAAGTGAAAGATAAGAGATAAGACTAACGTAAAGGTTTAAGTTGTAGTTTAGATTAAAGTCAAAGTCACATTTGTAGTCACGATTTATGTTGACCTTTAGTAAAAGTTAAAACTTAGAGTTCAAGGAACCGCTTTAGTCAAAATTCGTGACTATCTTTAGTTTTCATTATGTCCACTCTCTAAGTCACATATTGATTCACATTTTTTCGTCTTTTGTATATTCAAATCTATTTTGGAATTTAAGATGAAGTATAAAGACACTTCTACCATCACAATGAGTAATTTTAATCACAATCTACGCAATTAATTAAGTCAAAGTTATAGTCACGACTATAGTAAGAAAAATGGTGTTAATGTTTCTTATGTTTGATGCCACTTTTGGATGTTGTCTTACTATCTATGTCAACATTAGGCTAACATGTTAAAAAATATAACAAAACATTGTGCATTTTTTTTCGGCCTTATGTCAAACTTGTAAATTAAAGTACTCTTCATCCCTCCAGTTTGGAATTTACAAATATATATATTTTCTGAAAGTTAAAGGTGGCTTAGAGGAAGCTTAAATTGTGACTTATTTACTAAAAAATGTTATAGTGGAGTAACATGTACATATCTAAATTTGATAATTCACTTTGTTAAATGTTCAACTAAAAAATAATGTTGACTTTTTTTACTCCGCTATGGGTTCTTCCTAACGGGATTGGATTTTGAAGTATTTTTTTAAACAACCATTTAATTGAAACATAAGTGGTACTATGATTTTCCAGTTATACGTTTTCCGGTTACATTCACTTTCCAAATTTATTTTCCAGCTATATTTTTTCCTATTATGCTCACTTTGCAAGAAGATTTTAATTATTGTGAACATTATGATTTTATTTTTAAAAAAATAGTTGGATATGGAAACTAGATACAATTATGATAATGTAGAGTGAGATAAGGTTATTATTAGATACCTAAGCATACTAAAAAAAAAAATGGAATTATTACAAAGAGTACATGATATTTTGTTTTATTAGAGTAAATTTTGACGGAGGTCATTTAATTAATGACTAAAATTAAAAAAATTAATTGTTAAATTTTATATGAAATCCTAAAATCCATTCACATAACATAAAAATAACTCTATTTTGTTTGATTTATTTAATTTCAAACTATATATTTATCTTTTCTAATTTCAAACACTAAGTTAATCCCATTTTCCTCAAAATTTTATATTAAAATATATATATACTTGTATAATATATGTATGTATCTATGTATGTATATATATATATATATATATATATAATAATCTATTATAAAAAGTAATATAAATGGAAATGATAAAAATGATTATGAATAATTTAGGCACAATTCTAAGATGCAATGAAGAAGTGTATTTGAATTTGGGTAGTAAGCCATGTCTTTATAAGTAATTTTATGTGTATACACCTAAGTTTTCACTTTTCATATTTCGTACATGCTAATAACAATTTTCTTTATACAGGTAAGGATGATTGATGCCTCCATTCAAGGAAAATTTTAGTGGCGAATATTTGTAATATGGCGAATATTCCATTTTTGAAAATTTTGAAAAGGTGAATTTTCTGGCGTGGGTCAGTGACCTATTCGCCTAAAAATTACACTTTAATTTTTTTTAGGGGTAGGCTTCGCCTACCCTTGAAAAATATCCCCTATATAATCCTAGATTATTCGCTAGGTAGAACACTTCTACTTCACATTTTGTCAATAATATGATATATCCCGTATTACAGACACGCGACAAGGGGGTAAGTTATTGACGCACGACAAGGAGGGTTTGCAGACGTGCAACAATGGGGTTATTTGTTGACGCGTGACAAGGAAGTACTATAGATATTGACGCATAGCAGACACGACAAAGAGTTTGCTAACGCGCGACACAGAGATTTTTTCGATGTGCAAGCAGAGGGCGGAGGCTCCAGACGCATGACAGGAGATTTGCTATAGCACCCTCATTGATGTGCATCAACAAACCTCTTTGACATGCGTTAACAAGGTTGTTGATGCACGTCAATGCATTTTTTTGATGCGTGATAGCAAATCTCCCCTCCCACGTCTGCAGCCTTCTGTCACACCACTTGAAAATTAGGGAAAAAAATTTCATACAACCCCTAAAAAAATTGCCTTCCCATGAAACCGGTTCTAGGGATATTCGCTAGGTATTTTCCACCTTCGATTTCCAAGAGGTCTCTTAATATGAACCCTGCCTCCATTTCTTGAAAGTGTGCCTTAAAGGGCCTACCAGGAATGAGGTATGACTATTCATAAAGTCATTATGGGTTAAAGACAATAAACATAGAGAGTATCGCCATGAAGTCCTTCTTTAGTTATTCTTGCATTAGCTACCCTTATTACTTTATGTCTCACACACTAGCACTCCAAACACCTTGATTGCATATCACCATTTGTCACCTTTTTTAGCCATCTTCTTGATCCTTGACACCTATTTTTCACTTTACATGACATTTAAATATCCCTGGATGATGCCACCACCCGTGGGTGATGGTGTGAGTGTTAAGTTTGTCCCTGGCCAATTCCATTTCATGCAGGTGATGGCATCATATATATATAGTCACCACACCCATAAATTATGAAGGAAGGAAGCCAGAATCAAAGGAATTATCCATTCACTCTTCTTTCTTGTGCCAACTTCACATTTTCTCATTTTCCCCTTTGTTCTTCTTACACTCAACTTGGAATGGATTGGACATTGTTATTGGTTAGATTGCTTGCATTACTAGATCATCTATAGTGATTCTAGGATTGGAACGATGTTCCCATTCTCACCTAAATAATGATCTTCGCTTGGTGTGTTGTTTGTCTAGAGAGATAGATGCATCATCGACCACCCCATATGTAGGTTCTCTTACTCTCTTTTTCATTTTTCATAGATTAATTCATTTCCCTTCCCCTTTACTATATGTTAGCTCAACGTTATTGTAACATCGACATTAGTTAGCATATTTCTCTTATATGATCAGATCCTTAGATTTCCTTCTCTTTATTTTAGTTATAATACAATAGTATAGATTGTGAATTCTTGACATACCCCCCATTAATGAATATCTCTCCCCATCTACCGATATCCTAGAATGGTACTCTTCTCTATCTTAATTACAGGGCTTAGAAAATATAGGTTAACCTAGTGTATGAATTACTACCCTTTAGATATGTGATGTTAGAACTCACCATAACCCATTTAAATGAATCTATTGTGTTCCGACCCATGTGTGGCTCCTACTATTTTCCTCAATACCCTTGTAAAACGGAAGATTTAGGAGTGCAAGACATTGAGACGCATTCTTGGCCCACTCTAAACTATGGGTATGGGATGTTTATTGATATTATGAAGATAAAAAGGAGGAGAAGGGAAGGGTGAGTAAGTAAACATATTAATCATCTAACGATTTAAAAATTTAATTAACTGTAAAATATATCCAGTTTCCTCTATGTATTGTCTTCATAGATATAATATTCATGTATATGGAATAACTTATGTAATTTAATAATTATATGGTGATTTAATGGATGAGTAATGAAGAGTAGAAGAATAGTCACCTCATCAGAAATGTTATGAATTTGTAAGATGCTTAAGCTATCTTATGTGAAAAATTTAAAAAATATATTGGATTTTTTAAATTAAATGTATAACAAGATTTTAGGAATTTTTATAAATTATTAATTTTAGTTTAAATAATATGTATATATTATTTATTTACATAATCACCTAAATTCTTGTTAGTGTGGAATCATAGCACCCCCGAATGGCCTGATGTGTGAAGTGGGGCATTCAGTGTGATTGCACAACATGGGACCATATCTCAAGCTGTGGGACTTGCAAAACTTGAGATGTACCTCCAGAGACAGTCGGTTCTTACTTCCTAATAGACCTACCAAAAACTACTCCAGTGCAGGCATAACTTATTCTATCATAATCTAACCATTCCAAGGGGAAAGAGAGAAAGAGAGGGTGAAAGAGCCTACAATAAGCGGTGATACACAAGAAAAGGAAGTGGCTGATCACGGATCTAAATTTCTAAAGTGGAGAGAGGTGTGAAGAGAAGCGGGTGGAAAAAATGCACCACAGACCAAAGATAGATTTCACATGGAACACCACTTCAAAACCCATTAAGCACAGCTCCCAGAACCTGCAACAAACATAAGAGTATGCATAGTATACCCTACAACAATGAGAGGTAAGAAGAGATAACCAAATAATCTAAGCATGGACAGATGCATCACAAAACATATTTAATTGCTCCAAAATGTTACACGGTACATCATCAATGGGCAAGAGGAAAGAAAACGCCATTATAGAGCCATGGGAGGAGGCTTAGATTCTGCATTCTACCCTAAGGAAGAAAGAGAGAGGGGGGCAAAGGAGAAACAACCACCAACCCTTTGAATATGTCCCTTCATTACAATATATAGGAAGAATGAGAGAGAGGAGGGAAGAATTTGAATCCTACTTCAACCACCTTGAGATATGCATTGAATCCTTCTTTGAAAGATCAACCACTATTAATCAACGCCCCTCTCAAATTTTCCTATGATTTGTCGATTCTGGTTCCCTATGTCTACTTGGCGTGCTAAGGAAGAAGAATGGTAGATCAAATTAAATCTGATCAGGTAGCTGAAGAAAATAGATCTTATATTAATGGAACGAAGACATTTTTTCATTTTTTACCCACTAAATCCTATTAAGAATGATATTTTATGTTTCCATGGCATAGAGGGTGTCGAGATGTTTCCAAAAAGTCTTATCCCACCCAAATCTAAGTTTCTAGCCAAAATATATGGCCATATGAAGATTAGGGCGTATGCGCGCCATGTTTAAAGAGTATGTCTGTATCGGGTCCACGTGGAAGCCTCATGCATCTTGGAGATTTTTCTTCTTCCTTATGATCTTGAAATCGCACTGGAATGACATGTGGTGGCTTCCATGAGCTCCTTGGGCATCTTTGTATTCTTCCTAAGTATCTTTGCTTGGCGGAGCCAAAAGTATGACCCTGGACATGTGGACACTTGGCACTTGTTTGCAAACCCACGCCAAATTTTACTCTTGAAGTTTCACCAAGCTAACACTTGGGAACTTCCACAAGCTCCTACCTTTGCTTTGAATATTCAACCCTGACCCTGTCCCTTCAGACCTGGGACACGTGGAAGGTCCGTGCTCATTTGGAAACCCACCCAGGATTTTACCTTCGAAGGAGCATCGCTAAGACACATGGCTCCTTCCACCTGCACTCTTATACTTTACTAATATAGGCCTACTTTTTTGAGTTTGACCTCTATTGACCATTGGCCATGTAAAGGGATGGCACAAGTTTGAGCCTCTGCCTTGGGATCCCATCTTGAAATTGTGCCGAGATGACACGTGTTTCCTTGCACTTGTTTGGACTTTTCAACTGCCGACTCTATCCTTTTTCAGGCCTGGGACATGTGGAAGCTTCGTGCTCATTTGAGTCTACCCTTTTGAGCTTAATCTTTGGAGATGCGCTAATGAGGAACGTGGAGGCTTCTGCTGATTCTTCCATACTTATCCATTTTTTGGGCTTGTTCTGAATTATTTGCAAAGCCCGAAGACTTTGAACCTTTTCTCGTTCCTTTCCCGAGAGATTCTATTTTCTCCATTTTTGAGTCCTCCTATAACTTGACTGTTGGATTTTAATGTGAGCTCATAGAGAAGAACCGACCCTTAGGTTTTATTCTATGTAGGGGGTCGTGTTTGATCAATTTTACCGAGGGACAAAATTGGGATAACAATTTGGTTACTCATGGGAACATTTTCCTACTAGATGAGGAGACTAGTGGCCTTGAAGCATCCATTGGGCATGGAGTCAAGAATGATAGCCTGATACTGATCGTGCCTCTGATCCATAAGCCCAACCGTTTGCACTTGGTGACCCTGAACCTGGCTTGGAAATGGACTGCCTCAAAACCCATTTTTAGTTGCTCTCTATTTGTTTCATTTTTGAACTAGCAACTTTTACAGATAACTATGGGTCTCTCTGTCGTAAATACTAAAGGGTTTGATTGTGGTAGCTCTGGAGCAATACAAACAAAACTTATGTACAAAGATGAAAATCATACATGCCTCAAATGAAACATGCAGAGTGTGCACAAGCACTTCTTTTGCTGAAAACAAAGTCTACTCCTACTACTACACTAACCAGAGAGATAGAAGCTAAACAAATCTTGCTACAGGAAGGGATAATAAGCTTCCCTTTCTCAAAAGGGGAAGCCATGCAAATGATTTGAAACTGAATATGTCTACTTGTATGAGTGAAAAAATTAAAATAAGCTGGTCCTCCACCCAAATCATCAAGGTATCAACATCAACAAAAAATACCTCCTCACTCTGATTGGTATTGGACTCCTGAAGGTGTTGATGGTGACCCTTGGTGCTTTGAAACTCATCCTCATGCCTTGAATTGGGAATGACTTGTTTTGGCTTCTCTCTTGGCTCCAATGAAGCCAAGTACCTGATTGGGCATGGTCTAATCCTTTGGATGTGTCCATTTATCTAAACTTCAACTTCAAAAATGGAGTCTTCCTAATGACCTTCTTGGGTGGATGGTGTGAGAGAGATGATTGCATCCTCTTGCTATTTCCCTTACTTCTCTTGTGAAGAACATGGAAGAATATGATCCTTCAACCTTGGTTCTAGAGAGCTGTCATGAAGTGCAGGCTGTTGTCCTTGAATTTTCTTCTCCATGGCAATAGGCTCATGTGCTTGGAATGTGGATGATGGAGGAGCAAATGATGTGATCTCCTCAGGATCCTCTCCATCAAAACAATCCTCCAACTATGACAGATAATCTACTTCCTTGTTGTCATGTTGCATGTGCTCTACCTCCTCCATAGTGTCCTCCTGATCTGCAAATTTATCACCATGGTTGCCCTCTTCTTCCAACATGAAGTTTGAAAGCTCAAACTCTTCTTGAACATTAGAACTTGAAGGTTATGAAGTGGGAGGAAGAACTGAAGGTTCTTTTGTAGCCTGCTCCACACTAGGAGCCTCTGAAACTGTATGTTCCTCCTCTAGCATGGGTTCATTAATCAAATCAGGCCCTTGAAATGAAAGCAAAGAATATTCAATGATGCTTTCTTCATTAAGTGACTTCAACAATGATTTGATCTCTTCGAGCTTCTCCTCTTCAATGGGGATTGGAAATGATTGTTCCTCCTCTTTAATTGGTTGTGCAGCTTGGATTAGATCAGTATTCTCTTCAAACAAAGTGCCATTAGGGACACTTTATTCGGAGCAAACAAAATTCCGGTCTTATTCTTCTTCTTTTTTTTCCTTCTCTACTGCAAACTCAACCTCAACCACCACTGGATCTTCAAACTTGACCTCATCTATTGGCTTGACCATCAAGGGAATCTTTGTAAACCCAAAGTTGGCAACCCAACTCTTCATATTTTCTATCATTTATTTTCTGTTAGGTTCCTATTTTTTCTTCCCTTGGCTAGTTGTTTGATTTTCATCTCCCCAGCATGGATTTGGGGATGGAAGAGGAGTGGTAGGTTAGGATTCAACTAGTTTTTTTGTTGTTTGTGGTGTAGAGGGAGGTTGAACTTCTTATTTCTTTGGAGGGAAATACTGCTTGGAAGGGAAAAGGGAAGAAGAATTAAGATGATATGGAAGACTAGGAGATGGAGAAGGGAAATCAACACTTGGAGAAACAGATGGGAAGCTTGAATCTTGATCCTACTGAAATGATAAAGTTTGAGAAAGACAAAATGAAGAGCTAGGAGGTGGTGGACTTACCCATTAACAAGGTTGTCTTCTGTCTAGCTCATAGGCCTCAATCTCTTCAATCGACTATGCAAGTCGAGGAAACATTTCAACCATGAAGTCAATCTTCTCCTCAGGGTTGTAATGTCTTGGAAAATGGCCTCCCCATAGACAAGGTGTCCTGAAACCAATACCGAATACCATCATCTATGATGTACCCATGGATTGCACCATGCTAGCCTCCATTCTTTGAATCTTCTCCAAAAAACTAGCATTTTCCACATAGCTGTCACCATTGTATACACCCCCTTGTTCTTGATAAGCTCTATGGCCAAAATGAATTTAACCCTACTCATATGGGTAAGCATAATGGTCGTAGATCTGATTATAATGATGATACAGAGGAGCTAGGAAAAACATTAAAGGTAGACTACACTGCTGTAGGTGTGAATTCCATGAAGGGAATGAAGTCATGATTGCATAACTTCATAAAATGGAACAAAAATGGGAGATATGGAAAGAAAAGTGAATGAAGATGGGTGGAAATGGATGGAAAAGGTCTGTAACTTTAGAGATGGGGTTGTTGACTAGATGGAGTCACCATATGTGCTTGCATGTGCCTCAAAAGGCTAAACCTTAACAGGAATGCACCAACCTACTAAGATGAAGTGGCAAGGTGCTTCAGACCTATCCCACCAAGCGTGTAAAAAATGTTAGTGTGGAATCAAAACATCCCTAAATGGCCCAATGTGTGATGTGGGGAATTCGGTGTGATTGCACAACATGGGACCATATCTCAAGTTGTGGGACTTGCAAAACTTGAGATGGACCGCTGGAGAAATTCGGTTCTTGCTTCCTACTCTACCTGCCACAAGTTACTCCAATGCAGGAAGAACCCATTCTATCCTAATCTAACCAATAAAAGGGGATAGAGAGAGAGAGAGGGTGAAAGAGCCTACACTAAGAAGTGATACACTAGAAAAGGAAGTGGCTGATCATGGATCTGCCTGCCTGAAGTGGAGAGAGGTGAGAAGAGGAGAGGGTGGACATAATGCACTATAGACCAGAGATAGAGTTCACATGGAACACCACTTTAAAACCTATTAAGCACAGCTCCCAGAACCTGCAACAAACATCAGAGTATGCATAGTATACCCTGTAGCAATGAGAGGTAAGAAGAGACAACAAAATAAGCCAAGGATGGAAAGATGCATCACGAAACATATTTTATTGCTCCAAAATGTTACACAATACATCATCGATGGAAAAGAGGCAAGAAAACGCCATTAGAAATCCATGGTTGGAGGCTTAGACTCTGCATTCTACCTTAAGGAAGAAAGAGAGAGGGGGGTAGAGGAGAAATAATGACCGACCCTTTGAATATGCCCCTTCATTATAATATATAGGAAAAATATTAGAGAGGAGGGAAGAATTTGTATCATGCTTCAACCACCTTGAGATATGCATTGAATTCTACTTTGAAAGCTCAACCACTATCAATCAATGCCCCTCTCAAATCCACCTACAATCTATCAATTCTTATTCACTATGTCTACTTGGTGTGCTAAGGAAGAAGAAAGATAGATCAAATTAAATCTGATCTGGTAGCTGAAGCAAATAGATCTTATATTAATGGAAAGAAGACATTTTTTCATTTTTTACCCACTAAATCCTGTTAAGAATGATATTTTATGTTTCCATGGCATAGAGGGTGTCGAGAAATTTCCAAAAAGTCTTCTCTCACCCAAATCTAACTTTCCAGTCAAAAGATATGGCCATCTTAAGATTAAAGTCACAGGCGTGCCATGTTTAAAGAGTTTGTTTGTACCGGGTCCACATGGCAGCCTCGCACATCTTGGAGATTTGGCTCCTTCCTTATGCTCTTGAATTCACATCGGAATGACATATGGAAGATTCCATGAGCTCCTTGGGATTCTTTTTATTTTGCCTATTTCTCTTTGCTTGGCAGGGCCAAAAGTCTGAGCCTGGACACGTGTAGGCTTGGCGCTTATTTGGAAACCTACCCCAAATTTTACTCTTGAAATTTCACCGAGCTGACACTTGGTTGCCCACGAGCTCCTACCTCTTCTTTGAATATTCAACCCCGAACCTATCCATTTGGACCTGGGACACATGTAAGATCCGTGCTCAATTGGAAACCGACCCAAGATTTTACCTTTGAAGGAGCATTGCTAAGATACGTGATGCATTCCACCTGCACTCTTACACTTAACCAATTTTGGTCCACTTTTCTGAATCTGACCTCTATTGACCATTAACCATGTGGAGGGATGGCACAAGTTTGAGCCTCCACCTTGGGCTCCCATCTTGAAATTGCATAGAGCTAACATGTGTTTCCTTCTACTTGTTCATACTTTTCAACGGGTGGCTCTATCCTTTTTCGGGCCTGGGACACGTGGAAGCTTCACGCTCATTTTATTCTTCCCTTTTGAGATTAATCTTTGGAGACACACAAACGAGGCCTCTGGTGATTCTTCCATACTTCTCCAATTTTGGGGCTGGTTCTAAATTATTTACAGAGCCCGAAGACTTTGAACCTTTTCCCATTCCTTTCCCGAGAGCTTCTGGTTTATCCATTTCCAATTCCTCTTGCAACCTGACTTCTGGATTTGAATGTGAGCTCACACGACAAAGTTGACCCTTAGGTTTTCTTCTGTGCAGGGTCGTGTTTGATCAATTTTACCGGGGGGAAAAACTGGGATAAAAATTCTATGCTAACAATTCCTCCATATATTATGCTCACAATTTTGAGAGAAATATTAATGGATCTGGTAAGTTCAAGGGAGAGAGGGGCATATATTCTAGGTGAATATTATTTTTGTTATATATATTAATTTTAGAAAAGTAATTACTAAAAATAAAGCATAATAAATTAAATTAATTATCGACTCATACTCTATCAGATTGCAACAATTAGTACAATTTTTAGTGTACATGACTTTATGAACTATTCCACAAAAAACATAGTTGATTTAAAATTAGAAAATTAAAATACACTAATCTACTCCCCAAATATTTATAAATGCAAGGGATGGTATGGGATTTGTAACATAGCTGTTATCTCTCATATTGTACCCTTGTTGAGAGATGATATCAGGGGTTCTAAACTTTCTTTATCTCTCACTTCCGTAGATATAATTGAAACACCTCAGGTATGTGGGTATACCTATTATTGAGGTGAGTCTCTGGTATCAAGGTCAGTTCCTTATTTATGTATCCTAAACTATGTTTTTTAGTTTTTGAGGGTAAAAATATTGTTGTAACTTAAATTAAAATGGGGTGATACACCAAATTGATTGAGGGATTTACTATGTACATGCACAATATATTAAGAAAAATATTATGGAAGTTTTTGTATCCAAATTGATTCTCCTGCGAGTGCTGAGCAACATCACAAAACTGACCAAATGCTTAGAGACAAAAAAATCATGATATAATTCATTTTGTAGCCGGGGAGGGGATTCAAATAACTCTTAGTTACTTAGGCGTTGGAGAAATGGATATCACCTTACTAAGGGTTTGATCTACCCTCACTACTTTAGGTTATGCCTTCAACTAGGGTGAGAGGATCTATTCTGCAACCCATGTTGGTGAAGGATATTAAGAGATCCTTCTTTGCACAATTTTCATGAAAAATTTGAGAAAATATGATCAATACAACAAAATCTAACTCTCACGAGTTATCACACTAGAGAGTTGAGATGTTTCTTTGACAAGGTTTGGGTTACTAAAGATAATAATTAAAACTTGATTGTCTCTGCATATTTTGGTAGTGAAATTTGTTAAATATTTGTGGATACACAGTATAAACAAGAGTAGTTCATGTAGGATTCATCGTTTGAGAAGTTTTTTGTGGGAAGTTAAGCAAGAAAAAGTTGATTATACTAAATCTTTGAGAACCTTTAACATAAATTGGGAACTCATAGAATTGAATGCTTTAAAACAGCCAAAATATTCCTTCAACTAGAAGATGTGAATCAATGGAAGCCCATTGATGCATTGTTTCACACATTCTTCAAGAATTCAACACAAAGGCTCATGTTAAAGAATCAATTAAACATTAGAAATCCCTAGTTCGGCACACCTAAGATACACTGATAGACTTACAAACAATATGTATCAACATAGTGAAAGTAAAGTGATTTTAAATTGATTATTTCATTACTAGATGAAAGCTCTTCTCATAATGAAATTGATAATGCCTCAATAATAACACACAAACAAGATCTTGTGTGACTCAAAGAGATTCTAACATAAGATTGCAACAGGAACATGCAAAACTATCTGAAAACATTCTGAAGTAAAATAAAAAACAATTATGCTCATGATCAACACAAATTCATTCAAGGTTCACTAGATTCATCAGCAGGGGAGAGTTTCTTCAACAATCTCAAAGCTTGTCAATGGCTGTACACTTGCAACCATCTTGATATGACTAAATCTACAAACACAAGGAAATGAATAGGTTTCTCAAATGGTATCTCGGGAAAATGGTTTTTCTCAAACTTTCTCAGAAAAATTAACCCCCCTTTTGAAATCTCCAATTCATGACTTTATATCATTCACTTTACATCAAAGCTGCCCCCCCCCCCCCAAAAACAAGAATATTATGAGGAATACTTTGTTTGTTATAGATTTGTTCCAGAAAGTGATATTTAACAAATTTACAGCCAAAATATGGCAGGTGTAAAAAAGATAACCTTTTTCAATTATTTCCACCAGTTGTTTTTAACTGGGGTGTCCATTTTTCACTTCTAGAAAATTATGTGGAGCATTTCCTCCTGATTCTGAAAACATGATGCACATAAAAAAGAGGAAGAATGTGCGTAATCCTGTTGATCATCCTTTGCACATGAAGCTTCCTTCTCTTCATCCCTTTCCTCTACATCTTGCTCTGCTTCATCCTGGCATTTTTTTTTGTAGATGCCCAACCAATTCTGATTCAAAATAGAAAATTTCACACTTTTTGGGTTCAAAAATTGAGCTCCACAACAACTCTGATTGCACTTCACTGATAAAAATGACAAGAGACCATGAAATTAACAATAAAAGATGAAATGCATTAGAATCTCTTAAGGTCCTATAGCGTTAATGGCGGAAGAACTAAATGCCTTGTATAGTATCCATTAACTCTATCTTTCACAACTTCAAAATTGAGTTGTCCACGTAGAAAAGATCTTAGCTAAAGCGAGGCTAGGGGTACTTTTTGTATTTTTTGATTCTTTAAGAAAATGTGTATTTTTGGACAATTTGGCCCGCCCATTCACTTTTGATATAGGCTTTACACGTGGATTTCCTTGGCGTCGATGGGGATGTGGCTTACTTTATGATTTTCATTCTTTTTCAAAACAAAGCCGAGAATCTCAAAATGTCCCGACGTCCTGCCTCCCCACTTTCAATATAGGTTTAACGTGTGGCTTTGCTAGGGTGATGGCAGTGTCACAGCTAATTTTTAACACCTTGTTACCCTTTCAAAACAAAGCCAAAAATTCCAAAATACCTCTGACGAACCACCTCCCCGCTTTGAATTTTCAATGCTGACTCAAACATGTGTCATTATTTAGTCCCTAGCGGAATCACGACTCATTTTATAACTTTGTTCCTTTAAAAAAAAACAAAGCTAAAATCTTCAAAGTTCTTCAATGATCCGCCTCTCTGCCTTTGACTTTTCAAACTGCCACGTGTCCTTTTATGGGCCTTAGGCATTCCTTTTATATTTTCATTCCTTCTTCCATAATGCCTCAAAATTACAACATCACCTGCTTTCCTGCAACCACTCATCTTATGACATGTGTACATCTTCAGGGTCAAAGGAAGAAATTCAATTCACCACTTCATATTGTTGAATAGCCAATTATAAATTATCGAGGCCATGAGACCAATTTAGCATTTTTTTACAAAAGTGACAAATAGTGACAAGTTCACCAAATAGACTCGCCATGCTGTGTCCAAGTGAAGAAGACCGCATATCCACAGGCGTTGGGATAAAATTTGATAGGGAAAACATGGCTATGGAAAAATAAAATGCAAAGGAAACCCCAAATTCACACCCAAATTACAAAGTTTTTCTCATGGATAGAGAAACTGTAAACAATACCTAGCTCAACGTGATCCACGACCATAGAGACGGATTTACAAAAACGCCCTGGCAAAGACGAAACTTCAAGCATCGACACAAGAAGACAGATATTAACTCAAACCACACAGACTGAATTTTTTTTTAACAAAGAGGGTGAGATTGAATCGAGCACCAACATCGGCTCCGACTTAGGGATGAGCACTCCCAACATGTGCCACAAGAACAACATAACAGACCATGTGCCAAAAATCCATTGGGAAACGGAGTCAATAACCGACCTCTGAAACAAAGAAATAATAACCAACCCTCTAAGAACAAACTGAGAAACCAACAAGAACTGGTCACTAGGGACAAGGAGAAACTAAAACAGAAAAACGTGAAAATGGAACAAAAAAAGAGTATACACTATATAATGATGCGTAGCTTGATTCTGAGAAATTAGTCAAGGAAATGTTTCAAGTGCCTGCCATTAACAAGAAACTCAAGCAATTCCCCATCTAAGTATTTTAGGAAAAAAGTATTTTCTCCAATCCTAATATCAATAGAATAAGGACCCATCCATAATGCATCAAAATTTCCATGTTTTCCCTTATCGTCATGTCTGTGATCCCACAATAACACAAGATCTCCCATAGTGAAATATCTTGGAGTTACCTTTTTATCAAATTATTTCTTTAATTTTCCCCCGAACTTCACATGTCTTTGGTTGGATTCTCTTCTTTCTTCATCTAATTCAACAATTTGATTAATACAAGCATCATAGGGGGCTGACCTCTTGGTCCTCCAATTGTTGGATAAATTGGTAAGAAGATAATTACATATGCAGGGGAAGTAGAGCTTGATTTCCATACATCAACTCAAACAGAATTTTTCCAGTAACTCTTTTAACAGTAATTCTATCAGCCTAAATAGAAAATTTCAATTGCTCACCCAACTTCCATTTGTTTACTTCCAAGGTCCTTCGGATTATCTTCAAAAAATTCTTGTTGCTTGATTTTGCTTGTCCATTACCTTGGGGTTATAATTTTAAGCATATGCTAAATTAATCCCACACTCATGACACATGGCTACCAAAATTTTGGTTCGAAAACTCATAGCAGTGTCAGCAACTATCTTAGTAGGCACTCCAAACCTGCAAATTATATGATTCAGAATGAATTCCATAAAAATTTAGTGGGTAGCTTTCTTGGTAGGGATTGCCTCCACCCACTCGGTGAAGTAATCAGTTGCCACTAATATCCACTTGTGTCCTACACTTGAAGAATCTTAAATATCACCAATGAAGTCCATTCCCCACTGCTTAAATGGGGATTCAATTGATACATGTTGTAAAGGGAGGGAGCCTGAAGCATTCAATGTTCCTAAAAAACATTGACAACCCTCACACTTTCTTACCAATAGAGTTGTGTATTTAAAAAGAGTTGGCCACAAGTAACCAGCCCTTAAGATTTTATGAGTTGTGACTCTTCCAGCAAAATGCCCTCCACAAACTCCTCCATGGAAATCATCAATTAGTTTCAGGGCTTCATCTTCAGTGATACATCTCAAAAGAACTCCCTTAGGGTTATTCTAAGCTAACCCATAATCAACGATGATGTATTTATGGGTTGCTAACTTAAGTGATCTCTTTTGATTCTTTCTTAAATACTGAGGGCACTGTAGATGTATAAGATAAAAAATAATATCCTTGTACCATTAAGAATTTGTCACTTTCTCAAGAATATTCAATCTTTCTTCTTCAACCTCATGTATCTCAACTATTTTCAATTTTATTTTGGTCATTATCTTTTCCAGGCCCAATCCTCTGACCAATTTTGTACTTTGGATGTCCATATGATATTCTTGCAATTTATTTGCCCATTGGCATCTTTTACTTGAAATTTCCATCTCTGATAGGATATCCTTAACCATGGTATGGGGAACATAAGCTATAACTTTAGAGCTCAAAATATATGGCCTAAAGATTTTTATGGCCCTGACCAAAGCAAAGACCTGTTTTTCCATGATAGTATACTTCAATTCTGCTCCTTGTAATGCTTTACTAAAAAAAGCAATTGGTCTTTCAGCTCCTTCATCATCCTTTTGTAATAGCACAGATGCAATAGTATTCTCTGAAGTAAAGGAAAACATTTGGAAATCCTTTTTATAATCAGGGGTTGCTAAAACAGAGGCGTTTTTCAATGCTTCCTTAATCCCAATTTAGGCTTGAATAGATGCTTCTTCCCATCTGATAGTTTGGATGTCCATATCATATTCTTGCAATTTATTTGCCCATTGGCATCTTTTACTTGAAATTTCCATCTCTGATAGGATATCCTTAACCATGGTATGGGGAACATAAGCTATAACTTTAGAGCTCAAAATATATGGCCTAAAGATTTTTATGGCCCTGACCAAAGCAAAGACATGTTTTTCCATGATAGTATACTTCAATTCTGCTCCTTGTAATGCTTTACTAAAAAAAGCAATTGGTCTTTCAGCTCCTTCATCATCCTTTTGTAATAGCACAGATGCAATAGTATTCTCTGAAGTAAAGGAAAACATTTGGAAATCCTTTTTATAATCAGGAGTTGCTAAAACAGAGGCGTTTTTCAATGCTTCCTTAATCCCAATTTAGGCTTGAATAGTTGCTTCTTCCCATCTGATAGTTTGGATGTCCATATCATATTTTTGCAATTTATTTGCCCATTGGCATCTTTTACTTGAAATTTCCATCTCTGATAGGATATCCTTAACCATGGTATGGGGAACATAAGCTATAACTTTAGAGCTCAAAATATATGGCCTAAAGATTTTTATGGCCCTGACCAAAAGCAAAGACCTGTTTTTCCATGATAGTATACTTCAATTCTGCTCCTTGTAATGCTTTACTAAAAAAAGCAATTGGTCTTTCAGCTCCTTCATCATCCTTTTGTAATAGCACAGATGCAATAGTATTCTCTGAAGTAAAGGAAAACATTTGGAAATCCTTTTTATAATCAGGGGTTGCTAAAACAGAGGCGTTTTTTCAATGCTTCCTTAATCCCAATTTAGGCTTGAATAGTTGCTTCTTCCCATCTGATAGTTTGGATGTCCATATCATATTCTTGCAATTTATTTGCCCATTGGCATCTTTTACTTGAAATTTCCATCTCTGATAGGATATCCTTAACCATGGTATGGGGAACATAAGCTATAACTTTAGAGCTCAAAATATATGGCCTAAAGATTTTTATGGCCCTGACCAAAGCAAAGACCTGTTTTTCCATGATAGTATACTTCAATTCTGCTCCTTGTAATGCTTTACTAAAAAAAGCAATTGGTCTTTCAGCTCCTTCATCATCCTTTTGTAATAGCACAGATGCAATAGTATTCTCTGAAGTAAAGGAAAACATTTGGAAATCCTTTTTATAATCAGGGGTTGCTAAAACAGAGGCGTTTTTCAATGCTTCCTTAATCCCAATTTAGGCTTGAATAGTTGCTTCTTCCCATCTGATAGTTTGGATGTCCATATCATATTCTTGCAATTTATTTGCCCATTGGCATCTTTTACTTGAAATTTCCATCTCTGATAGGATCATCCTTAACCATGGTATGGGGAACATAAGCTATAACTTTAGAGCTCAAAATATATAGCCTAAAGATTTTTATGGCCCTGACCAAAGCAAAGACCTGTTTTTCCATGATAGTATACTTCAATTCTGCTCCTTGTAATGCTTTACTAAAAAAAGCAATTGGTCTTTCAGCTCCTTCATCATCCTTTTGTAATAGCACAGATGCAATAGTATTCTCTGAAGTAAAGGAAAACATTTGGAAATCCTTTTTATAATCAGGAGTTGCTAAAACAGAGGCGTTTTTCAATGCTTCCTTAATCCCAATTTAGGCTTGAATAGTTGCTTTTTCCCATCTGATAGTTTGGATGTCCATATCATATTCTTGCAATTTATTTGCCCATTGGCATCTTTTACTTGAAATTTCCATCTCTGATAGGATATCCTTAACCATGGTATGGGGAACATAAGCTATAACTTTAGAGCTCAAAATATATGGCCTAAAGATTTTTATGGCCCTGACCAAAGCAAAGACCTGTTTTTCCATGATAGTATACTTAATTCTGCTCCTTGTAATGCTTTACTAAAAAAAGCAATTGGTCTTTCAGCTCCTTCATCATCCTTTTGTAATAGCACAGATGCAATAGTATTCTCTGAAGTAAAGGAAAACATTTGGAAATCCTTTTTATAATCAGGGGTTGCTAAAACAGAGGCGTTTTTCAATGCTTCCTTAATCCCAATTTAGGCTTGAATAGTTGCTTCTTCCCATCTGATACTCTGATCTTTCTTCAACATACTGGTGATTGGGATGGTTAATTCAGCAAAGTTGGAAATAAACCTCCTAATAAAATTTTTCTGCTCAAAAAAGAATTGAATTCCCTTTTTGGTTCTTGGAATAGGAAATTTGCTAATGGCTTCCACTCTCTAAGGATCAATCATGACCCCTTCTTTTGACACTATATGTCCAAGCAAGTTTGCTTTTTGAACCCCAAAATGACATTTCTTAGGGTTCAGTGAGATACCATATTCCTTACACCTTATCAACATCTTTTCTAAATGTTGCAGGTGATCATTTCTCTTCCTTGAAAAATTTGTCACATCATCCTGATACACAGCAATGAAGTCATTTATATATCCTAAGAATGCTACATTTATTGCCCTTTGAAACGTGGCTACAACATTCATCAGGCCAAACAGCATTCTTACGTACACATAGGTACCCCATGGAGTAGTGAAAGTAGTTTTGATTCTCTCTGATTGCTTCACAACCACTTGGTTATACCCAGAAAAAACCATCCAAAGTATATAACAATTCTGAACTCGTAACCAATTGCAACATGTTATCCATATTTGGCAAGGGATAGTTGTCTTCAATTGATGCCTTATTTAAATTTCTAAAGTCAACACACAATCTTATGTCTCCATTCTTTTTTAGACAGGTACCAGGTTTGTAAGCTATGAAGAATACCTTGTAGGTTGTATGATTCTTCCATCCCTTAACTTTTTCAACTCTTCTTGCATTTTTAGAGAAAGGAGTGGATTAATTGGTCTTTGCTTATGCCTAAATGGCTTCGGCATTAGCTTCCAGGGGTATTTCATATTGAAAAAGGTCTTCCCTGTACGCTTTCAATTCTGAATATGACCAAACCAAGCAGTCCTGGTACTTTTTTAGCAATTGGACATATGATTGTTTTTCTTCTCTGTTCAAGTTGTTGCCTAGCCATATTCTCCTAGGTTTATCCTTTGTGCCTGAGTTATATTCTTCGACATCTCTCGAGGTTGGCATATGTCTATTAACAATGCAGTCAACATTATCAAAATTTGATTCCAATGCAACCAAACCTCTTGGAATAGTATTGGTTTTCAATTGGATAATGTCTTTACCAAACAGGGTCTCTTTTCCATCATTTACACAAACCATTGGTTCCTAGTCCATACTTTGATTGGCAAATTCTCTTTTATTTTGCAAAAACCTTTAGACCTGGGCATCATCTTCAAACACCTGTCAGTGCTTGATATTTTCAAGGACATACGGTCTAGTCAAATCCTTCAATATCATATTCACAATAGGGGGATACTATACAATTTTCAAACCTTGATCCCAACACTGCCAACTTGTATGCAATAGTATTGCACTTCCTATCATGGTGTGTTATATTGAAAGAGTCAAACATTTCAATGAAGTCCCAAACCGCATGCTTGTATTGCTTCGTTCTTTGATTCTTTGTAGCATACAACTTTCTGACTTGTTTGACTATCAACTTTGAATCTCCTTTAACAATAATGTCTCTGACACCATTCTTCCAAGCAATCCTTAAACCCAACAATAGTGCTTCATACTCTACAATATTGTTTGTACACTCAAAATTGAGTTTTAAAAGAAAAGTTAAACTCCTCTTGGCTTGGAGATATCAAAACAACCCCGGGGCCATTACCAAATCTAGAACATGTTTCATCAAACATCAAGGCCCAAGGAGAACCTACCTGCTCAGGATACTTGCACTCCTGAATTCTATGCTCCTTACAATCAGCATAACCCACGAAGTTATCGACATCAACATCTGTGTATAATACCTCATAAGAAGCATTGTTAGGGTCCTCAATGATATGCAACATTTTCTTCTCACCATACAACTTCACAAGATTCCCCTCAATTGGTATGGTTGCAAATGATATGTCCATTTGTACGCTTCCACCTACACTAGCTGCTCATTTTCTAGATAATAACATCCCCCACCTTGGCAAGACAATCCACAATAACCACATTCATGGTTAAGCATTTTCCTGGATAAGCTGCTAATTACACTACTAATCCCTTGACATATCCAATTACCGGCACTTCTCTTGAATCCATAGCAGTACATTTTCCGAAAACTGTTATTACCTTGATATTTAACTCATTCATTACCTCAAGAGGCATTACATTACATGAGGCTCCCGAATCAAACATGCAGTTATGTACCAGCCTATCTTTAATAATTAAAGTGGTAAAAAATGGATCTACATCCAGCTGAGATTCAACCAGAGAAGTTCTCAAATACACCTCAGGTGATTAACCCAGTTCCTCCAATGCTTGTGATATTTTTGATTCTACAATAATAGGAGGACTCTCTATATTATTAACATTTTTTCCCTGAGTAATATTTTCTTCCTTAAATCCCAAATATTTGAATGCCCTTTTTCTATGCTCAGGAATCCTGGGTAATTCAACAATGGGAATAGTGACCTTGATTTGACTCAAGATTTGGGCTATGTCACAAGGAACATATTTGGGTAGGGCAGTATTAGGAGGGAGATTCACCACTTCCTCTGATAGTATAGGTGTTTTCAGAGTTTGGGCATGGGTAGGAGTACAGGTTTTATTTGGGGTAATTAGGCCTTTGCCAGATGTATCTTTCTTAGGGGTTTCCTTCAGGATATTAGTAAGAACTGGAAATTTTGGCTTTGTTTGTGGCCCTCCCCCTTTGACAAGCTTACTTCTGGTGTTATATTCTTTCTCCTAAGCAACTATTGCATTCATCAACAATTGTCTATCCTCTTCGGAAGGGATCCCTTCATCATACTTTGTAATCATCAAGGCCCTTAAGTATTCAAAATCATGATTAGGCAGATCGAATGCTTGCACCATATCAATATCAAAAGTATTAATAGGAAGAAGAGGTAATACCCGGTGAACACAATCCCAAAAATTTTTCAACAGTTCTGGCACTCATCAATTCAGTTGAGGTTGCCCCCTCTCGTGAGTTTGTAGGGCATTCCATCATGCACACATCATCATAGGTCTCATCATCATCTGCTTCCTCAACTTCTTGATCTACATCACATAGGGAGTGTGGTAATAAACACCTATCACACCACTTGATAACATTGGCCTCTTCCACAGTAGCAACCCTGACAGTCAAAGGATCCAGAACCAATATATTCTCTCTAGGTTGAGGCTGTTTATTTCCTGATCCCATGAGCCCTTTCCCTCTGTCATCTGATCTGTGATCACCTCTGGGATGATTTCCAAATCTCTCCTGACCGTGTGGCTTGTGCTGACCCTAGGAACTTTGTCCTATCCCTTTTTCTGCTCTGGCCAGTTTATAGGGTATCTCGTTAACTGCTCCAGCCAAAGCTTTTACAACCTCTTCTAGATCCACAACCTTGTTTGATTAAGGCCTCTCCGGATTGATTAACTTGACACCCTCTCTCTTATGAGGCTTTCCAACTGCTTTGATGTTATTTTCTATTTGTAAGGCCATGGTGAAAGCCTGCCTTAATGTTTTCGGGTTCTTATCTCTCAAGTAATAAGCAGCCTTTTTATCAAAAGCATCGGATTATTTTATCAAATAGGACTCATCACTTGGCCTTAGGATTATAGGTAACCTATTCAAGGTCTTATTGAACCTAGTATTGAAATCATGGACAAATTCATTTAGATTCTTCTTTATATTTTCAAATTCAGATAAAAGGAACCTAGGTTCTGTCTTGTCCCCATATTGAAATCTAAAGGCATTTTTCATCTCAGTCCATGAATCTATCGAATTATCTGGTAAAGACTTGTACCAGTCACGTGCATCCTCCTCAAGAGTATGAATAAACAACTTTACATACACATCTTCAAACTCAATTTCAAAATCTTCCATCATGTTGACAAAGAGTTTTAAATGTTGGTCACCAATGATGGCATTATTCCCTTGAAATTTTGGCAACCTATTTTTGACATCCTGTGGCACCATATTAGGATATCCAACCATACCTATGAAATTTATTGGTCCAAAAGTATTGATGACAAAAGGAGGTCTAGGTGGACGCTGAGCCATATTGCCTTGAGGAGGTGATCTTGTAGGAGAATCAAAATGATAAGGGACGAGGGATCTCTGGGGCACAGGAGTATAACTCTCAAAGTAAATATCCTCTAATGACTCAGTTTCTTAGAAAACCCTATCGACATTGGAAGAAACAGGGGAAATCTAAGAGGCACGCTTTTCAAACACAAATGATGGCCCCTCTCCAGTTAGAGAACTCAAATTTATATAAAGATTACTTGGTTCAGAGTCACTTGAAGACGTATGGTAATCTTCAACCACAGATTGGTCACCTGTCATAATCGATATCTCCTTTTTTGATTCTTGATTTCCAACAACTTTCCAGACTTGTTTTCCTTCTGAATTTGCTTTTCCTAGTTCTGGAAATAACTTTTTAGTAGGATCCCTGGAGCTTTATAAATATCATTGACAAATTTCATTTGACACAAGTTAAGACACTGGTAATCATGAAATTTTCAATTCAACATGGAGTCACCACTAAGGATTTTCACCTTAGTTGTGCAGATGCACTATAAGTAACTTGCCAAGTGTTTATCAATGCTTAATTTCTACAAAGCTTAACAAATCCGACCTTCCTTTACCCACATTTATCACTATTGATGCAAATTTAGTGCAATAACCACTAGAAACTGGGAATACTGCACAATGAACTTGTAATCTTGCACAAATCTTACAAAACTACACAAAGGATGACGTTTAAACAACTTATTTGTACTTAAACCATGTAAGAAACATTACCATGGTCGGTATGTGTACGCATTTGTAAAAATAGTCCCCGACAATGGCGCCACTTCGGTGTTGTTGCAGCGCAAATAGGTCTCTGGTGTTCAAATAATCCTCTGCAATTCAAATAATCCTCGACGACGGCGCCACTTCAGTGTTGGTATCCAAATTGATTCTCCTGTGACGGCTGAGCAGCATCACGAAATTGGGAGGATGCTTAGAGATAGACAAATCATGATATAAGTCATTTTGTAGCCAAGGAGGGGATTCAATTGACTTTGTCACTCAAGGGTTGGAGAAATGGATATCACCGTACTAAGGGTTTGATCTACCCTCACTACTTTAGGTTGTGCCTTCAGCCAGGGTGAGAGGATCAGTTCTGTAACCCGTGTTGGTGAAGGATATCAAGAGATCCTTCTTTGCACAATTTTCATGAAAACCTTGAGAAAATATGATCAATACAACACAATCTAATTCTCACAAGTTGTCACACTAGAGAGTGGAGATGTTTTCCTCGACAAGGTTCGGGTTACTAAAGACAATAATTGCAACCTGATTGTCTCTACATATTTTGGAAGCTTATGGGTGTAAATTTTTTAAATATCAATTTCTGGAACAAATCTGTAACAAACAAAGTATTCCTTAGAATATTCTTGTGTTTTGGGGGAAAAGATTTGATGTAAAATAAGTGATATAAAAGGCATGAGTAAGTTATGCTAAGTGTTGAGGGGTTAATTTTTCTGAGAAAGTTTGATAAAAACCATTTTCCCAAGAGACCATATGAGAAACTTGTTTATTTCTGTATGTTTATAGATTTAGTCATCTCAGGATGGTTGCAAGTGTACAACCATTGAAAATATATAATATTGTTGAAGAAACTTTCCCCTGCTGATGAATCTAGTGAACCTTGAATGAATTTGTGTTGATCATGAGCATAATTGTGTTATATTTTATTTCAACATGTTTTCGAATAGTTTTCATGTTCCTGTTGCAATATTATGTTGAAATCCCACTGCATCACACAAGATCTTATCCACATGGTAGTATTGTGGCATTTACAATTTCATTATGAGAAGAGATTTCACCTTTTAATGAAATAAACAATTTAAAATCATTTTACTTTCATTGTGTTGAAAAAGATTGCTTGTTAGCCTATGAGTGTATCTTAGGCGTGACTAATCAGGGATTTCCAATGTTTAATTGAGTCTTTAACACAATCCTTTGTGTTGAATTCTTGAAGAGTGTATGAAATTGTGCATCTTTGGGCATCCATTGATACACACCTTCTAGTTGAAGGAATATTTTGGCTATTTTGAAGCATTTTGTCTATGTTTGTTCCAATATTTGTAAAGGATCTCAAATATCTGGTATAATCAACTTTATCTTTCTTAACTTCCCACTAAAAAATTCTCAAATGATGAATCCTACATGAAATACCCTTGTTTGTACTATGTATCAACAAAGATTTAACAAATTTCACTACCAAAATATGAAGAGACAATCAGGTTTCAATTATTGTCTTTAGTAACCTAAACTGTGTCCAAGAAACATCTCCACTCTATAGTGTGACAAATCGTGAGATTTATATTGTGTTGTATTGATCATATTTTCTCAAGTTTTTCATGAAAATTTTGCAAAGAAGGATCTCTTGATATCCTTCACCAAAAAGAGTTACAGAACGGGTCCTCTCACCCTAGTTGAAGGCACAACCTAAAGTAGTGAGGGTAGATAAAACCCTTAGTAAGGTGCTATCATTTCTCCAACGCCTGAGTAACAAAGAGTCACCTGAATCCCCTCCCCAGCTATAAAACAACTTATATCATGATTTGTTTATCTCTAAGCATCCTGCCAGTTTTTTGATGTTGCTTAGTCCTCATAGGAGAATAAATTTGGATACCAATAGGAAGCACTAACCAATGGTTTTCTTTTTGATCCTATGGAAAACACTTGTGTGTTGAGCAAATAAAATCAAAACAACATAATATCTAACATGCACACTAAGATTGAATAGAAAGCACCAAATTTGAAGAAAGGTAAGATAATTAATCAGGGAATTAACATTCAGAAGAATTAATCGAAATATACACACCACTACAAATAATTGGAAAGGCAATAAATGGAAAAAATATCCTTCAACACTTATGTATATGAAAATTCCTCATTGTGCCTTGCTAGTGCACACAATATATAACAAAAATACTACACCCAACCCCTCTTAAAAATAGACTACAATTTGCACTCTCCCATGCATGTTAAATTTACCCCTTTATCATGAATAATTAAAGGAATGAAAATAGACATGATAATTACAATGAGGCATTAATAGCCTTTGTCACAAGAATACACTTTAGTCGAAGTGTTGTTGACTGTTCTATTTTAAATGCAATTAATATACTTGGGTGAATAAAATTTAGCCAATAATAGCTCTTGCTTACTATTCAAGTCATCTCCAATTTGAATGCAGCTTTGGCTTCTTGTTGTTTGATTAAATAATCATATTTAATCCCTGATGTAGCAATTATGTATTCACCCACTTGCAAGTGTACTTTGGTTTTATTTTTGTTCTGTTTTCATGTGAAGGCATGCAAAAATACATTTTGTGTAAAAATAATGCCTTTAATCTATTGTGAGGACCACCTGTAGGCATGAGCACAATAATAATGCTCTTATTTTTTTAATATTAAGGTAATTAGCTCCACTTTGTTATCATGCATGCCTATGATGTTGACCTCTATGTGCATCATATGTCTTGTCTTGGCATGTGCATACTTTGGCAAAAGGTAATTTTTGCAAAAAATAAGGTAATTTTCTAGTCAGTTGTTGACTTGGGTAGAAGCTTACATGGCATACTAAGCATTAGCCCTCTTTGAATTACATGCAACACTATAGTTTTTGGGCCCTCCTTAATCATGTTTTTTTGATGTCCAAGGCATAGATTAAGGCTTTCGGTGCAAAATAATAATCATTGATTTTATATAAATCATGGGGTTAGCCCCCTCCATGACAATGACTTGACCCTTCAATCGATTTTTGGTGGCTTTGACTTGAGTTAAACTCCACTCTAGATAGGGTTTGCAGGGAACTTGCCATGTGTGCACTTTGTAAGCTAGGTTGAGTTTGAAAACACTACAGTCAAGTATGGGGTTCACTTTGGAGTGGTGACTTGATCCTCAGTCATTGATCTCTGTAACAAAATGCATTTCTACCATTGATCATTGTACCCCCTTGTGAGAAGGTGGTTCTTGCATTTCTATCATTGATCGTTGTACCCCCTAGTGACAAGGTGGTTCATCTATGAGTTAGAAAAATTGATCATCAATCATTGTAAAATTTTTATTTCTATCGTTAATCTTAACTCCTGGGTTGAGTTAGGTAAATGTGAGGTTGAGTTGAGTTGGTAAAAAAACTCAACCCTAAGTCATTGTTCACTTTGCATTTCAGTTTTATGGGTAGAGCCATGGAATGTTTTTTGTACCACCATGAATATGTCCTTTGAGCTTGAATCTTTTCTATTTCTTGTCACTAAATGGCTTTGTGAATGTAAAAATTTGATGTATCCTTTATTCTTTTCTTTGAATGAGATTTACTAGTTCTATCACATGTGATGCTTTCACTTTTTTTCTGCATTCTCTAATAAATCGAAACCCTATGTGGTTTTGTTTTCTTTCTTTGTGAAACTTCCTGTGAGCTTGAAATGAATTCCAAGGTTATCTCTTTTTTCTCTAAACTCGACTCCATTCGAGATTTACAAGATTTTGACTAAATGGTAAGTTTTAGCTCTAATTTTCACTTATATTTTGCAATGAATTTTTATTTCATGCATTACAACTTCAACTCTATTTTTTCGTATGGCCGGGATTGTTAAGCTTTCTGTTTCTCACACTTGGTTGTCTATTACCATTTTGAATCTTGTATTCCTTTAAAAAAGTTTGAATAAAATATATGCTCTGCAATATTTTTTTTTACTTTCCTACATCTCATCTCTTTTTTCCTGAGTGAGTTTGATTTTGGTTTTAGCTTGATCGATGGTATTTTCATTTCATTTCCAGCCATTGTTGGAGCTTTCACAACTTTTATTCCTTCTTGCACTTGTTGTTGGTGGCATATTTAAATCTATAAATAAACCGTGTTGGGTATTTTATATTATTCATACTATTAGTTTCAATACCCATAACCCCATTTAATAGTGTGGCCTTTTTCCTTCAGAAATCCTTTTCTTCACGATGTTTTATCAATTCTATTTTTGAATCTCATCTCTATAACTTTTCTTTTTCAATGAGTTTATACTCTTTTTTGGTCTTCATCCATGGCCATTTTTATTTCTTAGTAACTATTTGAATGTGACCATTTGACATCTATTGGGTTTTAAAATGATACTTTAACAAACCATAGTCAGGGGACAACAAGTCCCTCCTCTTTAATGGGAGAGGATCCCTTATTGAAAGCAAGAAACAAAACTTATATACAAATTTACAACTTTCAAAGTGTTTATTTCTAATATTTTGAAATGTTTTATGCCAAAAGATCATCAATACAAGAGAATGGAAGAACTAAGGAGATGAGATAGGAAGAACATAACAATGCTTTTAGGAAATATAGATAGCAGAGTATAACCTTATACGTATTGAGAAAGGGAGATGTGGAATGGAATAATTCATGTTTATAACAGATATAATTTCATAGACACAAAGTTTCTTAGCATGCAAAGATGGATGATTCACAAATTCGAACAAGGAAATAAGGAATAGCAGAGGAAGAAAAGGATTTTTTTTTGTATTTATTAATTTCAAATCTATTACATTTCAAGAATGTCAGGATCCAACCCCTTACATAATAACATGGAGAAGATATTAAATAATCCTTATAAATGGTTACATTCGGTTTCTTGGTTCTTGCAGAAGCATTAATGGTGGCAAAAAATGATGCTCTGTAATGCAACCATCAAAACTATTTTGTAACTTCAAATATGAGTCGTCCATGTAGAAGAGATTTTTTGAAGTGGGCTTGGGGGCACCTTTTGCATTTTATGATTTTTATAGAAATTATGCATTTTATACATTTTGGTCCACCCATCCGCTTCTGATATAGGTCTGACACGTAGCTTTACTTTAGTGGGGCCAGAGTCGTGGCTCACTTTTACAATTTTTTCTCTTTTCAAAGAAAAGCTAAAAAACTCAAAGTTCTCTACTGAGCTACCTCTCCACTTTGAATTTTCAATGCGAACTCAAGACCTCAGTGGATTCGCGGAGTATTTCATAACTTTTAACTCTCTTTTTTGGAAATAAAACAAAAATTCACAATTTTCTCCAACAATCCACCTTCCCACTTTGACTTTTTATGCAGGATCAACATTTGACTTTATCCCTTGGCATGAGCAGGACCTTGGGTCACTTTACAACTTTAATACCTATTGGAAATATTTTTTTTTTTCTAAAAGTGCTCTGATGACCCACCTCCCCACTTTTGACTTTTCAAAGCATCAAAACACAAAAAGGGTCCGCCTTTCCACCTTTCGCCAAATAGCCAATCAGGATATTTCAGGGCAGCGGGGCTAATTTGACACTTTTTCAAAAAATAACAAAATTTACAAGTTTAAAAGATAAACCCAGCATGCCACATCCAATCAGAGATGTCCATGTACCCATGGATGTTGGGGAAATACTTGATAGGAAATATACGTCCGTCATACACGACTGTGGAAAAATAAAAATGAAAGGGATAACCCCACCATTTACGTATGAATTTCAAATTATTTTCCATGGAATGAAAAAATGAAAACAATACCAGGATTGACGAGATCCATGTAGCCAAAGAGAAGGATTGATAACGACATTCGAATGAAGGAAAATATATTCAAGCATCTAGACGGGGAAAGAGAAAACACTTTGAACTGTGAAGACAAAATAATTTTCAAGTGAAAGGGTGAGTTTAAAACTAAGCACCCATGACTTCAAAGCATGAATTTCTCTAAGGAACCAACTCAAAATTCACTAAACTTGCATTGAGAAAGAGGGGGATTTTGAGGGTGAAAACTGTCTCTTTCTGGGGATGACTTGATGGAGGAATGAAGCAAGATCAAGAACCATAGAAAAACTCTGGGAAAGTAGAACGGTGCCTTATACATTGGGAAAAGAGAGTCAAAGGAAAAACCAATACAAAAGAAAACACACATGGAACTGGAAAAGGAAACAAACCAAAAAATGAAAGACAAAAAAAACACAAAGGAATGACCAAAAACCAAAAAACTGTACACAATATAAAAAAGGGCTTCCTAGTCACCTAGGACTTGAAAAAATTCAAATAATGTCCACTATAAGGAAGTGGGAGATGATATCCATCCATATAATCCAAGTAGAAATAATTTTCTCCAGCAAAATACCTGATTTTGAAAGGACCAAGCCAAAGAGAATCAAACTTACCATGGCTTCCTCGAGGTTCATGTATTTTTTCCCATAGCAGAAAAATGTCTCCCACTTGAAAATCTCTGGGTCTAGCTTTCTTGTCAAACAAAGCTTTCACCTTCAGTTGATGAGATGAGATTCTATCAAAAACTTTCATCATGTATTCATCTAGCTTCTGGAGATACACGATCCTCTTGTTTAAGGAACTGTTAAAGCTTGAATCTTGAATAACCTTCATTAAGTGTAAGGATGGTAATTCCACTGTTACTGGCAGCTGAGATTCAACACCCTACACAACTTGAAATGGATACATCCCAATTCCTCTTTTAGGTTTAATTCTATCTACCTAGAGTGCATCACAAAGCTTCATGTGCCAATTGCTTTGAGAGTCATTGACAAGCTTTTGAACAATGGTTACTAAATTCTTATTTGTTGATTATGCTTGTCCATTCCTTTGGGGGTAGTAGTCTGAAGAATGAGAAAGGGAGATTCCATAGCCATAGAATAAATCCATCATCTTAGAGGAATAAAAATTGGAGCATTATCAGTCACAAACTTGTTTGGTACCTGAAACCTTATCAATATGTTCTCTTTGATGAAATTACACACCACCTCAGAAGTAGTGCTTTTGACTGTAATATCCTCTACCCACTTTTTGAAGTAATCTGTAGAAGTTAGCACATGAGTATACCAAACATTTGAAGGTTGGTTACGAGTTCCAATGAAATCCAATCCCCACTGTTGAAAAGGCTCATCAATCACTACTGGTTTTAGTGGTAAAGTAGCCAACTTAGGTCTCCCAATAAAAGTATGTCAGGCTTCACACTTACCTACCCATTTTTATGCATCTCTAAAAAAAGTAGGCCAATAGTATCCATCATGAAGGATATGTATGGGTAGTGATACCAGAAGAGAAATTCCCTCAACAAGCTTGATCATGAAAAACTGAGAAGAACTTCTTATGTTGCTATTTGTCCACATACTTCAAGAATCTTCCATCTATGCTTCTCTTGAACAAAGCATTCTTCCATAATACATAATATGCAGACCTTAACTTAATAGATATCTTTTCCTTGGCACATAGAGGTATGGACACTCTCCATGAGTAATAAAATGTGCAATATCAACATACCATTCATCTGTTGAACTGAGGAAGAGGACAACATGAACATCAACTGCTTCTTTTGATAATTCTGCATTAGCTCCTTCAGCAATAAGCTCACATAATCCTTTACCCCAGATTAGCTTAGTTGTCTTGATATCAAGGTCATATTATTGGAATTTTTCTACCCAATTACCTCTCTTAGTTCCAAAATCATGTTGTGTAAGAATAGACTTGATGGTTGTGTCAGGAACAAGCACAACAAAGTGAGAATTAAGAATATAAAAATGAAATTGCTTGACAACTTTAACCATTGAAACATCATGTTTCTCCATCATAGTATATTTCAATTCATTAGCTTTCAAAACATATCTCACAAATGTAATTGTAAGTTCATGATCCTCAAAATTTATCTGAGTTAGCACAACAACCAAGGTACTCTCTGTAGAATAGCAATAGATGATAAAATCCTTTCTGAAATCAGGACGTACTAAGATGGGAGTCTTAGAAATGGATTTATTGATACCTTAAAACTCTTATTTACCTTTGGAATTTTAACCAAAGTTTTTCTTTCCTTTCATCATGTGAGAAATGCTCATAGTCAGTTATGCAAACTCAGGAATGAATCTCCTCAGGATGTTTATCTTACTAAAGAAAGAGTGAACACCCTTTTTTCTTATGGGAAGAGGAATCTACTGGTTTTCTTGAAATCTTTCTGGATCTATCTTGATTCCTTACTTGGATAAAATATTCCCCAATAACTTTACTTCAGTAGCACAAAAGATATACTTCTTAGGATTGAGAGAAACTCCACGTTCTATACATTTTTGGATGACTACTTAAAGATGTTGGAAGTGATCCACTCTTGTTTTGGAGAAAACAGTCAAATAATCAAGGTACACAACAATACACTTTCCCTTTACACAGCCAAAAGCTAAGTCCATTTCCCTCTGAAAGGTGGCACCAACATTTATAAGACCAAAAGGAATTCTCTTGTAAGAAAAGGTTCCCCAAGGGGTAGTAAAAGAAGTTTTGTGTTGATCAGGGGTACTGAATTCCACTTGATTGTATCTAGAGAATCCATTAAGAATAGACAACATCTCAGAGCTTGTGAAAACTTGCAAAACTTGATCCATCATGGGGAGAGGAAAATTTTCTTTCAGAGAGGCCTGATTCAAATTCTTGAAATCCACATAGATGCGAATATCACCATTCTTTTTTCTGACAGACATAATGTTGGCAATCCATGTTGAATGATGTATAGGGAAAATAATCTTTTCCTTTATTAACTTCTGGATCTCTTAAAGGATACTGCCAACAACCTTGGGATTGTATTTCCTTTATTTATTCATGAAAGGTTTGATCCTAGGTTTCAGAGGGATAAAATGTTGCATCTCCTTTAGTTGAAAATCCTTGAGATCATAATATGAAGAAGTAATAACATCAACATACCTTTTTAGTAGATTTAATGCTTTCTTCTTCTCTTCTTGAGTGCAACATTTTCCAATGTTCACCATCTTGGGTTCATCAAGACTTCCAATATTAACCTTTTCACATTCAACAGACTGTCGTGCTCCTTGGGAAGCTTTAGAATTAATGTAAATATCATGTTTATCAAACAGATCTTCCAAACTCACCAACCCTTTAGGGATCTTGTTACCTTTTAATTTGATGCATCCATCTTGATCCATCTCTTCCTTGATATCTTCTTCATTAGAGGATACATACTCTCTAGGAAAAGTCTCACTTCCTTTAAAGTACAATTGATCAAAATGATCCTTAAGCTATAAGAATGATAGAAAGTGTTGATCATCATTGAAAACCTGCAAATTTCTTACATTATCTGGTAAACTTGGCCTATGAATCATTTCAATGGTAAATTTCTCCTGAGAAAAATATGAATGAGGAATCAACAAAGATCCTGAGACAACTAGAGAATCAGCTCTAGCGTTCCTTTCTCTTGGCACAACTTCAATGGAGAAAGCATTAAGAAACTTAATGGAATCCCAGACAAGACTTCTATAATGCTTCAATCTCCTATTCTTGACTAGGTAAATATCCCTTACCTGTTTCATAATCAACTCTACATCTCCATGAGCACAAAGATTATTCACTCCCATTTCTTTTTCCATGTTAAACCCAAGGATGAGAGCCTTATATTCAGCTATATTTTTTTTATTTTCAAAACAAATCTTGAAAGAGAATGGATGAATCTTCACTTCTGGAGAGTGCAACACCACTCCAGCTCCAGAACTAGTTGAAGAATAGCTTCCATCAAACTCTAGAGTCCAAATGCCATTGGGATCATGAATCAATCCCTTAGGAAATTTTGCCTCATCTTGTGACATGATCATGTAATTACCATGCCCTATATCTTCATAGAGTATCTGTGCTTTTGGATCATCAATATTTTGCACAATGTATTTAGTCTATTTATCAGGTAGCAAATTCTTCATTTTTCTATTGACCAGGATCAAAACAAGTGACCAAACCATCTAAATTTTTCCTCCTACCTCCTTACATAAATTTCTACTCAGTAACATCCCATATGATAGAGGAATATCAACAACCAAAATAGTGGCTAAGACCCTTTTCTCTGGCAAAACAACAAAATATACTTGTGCATCTTTAATCCTCCAAACAAAAGGAACTTTTCTACTCTCCAAGGAATAGAAAGAACCAAAGGTATGTGTTAGAGTCAAGCCCAGATCATGAGCTACTTTTGCAGTCATTAGATTCTTTGATGCCCTTAAGTCTATAACACAATTACTGAGTTTATGGCCAGCTATGAGGATAGTCACATAGAAAGGTTCAATGTTTTCATTGGGGGAAGTGACTGCAGCCACAAGGCTTGGTTAAGGTTAGGAATAGGGAGTGGGAAAAAGACATTTAGAAGTACTGGATGAAGCATTGGATTTGGAATTGAAAATTTTTACCATTTTAGAAAAGGATTTTGGATGGATTTGGTAAAACTCAACATCTGAAATTTGGATTTTGGTATTTTTGAGGTGATCAATGATATCAAAAGATCCAGAGGTGGATGAGGAATCATTGCTAGGAACATGAGAGACTTTTTATTTATCAAATTTAGGATTTGAAGGAAAAGAAGTTTTAGAAACAAAAGTAGAATAAGGAGGATTAGAATTACTCACCTTTTGTGTGGAGGTAGTGGGAATATGAGCTCCTCTTTTTGAAACCACTGGAATAGTTATAGGAAACTCCTTGGATTTCTTAGCAGGCTGCACTACTTTCTTTTTTTTTTTGTTTGCTCCCTAGTCATAACAACATATGATTCACTATTGATCTCTGTCACTCTTTCATCATATTCATCTTCATCTTCATCATCCATACCTTTAGTGGTGAGGAAATGAACTTGAGATCCACCAAGCTACTCTAGTTCTTCATCAACCTCTTCTTTTGGCTCTTCATAGGGTTCATTAAACTCCTCATCATCACGTTCTTCAACTTCACAAGTTGCATTGACTGGAACCTTGATGGGTGGGCCTTCAATAACTAGTCTAGTCTGAGAAGAAGGAAAATGGTTCTTGGGCTCAAAATTCTTACTTGGAATATATTATTAAGGAGTATGTTGAGCCAGTTGTTTCTTGATAACAATGAGATTATTTGCAAGATTTTGTATTGACTGGTCAGAATTGGCTCTAGGGGAAGAGGAAGAAAAATTCCTTATAATTGGAAGGTTCTCTTTTCAATTTACCAAACATGATTAAATCATCCTCAACACTAGTATCCAAATGATGATCAGCATCCAGAGTTGCAAGGTTAGCTCTCCTTAGTGCATAGATTAATTCAGGTAACTGAGCATTGAGGAAGAATCATTTTTGGATTTGATCTATAGGACGAGTGTTCTGTGGAATTTTATGAATTAGCTTGTTGAATTTAGCCACAAACTCTCTCATGGGCTCGATTGTTCCTTCTTGATATGAGAGATTTGAGCTAACAGAGCATGCACATCTTCAACAGGTTTGAAACATTGCTCAAACTTGAGTTTTCATGGTATTCCAATCAGTGATTGACCTAACAGGAAGATGATAGAACCAATCAGTAGCATTGTCCTGCAATGTCTCCACAAAAATCCTGAAAAATACATCTTCATGTTCAACCCCAAGAATCCCACATGCAACAATGAAAGTTGCAATGTGTTCATTTGGATAAACCTTCCCATCACCCCAAAATTTAGGAAAATTTTTCCTGTTACCCCTAGGTAGCTCATGCAATGGCTGAGGAAGAGCAAGAGGCCCAACCTGTTGTCCCCAAGGAAAAGGTGCTACCATCTTTGGAAAAATAGACTGAAGGGGAACTAAAACACCAAAAATTATTAAAGCACGGAGATTAGGACTGATTTTTTCTTGGGGAATGCTATTCTTGGAATTTTTGTCTTTAACAAGAGGTGTGCTTGTAGAATGAGTTCTTTTGTTCCTTCTTGCTAGAAGAAGAGAGAAGTTTTGCTACTCCAGAAGTTGAAAATGGGAATCTTATAGCCCGAGATATTTCTTCCCACATGTATACCATGAATTCGTCAGACCAAAAATGATCTTGAAATATTTATTTTAGAAAAGGGATACGTTTGAAACGAAATCCCTATTGGAGTCACCAAAAATTATTGGGTTTTAAAATGATACTTTAACAAACCATAGTCAGGGGACAAAAAGTCCCTCCTCTTTAATGGGAGAGGTTCCCTTATTGAAAGGAAGCAAAAAAACTTATATTCAAATGTACAAATTTCAAAGTGTGGATTTCTTATATTTTGAAACGTTTTATGCCCAAAGATCATCAATACGAGAGAATGCAAGAAATAAGGTGATGAGAGAGGAAGAACATAACAATACTTCTAGGAAATATAGATAGCAGAGTATAACCTTATACGTATTCAGCAAGGGAGATATAGAATGGAATCATTCATGCTTATAACAGATATAATTTCACAGACACAAAGTTTATTATCATGCAAAGATGGATGATTCACAAATTCGAACAAGGAAAGAAGTAATAGTAGAGGAAGAAAGGAAAATTATTTTGTACTGCTTAATTTTGAATCTATAGCATTTCAAGAATGCTAGGATCCAATCCCTTACATAATGACATGGAGAAGATATTAACTATTCCTCAGAAATAGTTACATTCAGTTTCTTGGTTCTTGTAGAAGCATTAATGGTGGAAAAAATGATGCTCTGTAATGCAGCCGTTAAAACTATTTTATAACTTCAAATATGAGTCGTCCACGTGGAAGAGATTTGCTGAAGCAGGCTTGGGGCTGCCTTTTGCATTTTATGAGTTTTATAGAAATTGTGCATTTTAGACATTTTGGTTCGCCCATCTACTTCTGATATAGGCCTAACACATGGCTTTACTTGAGTGGGGATGATGTCGCGGCTCACTTTTGCAATTTTTACTCTTTTCAAAGAAAAAATCAAAAACTCAAAGTTCTCCGTTAACCTACCTCTCCGCTTTGAATTTTCAACGTGGGCTCAAGACCCCAGCAGACTCACGAAGCATTTCATAACTTTTAACTCTCTTTTTTGGAAATAAAACAAAAATTTCCAATTTTCTCCAATGGCCTACCTTCCTTCTTTGACTTTTGATGCGGGCTCAACATTTGACTTTATACCTTGGCATGACCAGGGCCATAGGTCACTTTACAACTTTAATCCCTTTTGGAAATAAAACAAAATTTCCAAAAGTACTCTGATGACCTGTCTCCCCACTTTTTAATTTTCAAATCATCAAAACAAAAAAAGGCTTCGCATTTCCGCCTTACGCCAAATAGCCAATTAGGATCTTTCAGGGCCGCAGGGCAAATTTAACAGTTTTGGAACAAATAAAAAAAGTGACAAGTTTAAAATATAAACCCGCCACGCCGCATCCAATTAGAGATGTCCACGTACCCGTGGATGTTGGGCAAAAAAATTATAGGGAAGATATGCCCGTCATACATGACTGTGGAAAAATAAAAATGAAAGGGAGAACTGCACCGTTTATGCCTGAATTTCAATTTGTTCTCCATGGAATGAAAAACTACAAACAATATCAGGTTTGATGAGATCTGTAGCCAAAGATAAGGATTGAAAATGGCTTTCGAATGAAGGAAAATATTTTCAGGCATCCAGACGGGGAAATAGAAAACACTTCGAACTACAAAGATAGAAGAATTTTCAAGTGAAAGGGTGAGATTAAAACTGAGCACCCATGACTTTAAAGCATGAATTTATCCAAGGCACCCATTCAAAACTCATAAAACTTGCATTCAAAATGAGGGGGATTTCGAGGGCGACAACAACATCCTATCTTAGCTGTGTAACGTAAAACCAGTTTGATGATCTAGGTTTTCTTCTTTCAACTTGCTATTGTAGTTGAAATATTAATCTGGGTAGTTATTTTCTTCTATGGATCTACTTTCTAGATGCTATTTTTTACTTATTATTTTGAGCCATTTTATTTAGTCACTGCATATATTGTTAACTCTATAGTAAGTATCTGAATTCGGTATCTAGTTTATAACTCCGAGACCATTAACGACACCATTAAGTTTTTCTACTCTGAACTTCCTCGCTGGTTTATATCAAACGTTCATTGTATTATTCTCTCTCTATATGCTTGCATATATTCATTTGGATGCTTGTAATTAGGTTTTTCATTTCGGTCTTAAAATATTTCTTATTTCCCCACTCACCATAAGATTTTAGTATTTGTTTTGATGGTTTCTTTTTCATTAATTTCAACAAGATTCATAACAACATAATCTCTTTTGAAACTCTATACTATCTATTCAGTTACCCAGGAATTTGTTGTATTGTTCTTTATCTTCTGAAAAGAGAAAATTGTATTCCATATTTTTTATAATTGTTCAATTCTCGACTGATCCACTATTCCACTTTTAAGGCATAAGAATGATCAATGTAGTTTTTTTTCTAGACTACTTTATACTTTTGATAAAATGTAACGACCTATAATCTTTGAAAAGAAATTTCCATTCTTGTACCTTATTCTATTTTGATTTGTATAATACATGTTCTCTTCCTTGTTAATATGTTTTAGAAAAGTTTTGTTTACTCTCTTTTCCCTCTATAATGGGAGATGATCTTTTAAACCATTGAAAATTTATGTAAAGACTCTTGACAAATCTTCCTAACTTTCACCTATCCTTTTGGTTGGTATCTAAGTTACTTCCTTTGAAAATTTCTTTTGGCTTTTTCAGTGGCAAAAATTTAGATTGTTTGATTTTGAGGAGTTCCTGAAAAGCTTGAGATGGATTTGAAAAATGAATGAGCATTAATTGAATTTAGATTCTAATAGTTGTACATTCCAATTGTGTATAAAACTCTTCATCCAAATGTGATCGTATGTATTGAAAATCTATAGTTTCTATACTGACATAAATGTAATGTGCACAATGTAGTAATGATGTCCTCTTTTTCATAGCCTATTTTCATCACAAGTTAATGTTGCAACTTCTTCCATAAATATGTGATTCATTGTGTAAACTTTGACAGAATTTAGAGATCTATGATACTTACATAATTTACAGAAAATTCATTTCCCTTTAGATAATATCGAGAATGAGATATTTGGAAACCTATTTATGGCACTTAGAAATCATGAAAGAGTACATTCTATGGTGAATAACTGGAACAAATCCACATTTGAGAAAATGATGAGTTTTGAACATCTACATTCTCCTTTTGCTCCATTTTTAAGATAAATTCAAAACCTGTACTTTCTTTTTTTGATAGAGCTATTTGTGAAAGTTCCTTAATCATTTGATTCTTGTCATGTCATCAAGAACTAAAATTTGTTTCTGTACTTGTGTTGATCTAAAATTTGTACTGTATTTTCCTTTCTTTATAGCTATATGATCTGCCAATGAAGTTCTCTTACTCTCTTTATAATCATGATAAAAATACAATCAGAATGTACCTTTTCTTTTTTACCTGCACACTGAACAACTGGTTATAAAAATAAGGAAAATATCCTTTATTTTAATATTTTTTTAATCTTTCTCTATCATGCTTCTGAAAATCTACTTTTCTCTGAGCTATTTTGATTTAGTGTTCCAATTCCTTCTTCCTATAAATCATACCTTATTTGAGCAATTGCTGTAGATTATAATATTCATTCTTTAATTCCAAGAGTTGACTAAAAACAATATCATCCCATCTTCCTTTTGTACCTTTTTGATGTATCACGAGTTGTAATTTAAGGTTGTCCTTCCTTGATGAATGTTGAATTATGGTAACTTATTCCTATAGCATCAACTCCTTAAGATTTTCTTTTGTAACATTGATGATAGAATTGTACTTTATGTTTGTGACTTGTTCTTAATCAATTCTAAAAACAAGATTTTAAAAGCTTATTCAGAGATGTCTTTTCATGCTTTGTGTACTTATTTGATGACCTAAAATACTTCTATAGTCTGTGTTGATAATTGTACCTTAGGGAATTGTACCATTCAATGGATACCTATTTGATTATTTGGTTCACTACTATGCAACATTAATCATGATTTTGATTTTTCAAGATGTGTGATTAAAACCATAATCCACCATTGATCTATGCATTTTCTTTAATGAAAGTTTCCAGTGTCCTGATTCCATTTCTATTATCATTCATTGATGAAACTGAGTCAGCTAGTGGTCATCTTGATCTGCAACTCTGAATTTGTATTTCCCTTCTATATTACAAAGCTCTATCTTCATTTCTTCACTTCTCTTGTAACTTTTTCATGATTGTCTGAGTAATTGATGTTTGATGATTTTTTCTAAGTATTGAGCTTCTTTATTCAATTTTGTACTTGTTATACTTGATTATCCTGAAATGAATGCATTACGTTGATTTATCTTTACAGAATGTGGTACCTTCGATCTAAATATTTCAAAGTATGGCAATGGTTTCCTTTTGTATTCATCAATCTTTAACTTCTTGGAAGGTAGTTTTAAAACACAACAGTTAGTGTTTCTTTCTTTCTTCTTTCTTGTACCTACACATTTAGACAAACTAGTTATAAAACATTAGGATTTTTGGCCTCTCTTGTGTTCCATAGTGATTTTATTTTCTCTCCTTTATGTCTGTCAAGATTACTATGAATTTCATGAGCTTCTACAATATAGTAATTTCTCAATTCCATGTTACTTTGATGTACCTTATGCCTCTTGATCTTAGGAAATCCATTTTCCTAAAGCTAGATAGCACATGAGTACAGATTAAACCTTGATCTCTTTGACTAATGTATTTTATTTTGTCCTTTCAGGTACATTAATGGGCTAGATGATGTATAAGATAAAGATGGAGTCGGAACTGAAGCAATGAATACCAAGAGAAAACCCAAGGCAATGATGGGTTTCTTCTATACTCTTTTTCTTTTAGCTTTATGCACATGTATCTTTTATTCAATAGTCATAAGTTACATCCCACGGATTATGTGGGAAACATTAAATTTCTTTATGAATAAATGACATTAATTTCTGTAATTGGGTTGTATACTTCTTTCTGCATTCATATTTTATGATATGTATTGATTACATAATGAAATAAACAACTCGATCACATTATTAATAGTATTTAAACATAAAGAAATAATGAGATTTGATGTGCTTGTAACTTAATAATGAACTCTTCTGCATGTAAACTATAACCTTGTTTTTTGTTTTTTGAGTTTAACATCTCACCTAAACTTTGATTCCTGCCTTCATCAAGGTAATGCATTGGTCTTCGAGGCTTTTGTGTTTCCTTGTTGAAGATGAACATGGAATGACAGCTTATGTGAGGTGTTACATTCTGTAATAGCATACATAGTTGCAGATTGTATGTTGTTAATCAATTACTGCAACTGAAAACACATTATAACTGTATAAGGTTTCCCCCAGTTAGCTTCATTCATCAACACCTTCCATTGAAAATAAAGTTTTAAGTTTCCCTTTTTTGCATGATTGCAAAAATCGTCAACATTTATGGCGATCCTATGAGGAAATCTGTCTACTAGCTTGTAGACGAGTGTCTTACTCTAGTTTATTGGGCATGGAGTCAAAGCATATAACCAAAGTCTACCTTTTTTTGAAAAACTGACCCCTCTGAAAAATAAACTAAAGCTAGGAAAGGATCTGGTAAACTAGATCATGTGCACGAATTCACTTATTGAATTGAAAAACATTGCAATGTGCATGAACTGCACTTATTGAAAGGGAAATCCTACTGTAACCAAACATTGTATGATTTTTAATAAAAGTGTTTAAGAAACATGTCATTCACAGGAATGGGAATTTCTTTTTTGTTCAGCCTTTAAATTTGAAATGCATTGTGCTCTTTGCAAGTTGAAATCGTGTAAGGACCACTCCAGATTGTATCAAACTTCATGTGGTTTCTTGGCTTTGCATGATCAGCATCCCATTTCAACACAATCTCTCCTTCATTAAAGACTCTTAACTTAGAATTTTTATCAAATGTTCTATTGATCTGTCTCTAATTTTTTTCCATGTTCAAATGAGCTTGATCCCTTAGCTCTTGTAGCTCCATTAATTCTATATAACAAACATGCATCGGTTCATTCTCAAGTAATTCCATCTAATGTAGTAAATCAAATACGAGCAACTCAATTGAGATGGGCATTCTTACCTCACATCCATAAATAAGCTTGTATAGTGAATTTCTAATTAATATTTTAGGAGGCACACTGTCAGCCCAAAGTGCTGAATTTAACATCAGATACCGAGCTCTTTGGTTGTCCTTGAGTGTTCTTATGATGATCCTCAAAAGATTTTTTTTATTACTTTCAGCTAATCCATTACCTTGTGGGTAATAATTAGATGAAGTACTCAAATAAATGTCATGATTGAAAACCCAATTTGTTACATTTACACCAAGAAATGCTAAGGCATTATCTGAAATGATAGTTGCTGGAACACAAAAATTACAAATGATACCTTCCTAAAATGATAAAATTGAAGTCTCGTTAGCTTCTTTCAAGGCTATTGTTTGAGTCCAATGTGTGAAATAATCTGTGGCAGTCAAGATCCACTTATGTCCTTGTGATTAAGGTGGATTTATCATGCCAATGAAGTCAATACCCCACTGTACGAATGGTTGATCCACTGAAATAGGCTGCAGGGGCAGCGAAGCTAAACATTTTTTTCCAACAAAGAATGCACACTTCTTACACTTTATAATCTATTCAAAGCATTATTTGAATATGTTGGGCCAATAGTAACCAGATTTCATAATTTTTAAGGTTTTAGTACGTGCTTAAAAGTCGCCTCCTAGAGGTCCTTTGTGAAACTTGGATAATAGTTGCTGCACTCTATCATAATCAATACATTGCAGCAAAATTCCATTTATATCCCTTTTGAACAGCACACCATCAATGAAAACATAAGGTACAACGTGTAATCTAAAATATCTTCATTTATTCTTATCCATACCTTTCGGATAAGTATTGTGCTGCAAGTAATTAATCAAATCAGTCATCCATCTTGATCCTTGAACTTCTGGATTGAGTTCTAGTTGCTGATTTTGAGGTTGTAATAACATTTCTGACTATTGATATGTGATTTCAGCATGCTATAATGAATTTTCTAATTCTGCAACTTGTTATTTTTCCATATTAGAAATTAAATGTTCACACAACCCTTTACCTTGAACTATTTTTGCAATACGGATGTCAACATCATACTTCATAACCTTTGTAATTCAGCTCGATCTCTTCTCATTCAGCTCTTTGCTCAACAAGAATGCTTTAACACTTGGATGAGAGACTAGAACATATATCTTATTATTGGAAACCATGTACTTGAAATTCTTTAATCCTATTTTTCAAGAAAAGTGTACCTTGTCTCATAGTCATATAAGCTCTACCTAAAGAAATAAATTGGCTACTCAATATTTTCATCATTAACCTGAGTTAATATGGATGAAATGGTTTCAACTCCTGCAAGTGCATACATCATGAAATACTTATCAAAATTTGGAATCGCCAGAATCGGAGCTTGTGAAATAGTTGTCTTGATAACTTCAAATCCTTTTCTCCCCTTGTTGGTCCAAGAGAATTTTTTATCTTTCTTTAACATGGTTATTAATGGCTTGACTAATGTTGTAAAATCTGGAACAAATATTCTAACAAATTTAATTTTTCTAAGAAAATTTTGTAATGCTTTCTTATGATGAGGCAAGGATAGCTGTGAAATTGCTTCAATTCTAAAAGGATCAATAGTTAAACCTTGTCTAGAAATAATATGTCCAAGTAATTTACCTTGATGGATTGAAAATATAGAATTTTTAGGATTCAATGATATTCCAAACTGCTTACAAAGCTGAAAAGTCTTCCTTAGATGCATAAGATGATCATCAGAATTATTCGAAAATACAGTAACATAATCTAAATAAACTAGTATGCATTTATTTAATAGGCTAAGAAAATCCATGTCCATTACACGTTAAAATGTTGCACCGGCATTAGAAAGTCCAAAAGGAATTCTTTTGTAAGTATAAGTACCCTACTTTGTGGTGAAATTTGTTTTGTATATGTCTTCTTCACGCACAAGAATCTAATTGTATCCGTTATAACCATCCAAAAGGGATAGCATGTCTGATCCTGAAACTGTTCTTAAAATTTGATCCATGTTGGGCAAAGGATAATGATATTTTAATGAAGCCTTGTTAAGATCTCTAAAATCCACACATTGCCAGATTTCTCCATTTTTTTTCCGAACAGGAACAAGATTAGCTACCCAACTTGAATGTTTGATTGGAAAGATAATACCTGATTCAATCAGCTTGGATAACTATTTTCTCATCAAGGGTTCAATCTTAGGATTTACAGACCTTTGTTTTTGCCTAACTGGTTTGGAATTTGGCTGTAACTTTATGGTATCCTGGACCAAACTGGGATCAAATCCTCTCAAATCTTGGTATTTCCAAGAAAAATCATCTTTGAATTATTTACATAAATTAATGAAACACTTTTTTTCAGCTAAGGAACATACCTTTCCAATAAATAACTTCTTTTCATCATCAACTAAGATCTCTTCTTAGTTATCTGTGTGAGTCAAGATCTATCCTTTATCCTTTTTTAATTGATCATCAGAACTAAAAAATATATTATGATGCAACCTAGAATTCACCAATAAAAATCCCAGGCACACTGACACATCACTCAACCTAGACTAAGCGCTCACCCGAAGCACACAAAGGTACCAGGCCCCTCTTTAGGGTTATTTTTGCAGGATGTTAGCATGATGAAGACTTAAAACATTTAGATCCATAACTAATATATTATTCTAAATTGCATGTAAAGATCTATATCTTTGAAGTATCATGAATCAAACAATAATAATAGCGAAAAAATTCATATACTAATAAAATGTAACCATGATCAACACATTGATTCAGTCAATCACCTCCATTATATTAAATGCATTAATACATAGAAGCTTCCTTACAATAACAATAGTATATGATCATACGCGCATCAGATTTGGTAGCCTAACCTCACAATAAATCAATTCTCACACGCCACCCTATGCTACACCATTCATTACATATTTATAATGCTGTGGACTTTCTGTTCACTGCTTATCTAATCCCAAAAATAGGTCACATGCTATTATTAGCCAGGCACTGTTACAATAATAACCACACATGCAAGTGTGTTAACAATAGAATTATTCTAGTTAATTGTCAGTAAAAAAATTTGTCTCAGCCTGTACCCATGCAAAGTTCTTCGTAACCGATCCTCCAAAAATATCCAATGCATGTTGCGTAAGTCTCTAACCAGTTTGTGTGCTCTGCACGCTATCTCCACAAATAACTCCTCATCGTGAACACGGATAAGTCTCAAATCTATCTCTCTTCTTCACACATGATTCCTTTGTGATCCTCCCGCACTTTTGAATGCACTCTGATCTTCCATGTGAACCTTTTGTATGTTTTTCGCTAAGCACCAATTTTTGTCTGGCTAACATTACCCCATACTAGTTGCATTTCTGCCCTGACAATGGTTTTCACCCAAGTGAATCAACGAATAAAAATAATATTTATGAAAAAAATAATGTCTTTACCATGCAACATATTCTTCTTCAACCTGAAGAGTCAATTCTAGATATTATTATTTTATCTCTACCTCTAAAGTCTGTAAATCATTGAGCACGACCTCTACCTTTTCTAGGATATCCACTGCAATTAAATCTAGCTCATCCTCAACAATCTCTCCCTTCTCATTGTGCAAGACCATAACAATGTTGGACATCACAGTCACTCTTCCTTCTAATAAGTCCATCTTTTGTGTGATGAGTTTCCCAAGCTCATCTAACCTTTCCTTGTGTGGCTCTTGTGCTACTGTAAGGGCCTCACATTTTTTATTGACAAGCCTAATCATTCTACGTGGCAAAATGTCTCATCTTTCATTGATTTTAGGACTTCATTATCCTCTATAATGGTCCTGGTTCTTATAAAGACTTTTGCGGGTTGTACAAATGTTCAATGCTTAATATGCTTTCTTCAATTCCTCCTGCAAGCTTTGAAGCAACCCCTCATATGATGCAATCTTTCTCATCATCAAAACCTTTTCCCACTCTGTTGCATATGTTGGATCATTTCGTTCTGTCACACACAGAGGTTCATCTTCAAGCACCAATCCCACCAATGTCTGTACATAATCCATTGCCGAAAGAAACATTTTGGGTACCTTTAGCTCTAAGTGTGGCTTTGCTTTCATGATATTATCCCCAACATCCTATGTCATGGTAATGAAAACAATGTTCTTCTTCTATGCCAAGTATTTTTCTTTATTTAGTCATGTTATTTCTCCATCCTTAGTTTTGAGCTCTTCTCTTAGTGCCCTAATTGTTGCAGCCTTATCCATATTTTTCCATGCCATTTCTGTTGAGACCTTTACCAAAGCATTGTGTTGATAATTTTTGCACTTGTGTAAAAATGGGCAACTTGAAACTTAGTCATTACGATGAAAGTCATGGGTGAAGTATACCTAAGCTAAGGAAGTTCTGATGTTATTAGTTAATGCTGAATTAATTAATGAGTAAGTGAAATCTACAACTATGTGTGCTATTACAAAATGTAACAGATCACATAGTCTGCAATTTCATGATACCTTCGGAAAAAGAACACATAGGCCTCAAAGGATAGCACTGTTGTCTTGATGAAGACACCGAATTACAGAGTACGTGAGGTGTTGAGTTTTGGGACAACAAACATAAGTGTAGAATTACAAAAATTAGAGTACAATACTAAATGTTACAAGTTCTCATGAATGTTCTCTCCTTCATGCGTAAGACATTCAATTATATGAATGAGTTGTTTAGTTCATCATACACTCCATTCAGAAGCTTTAAATGTAGAAGGAAATACACAACTCAATTTCAGAATTCAATGTTTTATTCACAAATAATGTCAAATGTTTCCCACACAAGCCATGGGATGTGACTATAGAGTAAATTCCATCTACTAAAGAAAGAGGTGCACATGCATGAAATAGAAAGAAAAGGAATATGAATGAACTCATAATTACCTTGTATATTCTCTGTTGTGTAGATCATCTTCTTTCCAGCTTGTTTCATCTTTGTCTCCATAGTTGAAATTGTGGTACTTGGAAAGTAAAAGATAAAGAATCATCAATAAATATCTCAGGGTTAATCCATATTCCTACATTATCCTAATTTGTGCATATGGATCTCTAACCAACATAAGATATATAATTCCTAAAAATCAAATTGCATAGCTTACTCAAAATAATAAATAGAAAATAGAACATAAGGAAAATGGATACAAGAGAGGCAAAGAGCCTAATTATTTTCTAACTATTTTCTCAAGTGTGCAGGTATAGGTTGTAGACAAGTAGAAAAGGACCATGCACATTCTGGAAAGAAGGGTTAATGTAATTCAATAACACAGATATCTTCTGTAAAAGGAAAAGGTTACAGTACAAAACAAAGAAGATGCATACAGACAAAATGTACACTTTCCATATTTCAGTCAAGGAAACAGAGAATTCTGGGAAAATTTTGACAAGGCTTCATGTAAAATGGACATTTACGACTTTTCCAGTATCCATATCAAGCAGAAATAAAGAGAAATGCAGTAAAAGTAACAAATTACAATATATCAATGAATTATCTGAATTAAGGCTTATGCTTGATAATGGTATAAAAAATAGGTAAAGAATTACTTGAAAACTATTACAGGGATCAAAGAGTATAATTGCAACGACAGGTTACAAATAGGAATTTCAAAAGTGAACTGAGGAAAGAGATGTATAAGTAAACACTTCATTTATAGTTTTTATCAACATCATTCAACCTTGCAAAACTAACATGAGGTCAATAAGCGGATCTGAGCAGGACAAGGTAGATTATTGAAAATTCAGCCATAAATAAAGATTGAGATGTTGACCCTAGAATTTGAAAGCTTCACCAAATATTAGCGGGATGCAATATGGAAATCCTAAAAGATTATTTAATACGACATATAGCTTAGAATCATTAAATAAAAGAGATACTTATAGGGATACTTATAGGTTTTCTCATTCCAATGAATAGTTTCTAGTCAGAGAAATGCAAATATGGATGTAGGAAGAACTCTATGGTGAAGAATAAAAATACCAAAATATCAAATACCAAATATTTTTCAACTTAGTTTTGAAGGAGAATGATAATGCAGTCTACATCTATCCAGAAAGGATCCAAGGTTAAAACCCTTTTAAAGTTGTGTTTTAACACAACATTGGAAAGTTATATAGCAAGATCAGAATAGAAAATCCCAGGCAGAGATCAAAACCTAACAGATGGTTAGATATTTAAATTATTTCAAGAAATTCAATTTCATGGCGCAAATACGAGGAATAAAAGTTTTGAAATGAAAATAATGGTGACATATAATCAAGAATGAATTCACATTTGCTAATGAACAATCGCAATTACAGTGGTTAAACAAAGAGGTTGCAGAAGACTAGAAAGTAACTCACCTTATAAAAAATGGCATTGCCGACAACCTTATTTCAGGTAGCATGGAAAAGCAAACACAATAACCATAGAGGCTTTTGATCTCTTTTTATCAACATCCAAGCATGAAAATACAATTCAAACCATGAAATGCAAGTATCAGTGCACAAACAAAACTGATGCATCAATTTCTATAGATGTTTTCTAAACAGAGTTTAAGAAATTACAGTTCAAGATTACAACTACAGAGAAAAGCTTACCTAGGTTATGTGATTACAACTACAGATCTCATAAGAACCAAGCTCAGGATTCATAGCTATAGCGACCATGATCACAATGGTCTCACTCAGAAGCTCTAAGGAGAGAAAGATATAAAAGTGTACATATTTCAGAGCCCAACATAATGTGAATTTCATGCTAAAACTGTAGAAAACACATATTCATAAAAAAGAGCCCAAATATTCATAATGGTGTCTTTTCGGGGCTCAGAAAGGTCGAGTTTAACAGAGTAAACAACCAAAAAATATATGATGCAAGAAAAGTTGATATTACCATTCTGAGATGAACCTGAGCTCAAAGAAACCTCCACGAAAGCTCTAACAGGGATAAATAATTCATTCACAGAGAGATGATTTCTAATGAGAAACCGAAGCTCGAGAAACACTATCAATGGCGTCAGGAAATTTTTTTTTGTCATGGCTTTTCCCACAAAACCAGATGCAAAGTGGAAAAATGAATAGTGTTCGAGTTGTTTTAACTCACCTACCTCAATCGTGGCTTAAGAGTGATCAACCTTGGTCAATGGATAAATGATTGAAAATCAACAAGGACATAAATCAACACTCGAGAATTGATCTCCAAGTTTGAAGCAAACCATGGTTCAAGCCATTAAAATGCATTTATCACATGTCAGCAACCCTAAAATCATGCTTCATAGATCAGCGATCGAAAATTAATAGGTACAGAGATCGACGTTCCTAAATGGTTCATCAAAATCAAGGCAAAAGTCATCCAATCAAAATGGCAGTCGGTTGACCAATTTACCAAAATTTCAAATTGTAAAACTTTCATCCACAGGCCCCGAGAAGGAAACGTGTTGTCACCACAGTGGAAGTGGAGAAATGGAGGTCGGGGTTCACTTAAGTTTTCAAACTTTAAAAATGCAAAAGTTAAAAGTTCCAAAAATTTCCCGCAAGCCCGAGCCTCCATGATGAGAAAGTCAAAGCTCACGGGAGAAAAGTCAAAAATTGATTCCACATAGTATTGGCAAAGCGGCAAGGCTTTCTCAAAGTTTTGAGACTTAATACAAATAGGCCTAAAAGCTTCAAGGTAATTCCTCTAAAGTAGAGTTCGGAAAGATTTCGTCTTCGAAGCTCTTTCCCAAAAAGTTTAAAATGCCAAATTTTCCCAAAGGCCTGAAAACCTGCAGAGGAGTTATAGTCTGCAAGTCCAGAGGACAAAACATCAAAGGGCTCAAAAATGTAGATCCCAAGTCGACAAAGGGCTCAATAATTTTGAAAGTTTGCAAGACTTAAAATGTCCAAAATTTTACCCGAAGGCCCGCGAAAGCAAAGGGAGAAGATTTTACATGCCATCCAAGCTATCATTTCGAGTTTTGACTTTCAAAAATTTGAATTATAGTATATGTTTCAAGTGATTCAAAGGGGCCGACCAAATTATGCTATCAATAATCACCAAAAAGGTGAAATTTCAAACTATACACTCTCAAATGCAAAAGCCGACAAGTATTACATGGTCATGTTTAATCAAAAGGTGGCAGAGACTATGATATACCATGTGTGGCCGAATGTAATATGGTGACACTTTTCCAAAGTGCCCTTGTATTATTTTAAAACCATAGTATTATGCTAAGTCCACAAGAATGGCCAAACTCAGTTGAAGACAAGTGTACGAATCAGAAGTGGTCCCCACAGTGGCTGGATTATTTTGTGAATTTTGCAAGTGTTGTAATTATTTTTCTCACAAACAGGGAGTTTAATTTTTGCATGTTCCACAAGAAGATAAAACAAGAAGACAAAGTGGCATGTTTAAAAATAGGAAAGACTTGCCTTGCAAGCAAGCTTATTTTTAGCAAATTATTTACTCTTGCTTTCTTAAAATAGATCAGTCAACTTCAGTTGACCAATTGTAATCAAGGCTATTAAATGCCTATTTGTAATTACATGCTCTATTTTTATTCCTTTATCTATTATTAAATAAAGGATAAAAATAGGATGCATGGGCGAGTACAAGCCTTAGGCTATTTTTAGGAAGAAGGTGAACATTTTTTTGCTATATATTATGTGCCATTGCAAAGCACAAAAGAGAAATTCTGGAGGCACTTTTGGATATAGGAGTACTGAAGAAAATTTTTGACAGTTTTTCCCTCTGAGTGTGAAGTATTTTCTGCCTTTCCAAGTTATTTTGCAGTCTTGTGTATCTTTCATTAGTCTTGTGAATGCAAATTCCCTGAAAAATTACCTTACCCTACTACAAATTCAGTCCTTTCTACTTAATTTTAATGTGCATGTTAACTTATTAGTACTGTTATGATTATCCCTCAATATAATCAAGTGTTTTGCCCTTAGATATTCTATAAAAAAACTATTGGTTCGTGCATCAAAAATCCTTCCCAAATCAGTTATGCATATACTCAGTCAAAGACCTCATATTAATTTGGTGTATCACCTTAGTTTTAATTATTTTCCAGTCATATTTTACTCTTAAACTCCCGTAAGTTAGTTTAGGATACATCAAAAAGGAACCGGCCTTGATACCGGAGACTCACCTCAAAATAGGTATACCCACAGACCTGAGGTGTTTCCATTATATCTACAAAGAGAGATTCAATTGTGCAAGCTTAGAAAACCTGCATCCATCTCTCTACAGGGTGCACTTTTGAGAGATAATAGTTTTTGGCACACCCGGTGGGACAACGAATCATATATGTGCAAGTTACAAATTCTACAGCAGATTTATAGCAGTTACAAATTCACTTTCGAGAGAAAGCTGCAACAATTTATTCTAAAGATTTTAAAATCTTTTGGCAACTCTGTTAAGTTGATATCAGACTAGTATTGTAGCATGTTCCATGCCTAAAGTGACTACAAGATCATCGGTAAGAGGAATTCCTCCTGAGTTTGTTTCTTTACCCTTGAATTTTGCTAGAAGGAGAAGAGTTGGTAATACTTTACCTTATAATAGACATGGTTTTGATAACCCTCCTCCTGATATTCCTTCACCACGTATCAATTTCTCTATTAACATCCCAGTTTTTCAAATGGCTATTCAACCACCAAGAAATTTTTTGACCTTTACTAATGGTAGTCCATTAGTAATCTCAGTCTACCATGACATTCCTAATGTTGCCATGAAAAGTTTTCCATCATTCATGGGTGAAAATCAGGTTACACCTGCTGAACATATCAAAAAATGTTGTAGCCCTATGTGTAGTCCATAATATCACTCATGAAGAGGTAGCTTTAAGACTTTTAGATGCATCTTTTAAAGGGCAGGCCTTGCAATGGTATAGAAACCTAGAAATTCGAAGCATAAGAACTTGGGATAACTTAGGTGAAAAATTGCTGAAACAATTCCAGGATAATTCATATCATTTGTCTCTCATTGAACAATTGTCTACTATTAAAAGAGCTCCTAATGAGTTTATGTCTAGTTTCAATATCCATTTTTCACCAGAACTTGGGAGAGAATTCCAACAAGTGTCAAGCCTCAAGCTGATCATGCTTTCCTTTATTATCTTAGGGCATTAAATAGTGATATCTCAACTATGATTCAGTCAATGGGGGGAGAGACACTCCCAACAGCCTATGATATCGCTATCTGAGCTGAAAATAGTCTTATTCAAGTTGGAAAATTGGCACCAAGGCCTTCAATGCCATTTTTGGAAGATCTAGTACCCATTCCTTAGCCTATTACAATCATAGAACCTATTGTTGTAGCTCCATCAGATGATGTATTTAAAGCTTTGCAAACTATGGGAAATAAATTGAATTTTAATTGAAAACAGAATTGCATTACCGAGCAGATCCTATCAGGCTCCTTATCAACAAAATCAACAGAATCAATCAACAGAATCAAAATTATAGGTAGCCTTACCAGCAAAGGCAATTTGACCCAAAGGCTCCTAGTTCATCTAATGCTTTAGTCCCAGTTAATATGGCTACAGAAGTGTGGTGTCAACCTTGCAATCAACCTCATGTAGCTGCAAGTTGCCCAAATGCTTTTCTAAATCTGAATCTTGTTGCACAACCTCAATCTGAAACATTGTTCATGCCTCAAATGGAGGGTGGGGAGCAAGAAACTCATGTTCAGAAAGCACCTGAACATAATTTAGTCAGTTTTAATGAGGATGATTTCATTGCAGTCACTACTAGGGCTCAAGGGAAAGCTGCTGAAAGTAAGAAAACAACAAAATAGGCCTATCCTGCCTACTGTCACTGATAAGACAACATCTACAATTCCAAATTCAACCAACAACCATGTTGTTCCTCAAAAAAAAACAAGTGTTCAGTTGATAAAGGCCATCAAAAATAGCTACAACATGATCTAAGAAGACTGTTTATACCTCATATATCCAAGGCAGCTGAAGTAGAATCAATTTTCACTAAGGCCTACTCTAAGACAGTTGAATCCATCTCTAAAACAGTTGCTTCTTTTAACATTGTTCATGTAATGAAAAAGCATAACGTTAACATCTCAATGTGGGATGCTCTATGTATTCATGGACAAGATAATATTTACTTTCTCATGAACTAGCTAAGCTGCAAATTTCTTCAAATACAATAGAAAAGGAAGTTCAGAAGGCATACATGGTCCTTGGAACGTTTGAACAAGACTGCATTAAAGAAGTTAAGTGGATGGTTCAAAAAGTTCTGAATGCTCATGACATCAAGAAACCACCACCATTTTATTTATCACTGATTATTGGGGAACATCTAGTCCATAATTGCATGGTGGACAGTGGTGCAAGTAGCACAGTTATGCCAAAAAGTGATTGCATTAAAAATTGGGTTTGCAGTATGATCCTACATAAAGGAGTGTCTTACAGCTTGATGGAACTGCAACTAATACAGTTGGTATAATCAAAAATTTAGAAGTGACGTTACATGCTTGCCCAAATGTTTCTATTCTATAAGATGTTACTGTTGTGGATTTACCTCCATACTTTGCCTTATGCTTATCTAGAGACTTCACGAAAAAAATAGGAGGTTATCTCTCTTCAGATTGGTCCTTATTTTTTACTACTCTTTATGGTACCAAAGTTACTATCAATTCAAATCCATTGGCCATATTTCACATTGAGCCTCACTCTCTAAATGCAATGGCTAATTATTCAGCCCTAGATCAGTCTGATTTTGATGAGGTAGCTCAAGTTTTAGCATTAGATGGTGTTTCTAACATGTTCATGGATGAAAAGACAATGGAAGAACATGCTCATGATCCTTTTAAGGAAGTTGAAGAACACCTATTTTGGTGTGTATTGTATGCATGAAGAAAATACACCACTTCCCTTACTTTCCAAAATAGAAGATTCATCAGAAGGGATTTGGAAGCTTCATTTTGATGGAGCTAATAACAAGAAAGGACAAGGAGCAGGTTTGATGCTCACTTCCCCAACAAATGAAAGGTATTTCTCAGCTTTGAGTCTCCAATTTTCATGTACTTGCAATGTAGTTGAATATGAAGCATTAATTCATGGCCTGCTTTGGGCCAGAAAGAGAGGTATCAACATGCTACAAATTTTTGGTGACTCTGAGTTGGTTATCAATCAAGTAAGAAATTTCAATGTTTGTAAGAATCCATTAATGAAGTCTTACAGACATAGAGTTTTAGACTTAATGGAATATTTTGATGCTATTAATATTCAGTCTATTCCTAGAGCTGAAAACAAGCATGCAGACAAACTTGCAGTAGTTGGGGCTAGTTTTGAAGTTTTGGAACAGATTGAAAATAGCAAAATCCAGCCTCATATAAAGTCAATTTTCAGGCCTCAATACCTGATAATGATTCAAATTGGCAAGTTTTTGAAAATGATGATCAAATCTTCAGGTTTTTACAGCAAGAAGCTAAGTTTTCTGTAGTTAATCAGGATAAATTACAACACTTATATGGTGACCAGATTGTTTAGTTGAAGAAAAATAAACTACCTCAAGGTCTAGTCACATTGGAAGACATCTTCAACACTGATGATCAGTTAAGAAAGGTCAAGACTAAAATGTCAACCCACACTGATAATTACGAAGAGATCTCAGTTGATGAAGGGAAAAAGCTATTTCTTGGAAAGGTATGTTCCTTAACTGAAAAGTAGTCATTTATTAATCTTTGCAAGGATTTTAAGGATGTTTTTTCTTGGAAATACCAAGACCTGAAAGGATTTGATCCCATTTTAGCACAACATACAATCGAGTTGCAACCAAATTCTAAACCTATTAGATAGAAACAGAGGCCTGTAAATCCCAAAATAGAACCTCTGATGAGGAAAGAATTATCTAATTTGATTGAATCGGGTATTATCTTTCTAGTTAAGCATTCAAGTTGGGTAGCCAATCTTGTTCCTGTTAGGAAGAAGAAAGGTGAAATCAGACTATGTGTAGATTTCAGAGATCTTAATAAGGCTTCATTAAAAGATCATTACCCACTCCCAAAAATGGATCAGATTTTAAGAATAGTCTTAGGTTCAGATAGACTATCTCTTCTAGATGGTTACAGTGGATATAATCAGATTTTAGTCTAGGAAGAAGATATATATAAAATAACATTTACCACCAAGTGGGGTACCTATGCTTACAAAAGCCCTTTTGGTCTTTCAAATGTCGGTGCAACATTTCAACGTGCAATGGACATGGCTTTTCACAACTTATTAAATAAATGCATCCTTGTTTATTTAGATGATGTTACTATATTTTCAAAAGATTCTAAAGAACATCTAATGCATTTAAGGTGGACTTTTCAGTTGTGCAGGAAATTTGAATATCTTTGAATCCACTCAAGTCTATCTTTTCCGTACATCAATGCAAGCTACTTGGTCATATTGTTTCTAAGAAAGGTTTAGCAATTGATCCTTTTAGGATCAAATCCATATCATAGCTATCATTACCCCATTATAAGAAGGCATTACAGAGTTTTCTTGAAAAAATTAACTTTTTTAGAATATTTGTTCCATATTTTGCAGCATTGGTTAAACCACTCACAACTATTCTAAGGAAAGAGAAAAATTTCTCTTGGACCAGTGAAGGGAGAGAAGGATTTGAATCAATCAAAGAAGATATCTCTCGAGATCCTACTCTTGCAAATCCAAACTTTTGATAAATATTTTACAATGTATGCACTTACAGGAGCTAAAAAAATCTCAACTATATTAACTCAAGTGAATGATGAAAATATTCAGCAACCTATTGATTTCTTTGGATAGATCTTGCATGATTATGAAACAAGGTATACATTTCTTGAAAAATAAGTAATTTCAGTAGTGAGAGGAATAAAGAATTCAAATATATACTTTCAAACAATAAAATCCATCTTCTTGTTTCTCATCCAAGTGTGAAAGCATTCTTGCTAAATAAATAATTGAATGATAAAAGAGTAAATTGGATAATGAAGGTCATGGACTATGATATTGATATTTAGGTTGCTAAGATGGTTCGAGGGAAAGGATTATGTGAACATCTCATTGCTGATATGGAAAAACAACAAACTGCAAAACCAGGTGATTCAAAACAGCATGCTAAAATTATGTATCAGCAATAAAAAATTATGTTTTAACCAAAAAAATCAGAAACCTGAGTCAGTTCAAGAATTTTTAGGAATCAAGATGGATGGATGATTTGAGTAAGTACTTGCATTACGGGACCTATCCGGAAGGTATGGACAAAAATAAATGAAGATATTTTAGGATACAGGTTGTAAATTATATCTTTATTAATGGTGTGTTATTCAAAACAGATATAAATGGAATTTTACTACGATGTGTTGATTATGATAAAATTCATAAAATATTGTTAAAATTTCATGAAGGACCTGTAGGAGGTCACTTCTCAGCACATACCACAACCTTGAAAACTATGAAATCTAGTTTACTATTGGCCTATCATATTTAAATGACTATTTCGAATAGATTAGAGATTGTAAAAAATGTGGTTTCTTTTTTAGTAAAGAACGCATCTAGCTTTGCTACCTTTATAGGCTATTTCAATTGATCAACCTTTTATGCAGTGGTGTCTTTACTTTATCGGCATGATAAACCCATCCTTCTTCACAATGACATAAGGTTGATCTTAAATGCTATAGATTATTTTACAAGATGGACTGAAGAAATAGCCTTGAAGGATGTTAATGAAACTTTAGATACTATCCTATCTACGAAGGTATAGTTTACATATTTCATGTTCCAACAACTATCATATCCAGATAATTATTTAGGATTCCTTGGTACAAAGATAAACAGATTGGGTTATCAACCATTGAATCTATCTAAGTTCTTCATCTAATTATTACCCACAAGGTAATGGCTTAGCTGAGAGTACTAATAAGAATATGTTAAGGATCATCAAGAATAACACTTAAAGATAATCAAAGAGCTTGGGATCTAATGTTGAATTCAACACTTTGGGCCTAATAGAGTAAATCCTAAAATATTAGTAGGCAATTCACCATACAAGCATGTTTACATAAAGGAAGTGAGAATGCCTATTTCAGTTCAGTTGCCTGTATTTGATTTGATACATCAAATTGAGATTCCTTGAGAATGAACCATTACAGGTTTTTTATGTACAGTTAGTGGAATTACAAGAGCCAAGAGATCAAATCCCATTTTAATATGGAAAATAATTAGAAACAGATGAAGAAGACTTTTGACATAAGAAAAATCTAAGTTCAAAATCTTCAATGAAGTAGATATTGTGTTAAATTGGGATGCTGATTGTGCAAATCCAAGAAGAGACACGAAGTTTGATACACTTTGGAGTGGTCCTTACATGATTTCATATTGCAAGGAACAAAATTCTTTTTAGATTTTGAAGCTGAATGGAGAGTAGCTTCTCATCCCTGTGAATGGTATGTTTCTCAAACACTGTTATTGAAAACTATTATAGTGATTGTTAGAGTAGAATTTTCCCTTCAATAAGTTCAATCTCTACACATTGCATCATTTTTCAATTAAATAAGTGCATTCATGCACGTGATATTGTTTACTCAGATCCATTCACAAGTTTTAGTTCCATTTAGGAAAGGGATGAAACTTTCGGAAAAAGGCAATATTTTTGTTACATGCTTTGGACTCCATGCCCAATGGAACAAGAGCGAGGCATTGGTCTATAAGCTAACAGGTAATTTTCCCTATAGGATAACCAGAAATGTTGATAATTTTTTCACTTGTGTAAAAATGGGAAACTCGAAACTTTGTCGTTATGATGAAAGTCATGGGAGAAGTATACCTAAGATAAGGAAGTTATGATGTTATTAGTTATTGTTGAATTAATTAATGATTGAGTGAAATCTATAGCTATGTGTGCTGTTACAAAACGTAACAGATCACATAGTCTGTAATATCATGATTCCTTCAGCAAAAGAACACAAATTCCCTGAAGGACAGCTGCATTTTCTTGATGAAGACAACCGAATTATAGAGTAGGTGAAGTGTTGAGTTTGGGGACAACAAACATAAGTTCAGATTGCAGAAATCAGAGTTCATTACTGAATGTTACAGGCTCTCATTAATTATTTTCATTCATGTTTGAGACATTCAATTATATGACTGATTTGTTTAGTTCATCATACACTCCATTCAGAAGCTTGAAATGTAGAAGGAAATACAAAATTCAATTTCAGAATTTCATGTTTTATTCACAAGGAAGGTCAAATGTTTCCCACACAAGCCGTGGGATGTGACTAAAAAGTAAAGTACATGTACTAAAGAAAGAGGTACACATGCATGAAATAGAAAGTAAACGAATATGAGTGAACCCATCATTACCTTTGTATATTCTTTGTTGTGCAGATTGTCCCCCTTTCTAACTTGTTCCATCTTTGTCTTCACAATTCAAAGCATGGTACCTGAAAAGTAAAATAAAGGAATCATCAATAAAGAGCTCAGGTTAATCCATTTTCCTACACTGTCCTAATTTTTGCATATGGATATCTAACCAATAGAAGATATATAGAACTTGAAAATCAAACTGCATAGCTTACTCAAAAGAAGAAATAGAAAAGAAAATAAGGAAAATGGATACAAGAGAGGCCAAGAGCCTAATTATTTTCTAACATTTTTCTTAAGTGTGCATGTGCAGTTGCAGACAAGTAGGAAAGGACCATGTACATGTTGGAAAGAAGGGTTAATGTAACTCAAAACTGAGATGTTTTCTGTAAAAGGAAAAGGTTACAGTACAGAACAAAGAAGATGCATGCAGATAATGTACACTTTCTATATTTCAATCAAAGAAGAGAGAATTCTGGGAAACTTTTGACAGGGCTTCACCATGTAAAATGGACATTTACGACTTTTTTAGTAGCCATATCAAACTGAAATAAAGGGAAATACAATAAAAGTAACATATTACAGTATTTCAATGAAGTATCTAAATCAAGGCTTATGCCTAAGAATGTAATCTTCAACTTTAGAATCAAAGAGCATAAATGCAACTATAGGTTACAAGTAGGCATTTCAAAAAGTGAACTGAAGAAAGGGATATATAAAATGCAGAGTTTTCAAGCAACCCATTTTAGTTACAGTTTTATCAACATCATTCAACCCTGCAAAGCTTAGACCGGTCAATACACAGTTAGGAAAGCAGAGAGACTCATTTTAAGAAAATTCACCTGAGGTCAATAAGCTAGTCTACATTAGGAAAAGGTAGATTATTGAAAATTCAGGCATGAATCAAGCTTGAGATGTCAACCCCAGATTTGAAAGCTTCACCAAATATTAGTAGGATGTAATATGGAAATCATCAAAGATTATTGAAAGAGGCATATAGCTTAGAATAATTAAATAAAAGAGATACTTATAGGGATACTTATAGGTTTTCTCATTCTAATGAACAATTTCCAATCAGAAAAATCAAATATGGATGGAGGAAGAACTCTATGGTAAAGAATAACAATACCAGAATATCAAATACCAAATATTTTACAACTCAGTTTTGGAGGAGAATGATAATGGAGTCTACATATATCCATAAAGATCCAAGGTTAAAACCCTTTTCAAGTGGTGTTTCAACACAACATTGGAAAGTTATATAATAAGATCAGAATAGAAAATCCGAGGCAGAGATCAAAACCTAATAGACGGTCAGAGCTTCAAATTATTTCAAGAATCAATTTCATGGCCCAAATCTGAGGAATCAGAGTTTTGAAATCAAAATAATGGTGACATACAATCAAGAATGAATTCACATTTGCTAATGAACTTTCACAATTACAGTGGTCAAATAAAGAGGTTGTAGAAGACCAGAAAGAACTCACCTTATATAGAATGGCATTGCCGAAAATCTCGTTTCAGGTAGCATGCAAAAGTAAACACAATAACCATAGAGGCTTTTGATCTCTTTTTATCAATGGCCAAGCATGAAAATATAATTAAAACTAAGAAATGTAAGTATCAATGCATGAAGAAAACTATTGCCTCAATTTCTACAGATGTTTTCTAAACAGAGTTTAAGAAATTGTCAAGATTACAACTAAAGAGCAAAGCTTACCCAGGTTATGTGATTATGACTACGGATCTCATAAGAAAACAAGCCAATATTTGTAGCTATAGTGGCCATGATCATGATGGTCTCACTCATAAGCTCTAAGGAAAGAAAGATATACAAATGTAGATATTTCAGAGCCCAACAGAATGCGAATTTCATGCTAAAAATGTAGAGAACACAGATTCGTAAAAAGAGTCCAAATCTTCAAGATGGTGTCCTTTCACTACTAAGAACCTCTCAAGGGTCAGAAAAGGTCGAGCTTAATAGAGTAAAAAACCATGAAACACAAATTCAAGAAAGCTTGATATTACCATTCTGAGACGAACTTGAGCTCAAATAAAAATTTCATGAAGGCTCTAATAGGGATAAAGAATTCGTCCATAGAGAGAAATTTCTAATGAGAAACCGAAGCTCGAGAAACACTATTAATGGCATCAGAAAAAAAAATTGCCAGGGCTTCGCCCACAAAACTAGATGCAAAGTGAAAGAATGAATAGTGCTCGAGTTGTTTTAACTCACCTACTTCAACTGTGCCTTAACAGAGCTCAACCTTGGTCAATGGATCAACAATTGAAAATCAAAAAAGACACAGATCAACGCTCGAGAATTGATCTCCAAGTTTGAATAAAACCATGGTTCAAGCCATTAAAATGCATTTACCACATGTCAAGAAACCCTAAAATCATGCTTCTCAATGATCGAAAATTAACAGGTACAAAGATTGACGTTCCCAAATGGTTCATCAAAATCAAGGCAAAATTCGTTCTAATCAAAAATGGCAGTTGGTTGACCAATTTACCAAAATTTCAAATTGTAAAACTTTCATCTGCAAGCCCGCATAGAAGAAAAAACTTTAGATTAGTCCGCAGGCCCACCAAGGAAGTTAAAATATTTTGTCTTTGAAGTCCAAAAATTTTCCCTAAGGCCTATGAAAGCATAGGGAGAAGAGTTTACGTGCCATCCAAGCTATCATTTTGAGTTTTGATTTTCAAAAATTCAAATTATAGTATATGTTTCAAGTGATTCAAAGGGGCCCGACCAAATTATGTCATCAATAAATCACCAAAAAGGTGAAATTTCAAACTATACACTCTCAAATGCAAAAGCCAACAAGCATTACATGGTCATGATTAATCAAAAGGTGGTAGAGACTATGATATACCATGTGTGACCGAATGTAATATGGTGAAACTTTTCCAAAGTGCCCTTGTATTATTTTAAAACCATAGTATTATGCTAAGACCACAAGAATGGCCAAAATTAGTTGAAGACAAGTATACGAATCAGAAGTGGTCCCCCACAGTGGCTGGATTATTTTGTAAATTTTGGCAAGTGTTGTAATTATTTTTCTCACAAACAAGGATTTGAATTTTAGCATGTTCCACAATAATATAAAACAAGAAGACAAAGTGGCATGTTTAAAAATAGGAAAGACTTTCCTTGCAAGCAAGCCTATTTTTAGCAAATTATTTACTCCTACTTTCTTAAAATAGTTTAGTCAACTTCGATTGACCAATTGTAATCAAGGCTATTAAATGTCTATTTGTAATTTCATGCTCTATTTTTATTCCTTTTATCTATTATTAAATAAATGATAAAAATAGGATGCAATGGGCGAGTACAAGCCTTAGGCTATTTTTAGGAAGAAGGTGAACTTTTTTTGACTATATATTGTGTGCCTTTACAAAGCACAGGGGGAGAAATTCTGGAGGAATTTTGGATATAGGAGTACTGAAGAAAATTTTGCCAGTTTTTTTCCTCTAAGTGTGAAGTATTTTTCTTCCTTTCCAAGTTATTTTGTAGTCTTGTGAAGCAATTTCCTACCAAATTAACTTATCCTGCTGCAAATTTAGTCCTTTCTGCTTAATTTTAATGTGCATGTTAACTTATTAGTACTGTTGTGATTCTCCCTCAGTATAATCAAGTGTTTTTCCCTTAGATATTCTATAGAAAATTTATTGGGTTCGTGCATCAAAAATCCTTCCCAAATCAGTTGTGCATATACTCAGTCAAAGAGCTCATATTAATTTGGGTGTATCACCTCAATTTTAATTATTTTTCTAGTCATCTTTTACTCTCAAACTCCCAGAAATCACTTTAGGTTACACCAATAAGGAACCATCCTTTTAATCCTAGAGACTCACCTCAAAATAGGTATACCCATAGACCTGAGGTGTTTCCATTGTATCTACGAAAGAGAGAGATTAATTGTGCAAGCTTAGAAAACCTATAGGCATCTCTCTATAGGGTGCAATTTCGAGAGATAACACATTGGTCACTTATTCAACTAACGTAACATTAGGCCTTACTATTATGTGTCTAGCTTGAGGTGTCTTCTTCAACCTCCTTGATACACATGATTCTCCACATATATCAAATTCTAGTTCATCCATGTGTGTGTGCATCAACTATGAAAATTTCTTCCTTGTGCGCATGGTTACCATATCTTCATCCATAAGCTCCCAACCATACAACTCCTTTTGTGTCATTTTTCTATTAAAAAGGGTGTGAACAATTTTACCTGTGTCCTTAGCATAGCCCATGATTGGTGGAACATATTATCCACTTGTTCTCTTTGATCTTGGCCCCTTGGGAACTTGGGCTTCAAGATTTGGAGCTTGTTCTTCCATACCTTGAGTAGTCTCGATCACTGTCTCATCTGCCTTCTTTTCTTCCTCTTCTTCATTTTTCATTTCTTTATCCTTTGGTTCTTCCACGTTCTTTAGAGGTATAAGGGAATTCGGTGCACTTTCCTCAAAATCTTCTGCCTCCTCATTCAACTTCAACTTCCTTCTTCTTTTCTTAGTTTTATTCTTCTTTGGAGAGATAAGACGTGATTTTTGCATCAATTGTGGAGTAGCACCTTGGGTCCTTGTTATCCTTAATACTTTTTTAAAGTGGCACTCTCATTGTACTGTATCTTGATCATCATCTTCTCCTTCCTTCCCCCAAGGTGGCATAGTCATGCGATACATTTATAATACCTTTTCTGTAGGTTGCCTCCTTCCTTTTCTATTGTCTCTATGGGCTTAGGTGTTGGAACATTTTCCATTATATGCTTACCTTTTTGCAGCCCTGGGAGTGTGAACTCATTCTCCACATACTTGTTGTTCTCTAGTTTGGGCTTGAGTTTCAGGTACACAAGCGCTACTCAGGTGTCCCCAACTGCCAAGCTTATAGGCTTCATGCTTATAATATCTGAGATACACCTCTCAATGTAGGCATTGCACCCTGGATATACATATTTATTTCTCAGAGTGTGCTAGTCGCAATCTACCTTGTCTGTATTGAAGGTCAAGAGGTGCGTAAATGAAAAATGGTGAACTGGTGCTCCAAACCCCGTCCTTCATCGTAAATTGTGTGAAGCAAAAATGTTGGTAGATTGCAAACTGTACTGCCTTACCCACCACTGAAGGAAACTCCTTGGGTATTTGCCACTCTTCTTTGAAAGCTGTGTGAAATCCATCATACCACTTCTCCTCCCTCTTCTTGAATGGTTCGATCATTGATCCTTTGCACAAGTATTTTTAAAAATTTTCTGCCAGAGATTTGTGTTCTTTGGGGTACTCCCAAATATTCTCCTTTGGCCCATTGGGCACTCCAATCTCCATAAACACCAAAGAAAATAAAATAGCACCAAAAATTATTATGTCACATGTCTGCACCTCTTCAATGATTTTATTTGCTATCTGATCCACAATATTGTAGACCACTCTTTGAGACATCTTATTTGCAATGTGCACCCACATTATGTTTACCTGTGACCACCTTTCTTGGTCATTCAAATTTGTTACAAGATGTTCAACTGTCTGCACTATTGGGTACTTCTTTAATTTGTCGATGTCCATGCCGTGTGGACCTTTTTTTATACCCCATCTTCTTACTTGTCTCCATGATTATGGATTTATCCATTATATCACCATTTAGATATACCCATGTGCCTTATAACCTTTTTACTATTGAGATCAATGTGGATGTAATCCTTACCTTGCGTCCTTCAAAGTAGAAGAAATATTTGTGTACCCTTCTCATCAACCAGTGATACAATGGTTCATATTTCCCAAAGTAGGGGAGCTCATCCAATGGGTAAACCCAAATTTACTTCAAAAACTTCATCCCAACATCATTATTCACCGGTATGTCTTATGTTGTGCGCTTATTCATCTTTGTGTTTAATAACGCATCGAGCTCCTTCTTATTTTCATTTGTATGATGGTTGTAGTCACCGATCTTGCTCTTTCACATGTGGGAATACCATTCCTGACCTAAAATTACAACCTCCAGATACTTCATTTATGATAAATTAATCTCGAGAGTCATATCAACCTCCATCTTGACCTTCTTCTTCCCTTTTACTCTTGTTGTGGGTGCTTAATTGATGCCATTTATAACCTGCAATCTTCTTACTTCAATTTCTCTCATTTTATCTCCCGCAACATGCAAACCCAAATCCTATCTTGATTCAGGATTCCCTAGTTGAAATTATGTGCCCTAGATCTTTTGTAATGCCTTTCTTCACTTGAACCCTTCGCAAATGGGGATGCAAGATTCCTCTACACATAAATCTTCTTGTCACATCTCAATTCACACTCTTCGCATGTGAATACTCTTCTTGTAGGTTGAATGTACTTGGCTCTTTCAAATTATCACGATTGCAATGGTAAAAATGAACTCACATCCTATCCTTATATATAGTTTCAAAAAGTTAGTGCATTTATTGCTCCCTCACCTACCAACAATCCTCTCATTAATCGACCATTTTCATTCCTTTTCATGTAGTATATCTTCGTGCCGAAGCTATAACCTTATAGCATGCCTTCCTACCACCTAGCCATGTGATTTTCTTCAGTGCACCTCCATGCACTCAAATACCTCACCACTGCATCTTCCCTTGGTAGTTCCCATGGCCTCTTCTTACCTCGTGTTATACTTGTTTCTTCATTCATCTCCATCTAAGGTTATTGTTTCCAGAAGATTTTTTTTTTTTTTTCAATTTCCAATTTTGAATAACACCCGTAGCTATTTGTTCCCTTCATGTGGACTTATTTTACAGTTCTGTACATGGATATCAATAACCACCCCACACTAAGGGTATGCGCAGTCCTCTGTGCATAAAAATTCTCCAAATAGTAATTAGCTTTTGGAACGTAACCATGCTTATTTCATTAAAACACCAACTAAATTGACAAAGCATAACATCAAAGAACGAAACACATTAACGAAATACAGGATTAAAAACCTAATCTAAATGGAAACATTGCCTTATTACAAACACCAAGAAGACTTGTTTATAGTAAGGCTTTATCCTAATCCCATTGAAGTAACTCGGTAACCGTGTGCCATCAAGCACCTCTAATGGGCAAGATCCAGATTTGAGTATGTGAGTGATAACATACGGGCCCGACCAATGTACCTTGAGTTTTCCTAGATGGTGCAAAAACTTAGAATCATAAAGGAGCACCATTTGTCCAATCTCAAAATTTTTATCCCTGATGTGCCTATCATGCCATGCTTTCTGCCTTGTCTACTCTTGGTTTTGAATCCAACGTGCTATTTCTCATCACTCATCCAACTAGATTAATTTTGCAATCCATTCTTATTATGGTTTCTTATCAGCTAGACCATCAATATGTGCAACACACAAAGATGGTAAAATGAATTCCATTAGAAGAACTACTTTTGTGCCAAACACTAAATGAAATGGTGTGGCTTTGTTCAACATTTTGTGTTGTTTGATATGGCCAAAGTACTACAGATAATTTATCATCCCAATCCATTATTTTAACACCATATACTTTTGTTAATGTCTGGCTCAAAATTTTGTTGAAATCCTCAGTAGTCTGATTTTCTTGAGGATGATATGGTGTATTCATATGGTGTGCAATCATGAATTCATCCAATAAAATTATTATTATCTCATTCATAAAAGGTGTGCCCCTATCACTGGTCAAACACAAAGGATCATACCTCGTAATGATATTTTCCCATAGAAACCTAGCTATTGTAGTTGTTCTACAGTCCTTTGTAGGTGCTACTTCTACCCACCTTATCAAATAATCTATACAAGTGATGATATAGTGTGATCCAGTTCGGTGTGTTGTTGGTGAAATAGGACCCACAAAATCTATAGCCTATTTTTCAAATGGTTTTTCACTAGTAATAGGTCTTAGAGGAATTTCATCTCATTGACCTGGTTTCCTAAGATGCTAACATTGATCACAAGCCTTGTAATAATCCTTATAGTCTTTATACAGGGTCTCCCACCATAATCCAATGAGTAAAATATTGGGTGCAGTTACGTCACTTGCATAGCGGTCACCTACAATACCACCATGATCTTCCTCCATGATAGTTGTGCATTAATGTTCTAGTACACAATGGAATAATACTTCATCCCGACCTAACTTGTACAAGTCACCACTAATCAACATATAGGATGTCACGTGCATACCAAGTTTATTTTTTTCTAAGGGCTTCATTCCTTTTGATGCCATGCCTGTTCGTAGAAATAAAGCAATGTCCTCTAATTCCGATGGCACTCGTTGTAACTTATATAACTATGCATCTGACATGGTATCTTCAATTTCCCTTGTTTCTTCTCATGACTGTATTCTGGATAAATGGTGTGGTCCAGAATTAATTTTCCCTGGTTTTACCACAACTATGAAATCAAATTATTGAAATAAGAGTACGCATCTACATATGCACCCCTGTAAAATGGGTTTTTTTACCAAATACTTAAATGCCATATGATCTATATAAAAGAAAAATGGTGTAGCTAGCAGGTACTGTCAAAATTTATGTAGTGCATAGATCATTGACAAGGCTTTGCGCTCTTTAGTTTTGTAGTTTTTTTCTGTAGGAGTCGACTTTCTACTATCAAAACAGATAGGATTATCTATAATAGCTTCTCTAGGCTGAGCCAATACTGTGCCAATGGTCATTCCAGAGGTGTCCACATGTACATGAAATGGTTGGTCCCATGAATGAAAATGTAGAGTAGGTGTGGTAGTAATTTTTTCATTTAATATCTTGAATGCATGTTGTTGCGGTTCTTCCCAGTAGAATGTACCTTTTCCTTTTAGTAACTCCTTCAGCAGGTGTGGAAACTTTGGAATATCCTTTAATAAACATCATGTAGTACCCTGTATGACCCAAAAACTTGCGCACCTCACTCTAACTAGTAGGCTCTTTTAGGCCTATAATGAATGCAACCTTAGGTTGATCAACCAGCAAACCTTGTAGATTATGTGTCCTAGCACTATCCAAAATGGTGTAGCAAATATGAACTTCTCGATGTTCAAAATGTTCAAAGAGATACTCAACTATCTACATATTTCAAACATTAAGCATAGATTGTCACAATGATCCTTAACTAATCCATACAGAATCCAATAATCAAAATAAACCTGTAAGAAGTTGTGAATAAATTCCTTGAACGCTTGAAAAACTATGCGCAAAAATACAATAGGTGCGCTTTTCAGACCAAAAGGAATCACAATGTAGGAAAAGCTACCCCATTCAGTAGTAGAGGTAGTATTTTCTTGATCCTCCGAGGAAATCTTAACCTGATGATACCCAAAGAACCCATCTGTAAAAGAATAGATTTCACACCCTGTAACACCTTCTAGTATTTCCTCAGTGAATGGCCTAGGAAAGGGATCAGTCACACATGCAACATTCAATTCCCTATAGTCCACATAGATCCTAATCCATCCATCCTTCTTGATACTAATCACCATTGGACTAACCCATTCTGACTCATCGAGGGGCTTGAGGATTCAGGATTTCAACATGTTGTCAATATCTTCTTTGAATTTTTCACGCAATTTGGGGTTCATCCTGTAGGTTCTCTTTCTAACTAGGTGCACACCCTCATTAAGCTTTATCCTCATCTCCCCTAATGATTTTTTCATTCCTTTAAGCTCATGGTACCCTCAAGGGAATAAGTCCTACTAATCCCATAGTAACTCTATGATTTTTTCCACTTTAGAGTTTGACAAATAGTCTCCTATTATGGCCTCCTTAGGTTCAACATATGATCCAATATTCACTTTATTTGTCTTCATAGGTTCATGATAGGCATGTGTGGTCTTATCTGCACTGTCCAACACCTCACGCCTACCTACTGAATGGTTTATATCTAGACTTTATACTTCTTTTTCATCCACTAAGTAGACCAGTTTTACTTTTTATTCTCAAGGAAAGTGCAGTAAAGTAGTGTGGCATTGTCCTCTGTCTCTTCAAAAAACTACACTTCTGAGTCTTCTTCATCCAATAAATCCTATATAAGTTCTTCATCCTTGGTACTATCTCCCATAGTTAAGCACCTTATTAATTTCACTGCATCTTCCACTAGAGGCTTGGTAGAGAAGAATTTAAACGTCTGATTCATTCCTAAAATTAAATGCTTCCAATTTCAAGTCTAACTATGGAGTTCTACATATACATACCAAACACGTGTGCAACATTGTAAAGTGGAATAAAAATTGTGCACCCATAACGAAGGTGGTAAAGCTTCTTGCCCCTCTGTTCAGAGTCTCTCACACTTCTGAATGTCATGCTGAACGGGTTGATTACCATGGTAAGTGAAGATTTGAGTACATGCATTTCTCCTAAAGAAACTAGTGGTAAGATCAATCCTAATTTCATTCCATCCTACAATATTATCCTCATGGGCCACCCACTAGTGTGTTGTTTTCCCTCGTAGGGTATAGGCTAGCATATTACTTCTCTCTAGTGGGTCTATCCATTGTTACTTTATGGAACAAAGGAAAACCATAGGATATCATTCTCCAGTGTAACAAGGTATCGAGTTATTACCTATTCTTCTGACATAATATGGTTTTCTGCCCTTAGGAAATATGCTCTTTACTTTGCACCCTACCAAATCATACGTGCTATGAGACCAGTTATCACAAGAAACACTTGTAGTATCACTGATAGACTATGTATCCTCCCATTGAAGGATTGCTTCTTTACATGGCTCAACCACCTCTGGATCCTGAATGGTATGTACATAAATCCTATTCAGGTCTTCTACACTCAAGGGCTCAACATAGGGCACAAATTTTCCATATGTTAAAGGGATAATAACTCTTTCCTCCTTGTTTTCAAAACTAATATAACCCTTGTTCAACCGAATATCAACATTATTTTCATAGCACTAAGGATGCCCCAATAGAGTTGGGAAGCTATCTGACTCTTCTAGAGTTAAAACCTCAAAGTCTCCAGTGAACTTGGCTCCTTGTATGGTAATGGATGCATCTTTTAAAACACCGATGGCAGTGGCCTTAATCTAATTAGCCATGAAAAATACATTAGAGGATGGCTAAAATGGGGGTCTCCCCATTTGTTCACATGCATCTAAGGTAAGAACATTGACTTCCGCACCAGTATCAATCAATATATTACTCAATAGCCACCCATCCACAACAACAGTGAGAATTATTTCCTTGTCATAATCTAGGATACGAGGAGGAAGATTCCCATGCAGGATATCTCATCCAGTATCAGTACTAAGAGTGGAATGATATTATCTTGGTGCAACAATTTGCACACTTATCTCAAGTCATCCATATCAGTTTGGACCATTTCTAATGCTTTCTTTTACTCCATCTTCTGTGGTTTCTCATTAAATACTGTATTTCACCCTAAAGATGACTGAGTACCTTCATGGTTTCCTGGTAAACCTCCTTCTGATGGGTAGGATCTAGGTACTGTGCGTAAAGAACCTCCTCCTTAGTGATGGTAGGCTTCTGCTGCAATGCTTCTTTAGCGCGTGCTACTTTAGCATTGGTCGTGATCTTTACTTGCAATTCCCTGGAGTATGGGTCTAACTTAGGCATCCATTGATTTTCCACAACGTGTTGTATCTTAACCATTCTCACACCTTTTTTTTACTATTTATTCTACTTGCTAAGGTTCTCATACAGGTTGGGGCATTCCTCATAGCTATGTTTCTTTACACAGAAAGATCATGTAATATTCTGAGGACATTCACACCTATAGTGGTAAGGAGATCCGGATGTATAACATATTCTGTGAGGGAACTCGATTCCTCCACCACCATGGCCTCGTCCTCCAAATCCACCATGGTATATATTACCTCAACCACGACTTCCTTAAAAACACCCTTCATTTCGATAATAGTGCAATTAATTGTGATCCCAATCCTGATGCTCGTTCTTTCCTTTAGAGTTATTTGAAACTCCTGTTTTTCATTCCAATTTCTATATCATCATGGATTTGACCAATCAGTTGAAAATCTTCCGTGTCATGGTCGTGGACCTACAAATTTTGCAGTACAATGAAACATTATTCCTTATAGTGCATTGTAGTAATGGGAAGTGACTAACATGATGGTTTAAATGGCATATCTCATAGTCTAACAGTAGTGAGCACACTAATCTATATGGAAAACTATCCTTTGTGTGACCTTCCACTTCACAATTTGTGCATCAAATCCATATACATGTCTCATGTGTTGAATTTGCTGATAGTTTCTTCAACTACTTTGCCATAGCTGCAATCTGTGCTTCTAAAATGGCCTCACCCTAGTTTCTATAATTCCAACTGCCTCAGCATGTAAAGCTACTCCAAGTGCTTCGCACAGATTAGTGTATGTTTTATGTGATAGTATCCTCCTAAAAGGTGTAATCAGGCCTCCAATGAAACATTTGGCATGCTGGCTTGCGTGAATATCGTAAGAAATCTTAGATAAAATTATTTTAAAATGGGAATCATACTCTCTGACACTCTCAGTAGTGCCCTTATTGATATATTTGAGCACACTTATACTCTTCTACTCAAACTCAGGGATATGAAACTCTTTAAGTAACACATATTTTAAAGCTAGATAGTCCAAACAAGTCTTATCAGGGTCAAAAGTTTTGTACCAACTGTGCGTGTGCCCTTGTAACGTAGTAGCAAATTGAATTTCCCTACACTCAAAAGCTATGATCCCTTTTCTGTGCCACAATATTTCACACATATGCATGTGTTTAGCAGCATCTTCTATACCCCTATATTCTGGAAGACAAAGACACATCTCCATGTAAATATTTTAGGGTTGGTGCGTACCTTGCCCACTTGATCTAGAACCTCCTATGCTTCCTCAGCCTCCAAAACCACCAGATCCTCCAGAGCTAAAGCCACCTATACCTCCTGATGCCAAACTTGTATCTGGGGTCGGATAAGAAGATATACTTCCCTATGTCCCAACAGTAGTACTGAACTCTACGCAAATAGTTTGTGAAGTGTTACTACTTCAAGAAGATATTCCAAAAATATGCACCCGTGAATTCTATGCAGATGATACACTTGAAAAGGTACTCCCATATAACAATGAATCTTTTTACACTATCATCGATGTGCCTCTTATAATACTCACTCATACTCTCCCACTGCTTGAATTAGCTTGTCGGCTATTTGTTGTACTAGATGCTAGAAAACGAATCGTAAGGGCAAGGTTGCTAGGTGGATTCAGATGCACATCCGTGGCCCAGGTTGTCTTTGCTAGTGTTCTTCTACATGAGGCTAAGGAGGGCTTCCTATCACACTTTTCTAAAAGGGGGAGTTCCTGATACTTAGGTTCCACGTCTTCTGTGTGAAATTCAAATCCTTCTAGAACTATCTTTCTCCACAATGCCATTTTCTCAGCAACCTCTCACTGATTCTCTACCTCCCTCACGCACACCTCACTATACTTAAGCCACATTTCCTCTTTCTACCTCTTTGCCGCTAAGTCTGCCATCTTTCACCAAACCTTCTCCTACCCCTACGCATGGTGGGGTTTAGTTTTGTATCCAAATTGAAAGTTACCATCAGGATCTTGATTGCCGGTGGAATGCATTATAGGTAAGTTCCCCTCTGACATCGTAAAAACTAGATTTAAAAAACCTCTAGGCATGAATAAGTGGAAATTGAGTACTCTAAGATAAAACTATTTAGAACACCATGGAACCACATATCCACAACGTGAGTCTAAATTATATCAATGTCATAAATGGTTTGAAATTATTCCTATGTCCAGGAAAGTGTGCGATACCTCCAATTCCATTTAGATGCATAAGCAACTAGCCACTCGTAAAATTATACTGGAAAGATAATGAAGAAGCTCTCATATAATTTGTCATACAGATTTTGTTCCACCCATATGCATGCGTTAAACTCAGATCTAGTGTTGAACCTTCATGTGTATTCTTCTTCTAGGTTGTGTATCCACTCCTCAACACTTTCTAGCGTCAACTGGTATGTCTTCATCGTGAATCATCCTGAAAACAAATGAGAAAAAGGTCCCTACAATGGAACCAATGATACAGGCTATAATTCACCAATAAAAAAGCCCAGGCACGTTGGCACATCACTCATCCTAGACTGAGCACTCACCCGAAGCGCGCAAAGGTACCAGTCCTCTCTTTAAGGTTGATGTTGTAGGATGTTAGCATGATGAAGACTTAAAGTATTCATATCCATGACTAATATATTATTCTACAGTTCACGTTCAAATCTTGATATTTAAAGCATCATGAATAAAATAATAATTATAGTGACAACATTCATGCAGTGATAAACTATAACCATGATCAACGCCTTGATTTAGTCAATAACCTCCATTATATTAAATGCGGTAGTACATAGAATCTTCCTTACAATAACAATAGTATACACTCATGCGTGCATCAAATTTGGTAGCTTAACCTCACAATAACTTAGTTCTCACATCCCACCCTATGTTACACAGTTCATTACATATTTATAAGGGTGGGGAATTTCCCTTCACCACTTATCTAATCCTAATAATAGGTCACATGTTATTATTAGACACACACCATTACAATAATAGTCACACATGTAAGTGCACTAACAATAGACTTCTTGTTAACTATCAGTAATAAATTTATTCTCAACCTATACCCATGCAAAGTGCTTCATAGACAATCCTCCAAAAATAGCCAATGCATGTTATGCAAGTCTCTAACTGGTTTGTGTTCTCTACACACTATCTCCAAAAATAGCTCCTTATCGTGAAAACGGCCAAGTCCTGAATATGTCTCTCTTCTTTGTGCATGATTATTTTCTGATCGTCCTGCACTTTTGAATGCGCTTTGCTCTTCCACGCGAAATTTTTGTATGTTTTTCGCTAAGTGCCATATTTTTTTTACCAACATCTTATAATGTGACCAGTCCTTGGGGAATCTTGTTTGTCTTCAATTGAACAAATAGGTCACCATATAAATGCTGTAATTTTTCTTGATTAACTGTAGATAATTCAACTTCTTACTGCAAAAATCTGCAGATTTTCTCATAATCTTAAAAAACTTGCTAGTTTTCTTCATTATCACGTACTCAAGGTCTAATAACCAATATTATATGTGGCTACACTTTGTTGTTTTAAATTTTTTATAGCACCTCAAAGCTAGCACCAACTAATTCAAGTCTGTCTACATGTTTGTTGTCAGCTCTTGGAATATATTCCATAATAATAGCATCAAAATCCTCCATTAACTCTGAAACTCTATGCTTGTAAGATATCGGCAATGAATTATTTTACACATTATTTTTTTTTACTTGATTAATTACTAAATCTGAATCACCAAATACTTGTAACATGTCGATACCTCTTTTTTTGGCCCATTGTAAGCCATGAATTATTGCTTCATATTCAGCTACATTACAAGTACATGAGAATTACAGACTTTGAGCTGAAAGATACCTTTCATTTATAGGGGAAGTAAGCATCAAACATGCACCTTGTCCTTTTTTGTTCTTTGCTCCATCGAAATGAAGCATCCCTAAGCCATTTGTTGTTTTTCTGTTTTGGACAATAAGGGGATTACTACATTTTCTTCTTGCAAATAATAAACACTAAATAAATCTTCTTTTGCTTCTTTAAAGGGATCATAAGCATGTTCTTCTTGATTTTTTTCATCCATAAACATATTAGAAACACCATCTAATGTAGAAACATGTGGTGTGACGTCAAAATCAGACTGATCTATGGCTGTATAATTTTCTACAACATTTGAAGCATGAGGATCAATATGAGACCTAGATAAATGCTCTAAATTGACCGTAACTTTACTTTCATACCTTATAATAAATAATAAAAATTACCAATCTGAAGAAAGATAACCTCCTATATTTTGTGTGAAATCTCTTGACAAACATAAAGAAAAGTAGGGTGGTAAATCTACTACTGTAACATGTTGCATGATAGAAACATTTGGATAACCATGTAACACTACCTCCAAATGTTTAATGACACCAACGGTGTTAGTTGTTTTTCCATCTAGATGAAACAAAATTTTTCTATAGGTTCATACTGCAGGCCTAAGTTTTCTACAATTTCTTTAGGCATTACTATATTGCTTGCACCACTGTCAATCATGCAGTTATGAACTAAATAGTCTCCAATAATCAGAGATAGATATAAGGGTGGTGGATTTTTAATATCATGAGCATTTTACAAAAATTGTACCATCAACGTAACCTTTTTCATATAATCTTGCTCGATTGTACCAAGAACCATATCTCCTTTTTGAGATTCCTTTTTTGTTTTTTATGAAAAAATTTACAACTTAGTAAGCTCATGAGAAAGTTGCTTCTACTGTCCTGGAATACTCAAAGAATCCCATAATGAAATATTAATGTTATCCAAAATTCACCCCCAAGGTAATTTTGATAACATGCAAGCAATTATATTGATTCAGGGCAAAAATTCATGTTTCTAGGGTCCCCTCATATTTGTCTAACTCTCCTGTCCAAGAAGAAGAGAGTAAGTTCTGAGAAAATGCGAAAAAAGGGGTTCGAGAAGGCAAATAGGTCAATCCAGGAAAAATCGTGAAAATTGGCTAAGTCCTGCTCAAGGTCGCCTCTGGGACATTTGGGACAAAAATACCCGAACCGGCCGAACCGGCCGAAATGAGCACAGACAGTAAAAAATTGATTGGGACATCTGGGCCGAAAAGGCGCGAACCGGCCGAATCGGGCGAAAAAGGTCGAGTCAGTCCGAAGCAAAGTGGGACAAGCGGGCCAAAAATGCCCGAACCGGCCGAACCGGGTGAAAAAGGTCGAGTCAGTCCGAAGCAAAGTGGGACAAGCGGGCCAAAAATGCCCGAACCGGCCGAAATTGTCCCAAAAGGTCCAAAATCAAAATGGGACGTCCGGGACAAAAAGACCCGAAATACGCGAAGAAGCCACTGGAGCCGAAAGCCAATCAAAAGGTGCCACGTGTCTTCGGCTAAAAGGAGGACGAGCAAGCCCATTTCGGGCGAATCGGAGGTTTTTGTCCCAGGCAGCACTGGGACATCCGGAACGAAAGAACGCGAAGTACGCGGAGGAGCCGAATCAGCCAAGGAGCAATCAGAAGCTGCCACGTGTCACAGGAGGAAAAGTCAACGTTTGGTCCGGAAACTTCAAACGGCCATAACTTTTGACTCCGAGCTCCGATTTTTATAAAATTGGACTTTCTGGAACGAGCATGACGTCCTCTACGCCACAGAAACTGGATTTCTTAATTTTAATGAGGGTAGATATATTTAAATTAAGGAAACGTGTTCGGCTCCAGTGAGTAGATGCTCTTTCCCGTCAAATGACAGAAAACGCCTGCCAGGCCCAAAACAGCTGCCCGCACTCAGAAGGCCATAACTTTTGTATTTCTCAACGAAAACACACAAAATTGGTACCGTTGGAATCGTGGTTCCAAGCCCGACGCACAGCAATCAATAAATTCCAGATTTGATCATAAATTGATTGGAAACGTGGCCGGGTTCAGAACAGTGTTTTATTTGGTAGCTGGGAGTGCAATAAAGAGGCATGGTCATCATTCCTTCTCTGCTGCAGCACATGGGACAGTATGGGGAGCCTTTTGCAAGTAATGTATACCCATTCCACTCAATTTAATGCCTCTTATAGGTGGTTGAAGGACAGATTTCGGGATTTCCATTTTTTCCCTTCTCTTTTCCTTCTCATTTTTCTATAAATTGGAGTGTTGGGCTCATTGTAAAGGGGAGAGTTTTTTGGGTAACAAAGCTCTGTCAAAATTGCTTTGTGAAGCCAGTGTGTTGCAGGCCCTTGTAGTGGACTCCCTGCATGGTGATCCAGGCCCTTATCTTGTAATAGACTGAACTGTGCATACCAGGAAGCAATAAAATGCAAGTTTGTGGATGTATCTTCCCCTGCTGTGTTTTCTTGCATTCTTCTTGCCCTTTTATCTTTCTATAAGAATATTGTGTCTTTTATTATGTTCCTGCAGGGATTCATTAACATTGTGTATGCTTGGAATATTGTTGTGAATGCATTTTGCTGGATTATGGTGAACTGTCATCACCTCTTCTAGTGTGCACTTTGCCCCTGTATTTCACACATTTGGAGATTACTCTCACACCCTCTTTTTCTGGTGTATCACCACTTTAGTGTAGCCTTTCATTTTATGCATTCTCTCTCTCTGGTCCCTTGGAATTTTAGGTTAGAATAGCTAGTTTCTCCTGCATTAGAGTAGATTGTGGCAGGTAGTTTAGGAGTAAGAACCAGCTTTCTCTGGAGGTCTATCTCAAGTAACAAGTCCCACAACTTGGAGATAGTACCCATGTTATCCAATCACACTGGATGCTTAGAGTGATCAAACTAGAAATCTGATCAACATCCAGGGGTGTTGTGATTCGGTGATAACAATTAATATTATGCTTTTTCATTACCTTAAAAATATTAAAAGAAGCAACAATATTTGAAAAATCTTCTCCAATTTTAGCATAAGATTTAGGAAAAAATGACTCTGCTTCAATATCTTTTGAAATATATGGTATGAATAATATTCTAGGATTAGGCTACAACTATTTCTGTTGCTCTTTAGGAGGTGAACTACCTGCTATTTTTGAAGGAATGGTAGAGCTCTTATCTATTTGTTGACATGAACTTGTTAATTTATCAATGACTGTAGCAAAAATAGGTATAGTTTTTGGTTTTTCTTTATCCCGAGCCCTTTCTTGAGACCTAGTTATAATTGTACGAAAATATTCCTCTCTAAAACTGACTAAGTTCTGTTCAGGTGACTTATGATTCCTTGCATCTTGTTGCCCACCCTCTATTTGAGGCATAAATAATGCTTCAGATTGAGTTTGTGCAACAAGGCTTATATTCAGGCATGCATTTGGACAATTAGTAGATGAATGAGGCTGATTGCAAGGTAAAAACCATTCTTCTTAAGCCATGTTGACTGGAGAAAGAGTGTTAGATGAATTAGGAGCTGTTAACAATTTTTACATGTGTGCAAAAATGGGCAACTCGAATCTTTGTTTACGATGGAAGGTATTGATGAAATGGACCTAACTAGGGGAATGCATTACAGTTTAATTGTGTTTGTAATTCCATAATTGATTAACTACATGTAATCTTCAGCTATGTGTGTTGTTACAAAATGTAACACCTCACATAGACTGTCATTCCATGTTCATCCTCAGCAAGGAAACACAAGAGCCCTAAAGGATTAATGCATTATGTTAATGAAGGCGGGAACCACAATTTAGATGAAATGCTAAATTCAATAATAACAAATAGATTTGTAGTTTACATGAACGTGAGTTCATTATTAAGTTACAGGTACCTCGAAAATCATTATTTCTACATGTTTAAATACATTTAATTATGTGATTGAGTTGTTTATTTCATTATACAATCAATATCCACCATAAAAGTTAAATGCAGAAAGAAGTATACAAACTCAGTTAAAAAAATTAATGTTATTTATTCATAAAGAAATTCAATGTTTCCCACACAATTCGTGGGATGTAACTCATTTCTACTGAAGAAAGAAGTACATGTGCATAAAGTTAAAATTAAAAGAGTATAGAAGAAACCCATCATTGCCTTGGGTTTTCTTGTAATATTTTTGTCTCCAGTTCCAGCTCCATCTTCCATCCATGTTGCAAGTAGCTAAATTATACCTGAAAATTAGAAGAAGAATGACATCATTCGAAATCTCAAGGTTTGATCTGTACTCATGTACTATATAACTACATGCAAATGGATTTTTAAATATCATAAGCATAAGGTACATCAGAGACAGATATAAAATTGATAAAGCAACATTCTACAGTAGCAAATATGATTCCCACAATCATTAGAGATGAAGAAAGAGAAAAGAAAACCATGGAACATAAGAGATGCCAAAAATCCTAATTATTTTGTAACTATTTTCTTAAGTTTATAGGTACATGTAGCAGATGATGAAAACAATTTTTTTTTCATAAATGTTTACTGGACTAAAAGGAAATACTGGCTAATGGATCTAGATGAAGAAACAAAATAAGTTTAAGAGAATAATGAGCAGGTGGAAGAACAATAACAAGATAATCAAAGAGTGTTACATTCATCAATCGGAGGATAAGTACAATTTTCAGTTTTCCACATCATTTATAAACTCATAACACATTATAAAGGGAATATTTCAGTGAATTTAAGTCCATAGTGAAAACAGATGACCTTCAAAAAGTCACATGATAAATTCAAATTTTCAAAAAAGAATGTAATTACTTCATTCAAGAATATAGTCTTTTCATCAAATCAGAGATCAGAAAGAGATCAAATATGTGCAACAAGTAAAATTTAATATCTATAGTCCCTGACAACAAATTGTAGAGATTTTAGAAGAAGGTAATATGCATCAAGATATCAAATTTTATAGCATTAAAGCACAAAAATTTACAAGTTTGACAGAAGCAATTTTAAGAGTTTATGATAGTCTTCTAAAGTACTGGAATAAAAAAAATGTTCAGACAATGCAAAAAAAAAGTACAGGAAGCCAAATATTTCATAGGACAATGTAATCAGTGTTATTTGGAAGCATGCAAGTGTTGTATGGCTTATTTCAAATACAATGAAGTTGTTACAACATAGTTTTAAGGCTACAACCACAAGAATCTAAGCTTCTGTAGATTAGAAATGATTTTTTTTGCATAATGGAAAATAACATGAATCAAGGCTAGAGATTCTCAAGATGGGATTACAAGTATAGCCTATGATCTATTAAGAACAAGCTACAATGAATCAAAATCACATGTCTGCCATGATATATAAGCAAATGCAAATGAAATATTTGTGCCTCAACTCAGTTTCAGATCCAAAGCAAGCTAAAAAGTGGTCATTCTTGAGGTATGGACTAAATATAGTAGTACAAAGATTAGATGATTTGATCCTTGCAAGAGGTAGATATGAGAGGTAGATTACAATCATGAAATACAAGTACTTCAAATCTCAACTCAAAGTGAACAAGATGCACCTATTCAATAACCAAAAGCTCAAATGATCAAATATAAGTGAAATATTATTGTTTAACAATGAAACCAAGATATGTTAATCCTTCAAATAAAATGTATTTCATTCAAATCTTTGTAAAGATACAAAGTTACAGTGTGATATACAAATGAATGTAATGGCTCAAACACAACTCAATTCAAAGGTACAATATATCTTGAACATTCGATATATCACTTTGAAAAATGAAACTCAACTTGAATCAACATCATAAGCATGAATATACAGCTACAAGGAATCCTTTAAGAATACTTTTCATTTATAGAACCGTATTTCATAATTGAGCAAGTACAAAAACACAAGAATTGTAGAAAGTCAAAACTAGAAGTCATTAAATGAATCTACAAACTTCAGGAAAGATTCCAAATTTTTAATGAATGTGAATGAAAAATTAAAATTTCTACAACTTTTTTACATTTGATAGGAAAAAATAGCGATCTATTTGCACTCATCACCAAGGTTCAAATTTGTAAAATTTTTGTCAATAATTCTGAAAGGATCTTCATATTTAGCTTTCAAGAGCACCTACAAATTCAAAAGAGTGTAGATATATTCAAATATCAAAACACAATTTCACTTCCCAAGGAAGAATTTGGGGTGAATTCATAATGATGTTTTAGTGTTTACATGAAAATAATATTTGGAGAGATGCGTTATAAAGTCACATGACCTTTAAAGGTACAATGAAACAATAAAGAAAATTCAACATTGAAAAACCAAATGTGCATCATCTGAATACAAAGGGTCATCAAGCATTATAGATAAATTAGAGCATGAAGTAATCAAACATGGATAGAGTGGTTTTGACATTTCTTTGTGAGCACTGTTTCTATCAAAATAGGCTACAAACAAAAAAAAGCTCACGAGTTAAAAGATTTGGAAATTATTAAAATAGAATGTAACAATTATCTACAACTACATAAGATGAATACTATTTCCGAATCTAGAAGTTAGAAGGAACCAATCACTACTAAGCCAATAGAATTTGAATCCTTTTCGAATACTACTTTCCTTAAGTAGATTAGGGGGGTCACAAAAGAAGGATACAACGTACAAGTGCCATTAAGGGACTGGGTGATCTTTAGACAAAGTACAAGTGCCATGTCATGCAAAATGACCATGATGACCACAAAAAATGAAAAAGAAATTTGAGAAAATCAAAGCCTGAGTTGAAGGGTCTCGATTCAGAATTAATAATGGTGACCCAAGATAGTGTAATAAGGAATAAACAACTATAGGCAGAATAAAGGAAACCCAAAATTTTAAACTCAGAGCCATTCCATATATGCAAAGAAGTAGAAATTTGACCTAGTTCATGTCTATCGAAACAAACACAAATAAATACAAATCAAATTTATATATTTGGAAATAGGATTTATTCAATAAATGTGAATAATGAAAAGGATTCTCACAAGCTATAAATCAAAATACTGACAAAATGGTTTCACTAGAACTTCAAGCTCTTCAATAAAGACCGATCATGCACAACAAAAACTCAAGGGATCTCCAAAATGGCTAATAATATGAAAAGAATATCTCAAAAATATAGAAGTCAAAGTTCATAAAGATTGCAATACAATTATATAGAACAAACAGAAGCATTTATAGATTTTCAGGTCTTCCTCAAGGAAAACATCAAATAGATGGAGTTTTCTTCATGAAAATACAAACCAAGAAAGGGTTTGAAATAACACAAAGCCATGATGATAAATGATCTTCAGTTCTAAGGTGGCGATCTGCAAGAAAAATTGCAAATTAACACTTCAAAAAGAATTCCCAACTCGTATCATGAAGTTCAAAATAATAATAGTGACCATATCACAAACTCTAATTAAAAACAGAGAGAAACAAAGCTTGAACTTCATGGCATTCATGTTTTATAAACTCTATAATAGGGAGACTCTAATAAATGAGAAAAAACATGAATATATCATTCATAATGCAAAAAAATCATACACAGAACTTCATGGAGGTCAAAAAGGCACATAAATCTCACATAGAATCGAGATCAGAATCATGCATCAATGGCGGTGAGTAGAAATTCTTCCAGGGCTTTAGTGAAAATACAAATAAATCAAATTATCAAATGAATTTTATTTACTCATCCAAACTAAACCACCATGAAATTTAACTTGACCTGAATCAATGGTTCAATGATAAGGATCAAATTGTGCAAGGATCAAATGATCAACATTATAAACCACTGCAAACTACCTCTCTCACCATGGATTAAAATATCAATGTTCCAAATTAACAAGGGTAAAAGGATCAATGAAAATGATTCAATAATTAGGTTTAATGCAAACTTAAGTTACCACAGTTAGTTTCGTATTTACACTGGTTTGAAAATCAATGGCGAAGATGAACATGTACTAACACCATTCATTATAGAGCCAGAACCCTAACCAAGGGGAAAAAAAGATCGATGGTCATAGATCATTAGGACAAAGGTCAATGACTTTCATTGAATGCAAGTAACGCAACCATGGTTCATAACTTCAACGAAGTTAAAAAAATCCCACTGAAACACTCATGGGGCGAGTCATCATCAAAAGGGGCCATCCCTATTATTTTAAAATAATTTTTATTGACCTATTAAAGTTATAGAACCATAATGCAACAAAAATCAAATACCGACAACAATGATGAATCAAATGATTATTGCAAAAGAGCCAGAAACTATGGTGTGTAATATGATTAACCAAAAAGGTAAAAAATTGTGTGTTATCAACCAAGTCAAATGTGGGTGAGCTGTATATGATAACCAATTATTATCAAAAAGGTCATCCTTACCTTCTTTTATGATGATTTGATTAATCAAAAGGAGTCGATGCATGTTGACAAGTTGAAAGGAAGGTAATACCTTACATACAAGATATGCAAAGGTACCTTAAAAATTTCCAATGTAAGGCCAAAGTTTCCTTCAACTCTACAAACGTGGTCCCCACAATAAGAAAGATTATTTTTCCAAGTATGTATTTTCCATGAGAAAACAATGCATTGAAGGATGTCAACATCATTGTGTGACATTGATAAGTTAAAGGGGCTGAATTGGAATTTTCCCAATCACCTTATTTTTTGCAAGTGGTACCCACTGTGAGTGAATTGGAGTTGAATGAATTTTTCTAAGTGAAAAAGACAAAGTAATATTTTTACTTGCAGAGAAGTAATTTTTCATGTCATCCACTAGAAGACATACCAACTAAGAAGTGTACAGATGTCAATATCAAAGATCAAGAAGACCTTTTTTGAAATGCTAATTAGCTTAATTTTTCACATAATAAAGGTATTATTTTCTTCCACATGCCTACAAGTGGTCCCCACATTGGAGGGGAAATGTTTTGCCAAGTATTGAAGAGAAAATAATTATTTTTTCTCACGCAGGGATATTGTTTTTGCATGTGCATCCAATGGGGTAGAATTAAAGAATGCCAAAATTATCATTGCAAGTGGATGAACTACAAGTGTCACATCAAGCAGAAGAAGAAAAAGATTGCATGGACATTAAAGAAAACTTGCACTACAAGTAAGTATTTAATTTTAGCAAAAGTATTCACCCAAGTTTTATTAAAAATAGATAAGTCAACTACACTTGACTGAAATTTATTTTTTGTAACAAAGGCTAATGCCTCATTGTAACCAGCATGTCTATTTTTGTATCTAAGGCTATTAATGCCTCATAGAAAAAATTGGCATGCATGGGCAAGTAAAAATTTTACCCTATTTTTAGGATGGGTTGGGTGAATAATTTTGCTATATATTGTGTGAATTTGCAAATAATTGGAGAAATTTTTGGACATAGGAGTGTTGAAGCAATTTTCTGCTAGGTTTTCCTTGAATGAGAACTAATTTTTGTCTTTCCAATTATTTTCAGGGGTGTGTATCTCTTTCATTAATTCTTATGAATGTCAATTCCCTGATTAATAATCTTACCTTGCTGCAATATGGTATTTTCTGCATAATTTTAGTGTGCATGTTTATCTTGTTGTATTCCTATGATTTATCCCTCAATACATAAAGTGTTTTTCCTTAATATTCTACTGAAAACCATTGGTTCTTGCATCCAAAATTCATTTTCAATTTTACTATGCATATACTCAGTCAAATCCCTCAATATGTTTATTTTATCACCCCTTTTTCAATTTTAGTTACGGTCATATTTTACCCTAAAAACCCCAAAAAATCTGTTTAGGATACATCAAAAATGAATCGGCCTTGATAACAAAGAATCACCTCAATAATAGGTATACCCACAGACCTTAGGTGTTTCCATTGTATCTACGAAAGTGAGAGATTCAAAATAATCTTAGAACCCCTTCTATCATCTTTGAACCAGGGCGTACTTTCAAGAGATAATATTTTTTAGCACGCCTGATGGGACACAAATAAGATCTACAACAGATTACAGAAGATTAGATCATTTACAACATATTTACATTGAAAGACAGTAACTTTTGAATAAGAAAGCTGCTATAATTTATTCTAAAGATCAAAATATTTATTTTCCGACTTCGTAAGGCTAAGTTCAGACCATTTTTGTAGCATGTTCTATGCCTAAAGTGACTACAATCTCATCGGTCAGAGGAATTCCTACGGATTTTCTATCTTTACCTTTGAATTCTGCAAGAAGATGAAGAGTTGGCAATACCTTACCTTATAATAGGCCTGGTTTTGGTAACCCTCCTCTTAATCTTCGTTCTCCATGTATTAATATTGTTGTTTGAATCTAAGTTATTACAACGGCCATACAACCACCTAGAAATTTTGTAACTTTTACTAATGTTAGCCCTTTAGTAATTCAAGTTTACCATGATATACATGTTGCTGCCCTGAAAAGTTTACCTTCATTCACTGGTGAAAATCAAATTACCCCTACAGAGCACATTAAATATGTTGCAGCCCTTTGTGCTGTCCATAATATAACTCATGAATATGTAGCCATAAGACTCTTATCGACATCATTAAAAGGATAATTTTTGCAATGGTATAGAACCTTAGAAATAGGAAGTATACGAACTTTGGATGAGTTAGGAGAGAAATTTATTAAAAAATTTCAAGACCATTCTGATCATTTATCTCTCATAGAACAACTGTTGATAATTAAAAGAGCTCCTCATGAATTTATTCCTAGTTTAACATCATATTTGCTCGAACTTGGGAAAGAATTTTAGCTAGTGTTAAGCCTCAAGCTAATCATGCATTTCTATATTATCTCAAAGCTTTAAATAGTGATATTTCAACCATGATTTAGTCTATGCGAGAATATACTCTTCCAGCATCTTAGGATATTTCCATCAGAGCTAGATAGTTAGTACCAAGGCCTTCAATGCCTCTTATAATAGATACGACACTTGTTCCATAGAATTTTACCATTATATAACATGTTGTTATATCCCCATCAGATGATGTATTTAAGGCTTTGAAGACTATGGGGAAATAATTTAACTTCATTGAGAACAAAATAGCTCAGCTTAGTAGGCCTTACCAAGCTTCTTATCAACAAAAAATTACAAATCAGAAGAATAGGCAGCCTTACCATCAAAATTAGAACTATATACAGCCATATCGGACAAGGAACTTTAATCCAAAGGCTTGTAGTTCATCTAGTGATATTTTTCCAGTTAATATGGTTTTAGAAGGATGGTGTCAACCTTGTAATCAGCCCCATTCAGCTGTCAATCGTCGAAATGTATTCCTGAATATAAGCCTTGTTACACAATCTCAGTCTGAAGCATTATTGATGCCTTAAATGGAGGATGGGTAGTAATATGATCATAGTCAGAAACCCCCAGAATATAATCTAGTGAGCTTTGGAAAGGAATATTTTATTGCAGTCACAACTAGGTCTTAAGAAAAGGCTCATGATAAAGATAAATAATAAAACATACATGTTCTGATAGCAGACAAAGAATAATGTATTCAATGTGTCAAACAAAAGAGCAGAGCCCCAAATATAAAGGTTGCGGGAGGAAGGAGGACAATTATAACTTTCCATCAAAAAATAACAAAAATGTATTAAACTAAACTAATGCTAACATTCCCCCCCTTAATACATTGCTCTTACAAATGTACCCCCTAAACAAATCAAACATCATGTTGCCGAGAGGTTTGGTGAGAATATATGTAACCTGAAAATTAGAGGGCAGTACTGGAGCTGAATTTGGCAGTTCAAGACCTATTCACGAATGTACTGACATTCGACATCAATATGCTTTGTTCATTCATGAAAAACAAGATTCTTCACAAGATTCAACACACCTTGATTGTCGCAGTGAATGATGGGAGCTCTCTCTTCAGGAATCCCTATATCTGCAAGAATGTGACTTAACCAAATCACTTCACACAGAACTCATCGTGTGGTGCAGTATTCAGCCTCATTGGATGAGAGAGCAATAATATTTTTATTCTTGCTAATCCATGAGATAGGTCTAGATCCGAGATGAAAAACATACCCTGAAGTGGATTTCCTGTCATCAATGGATCCTACATATTCTGAGTCTATATATCCCTATAAGAAGAACTGAGTGTTCTTCTAATACTCTAGACCAAAGTCAACTGTACCTCGGACATATCTCAACACATACTTTACTGCTATCCAATGACATTTCTTCAGCTCCTGCATAAATCTGGCGAGATAGCTCACTACAAAGCAAAGATCTGGCCTGGTATAAGTCAAGTAAATGAGACTCCCCACAAGCTACCTATAGTGAGTGCCATCTACCTGCGGTGAATCCTGGAATCTAGATAATTGCAAACCTTTTTCCAAAGGTGTGGACATTGGTGTACAATCTAACATTCCATACTTCTCTAGGAGAGTCTTGGCATATTTCATCTGGGAGACGAAGATATTATTCTTCTTCTTCCATATCTCTAAGCCAAGACAATAGTGAAGTAGCCCCAAATCGGTCATGTTGAAGAATTTATTCCGATCATTCTCTACATCATCCACAAGATTGTCAGAACTTCCTTTGATCACAAGATCATCTACGTACAAAACTAGAATAACAATCTCTATTCCTACCTTCTTCATATATAGATTTGTATCTGAGGGGCGACGATTGAATCCATGCTACAATAGGTGATCATCAATTTTTATATACCATGCCCTAGGTGCTTGTTTGAGTCCATAAAGTGTCTGTGTATCTACAAACCCTTCAGGTTGGGCCATGTATACTTCTTCTTTGAGATCACCGTTTATAAAAGCACTCTTGACATCCATCTGCTGAAGTTTCCATCCATTTTTTAGTGCTAGTGCACAGACAACTCTGATGGTTTTGATCTTCGCAGTGGGTGCAAAGGTCTCGTCATAGTCAATTCCTTCTTGTTGAGCATAACCCTTCGTAACAAGTCATACTTTGTGTTTTTTGATTGAACCATCTGCCTTATATTTTGTTTTGAAAATCAATTTACATCCAATGGATTTCTTACCTGGAGGTAGATCGACAAGTTCCCATGTCTGATTCTAAAGTTGGGAATTATATTCAACATTCATAGCTTGTTTCCACTGTGGTTGGTCTAATGCCTCACGAACAATTTCAGGTTCAGGGCTATCAACAAATGAATTCATGAATGAAAAATTTACCTCATGTCTGGCTTGACTTCGTGTTCTGACTCCCATAGAAGTACCTGGAAGTGAGTTCAGGTGTGAATCCCCAATAGTATTCTGGACCCATTTCGGACGTTGGTGGTGGTGGTGCTGTAACTAATGTGATGATGTGTCTTCTAGTGTTCCTAGATGAATGAATAAGTCTCCACTCATCTATTCTTCTCTCTGAGAAGAATCATCTTGCCCATCATCTAGATGTGTGACCAATCTATGTGATGAGGTTGGTACTAGATCTCCATTGTGTGGCAGGGAGTCAAAGGACGACTCATCACACACCACATCTCGACTCTCATAGATTTTCTTCGTCTCAGGATCAATGAAATGATATGCATTTGAGGTAGTACTATACCCCAAGAAAAGATATGGCAGTGTCTTTGGATCGATCTTCTTCCTTTTCTCATCTGGAACATGCATATATGCAGTACAACCAAAAACTCTCAAAGGATAGATAAAAGGTTTATGACCAGTCCATACCTCTTCTGGTGTCCTTTCCTGCAAGATCTTTATGGGTGCCTATTTGAGTAGATACATTAATGTCTAGACTGATTTTTCCCAAAATTGATCCTCCAACTTGGTGGTGGAGAGCATATAACGAGCCATCTCCATGAAAGTCCTATTGTGTCACTCAGAAATCCCATTCTATTGGGGCATGTAGGGTGTAGTTAGATGTTGCTGAATGCCATGTTGCTTTAGGTATGCTAAGAACTTCTTCGATAAAAATTCCCCCCCTTGATCTGAGCGGAGGAGAAGGAGAGGATTCCCAGACTACCTGGTGGCTTGCTGGTAAAAGGTTTGGAAATTGGCAAATGCCTCACTCTTCTTTCGGAGAAAATATAACCACATTTTTTGTGAGTAATCTTCAATGATAAGCTGGAAGTATTGAAAACCTTTGAATCTAGCTGGTAGGGGTCTGCATAGATCATTTTTTACAACCTGAAGATGCTCCATAGAATGATAAGAGATCTATTTGAATGGACCTTTGTGTTGTTTTCCTGCAAGACATCCCAAGTAAATAGGTAAGGAATGGGAGAGTAGAGGAAGCCCTCTTACCATTTCCTTGGCATTGAGCTAGTGCAAAGCCATGGCAGAAAGATGACCATATCAAAAGTGCCATAGTGCAGTGGACTCAAGCATTAAAGTAGAGAGAGTAATGTTAGATGAAGTGACCACATCCAGTGAAAATAGACGGCCCTTTAGAAATGCTCAAGCAATAATTAAGTCTCCCTGGGAAATGATGTAGGACTTGAACCCTTTTTGAATAAAGAATTCGACCCACATTCAATGATTAAGAAGCTGACTCACAGATAAGAGATTTGATGTCAAACCTGGAACATATAGCACCTTTTTGAGTGTAAATATTTGTGTCCCAAGAGGAATGATGACATCACCAATCCCTACCACAATATACTGTTGATTATCTACGATGGTGATCCAATCTCCAGTGGGTCGGTCACGTAGGGTATGGAACAACTTCTTATTGCCAGTCATGTGTTTTCTAGTGCCTGAATCAATCAACCAGACACTTTCTAACGGCTGCAAATTCTACGAGACTAGGACAATGTCCAGATGAGTTACATCTGGAACTTCTTCATCAGAGGAGGCATCTTGCTGAGCATTAATATGACCCTTCTATCTCTAATTACGAGCATGCCATTGGGATTTCTTGGAATATCCTTGTCTAGAAGTGCTTTTTTCACCAGATTTTACATGCTTCTGACCGTTGAGTAACAGTTGGAAGTCTTGTGTGTATTCGTGGAGCAAATATGGCACCATCGATCCACCTTGTTGTTTTGTTGCTTCTGGGTGGCCACTGTGGTGGCTACTGAGAAGGTTGCTGCTGTGGACGCAGATTCTGATTCTGGGGGACTAACTTCCCTTTTCGAGGCTTATTTCTATGCTTTTGCATTGTGATGAGAGCCTTGTCTTCGAAGGCTTCTTGAACATTCTGAATGGCTTCTTCCTACTGGAGATAATTAACCAATTTGAAAAAACTCATCTCTTGTTGAGTGATGGTCAACATGGTAATTAGTTTCTGAAATCAGGAAGGAATATCTTGCAAGGTGAGTGGGACTAGCAACTTGTTGTCCACCGGTTCACCGAGAGCAGAAAGTTCTACATGTAACTCAGCCACAAGCTGCAAGAAGGCTTCGACTGATTTTCCATCATGCATACTCATTGTGTGAAGATTTTTCTGAAGATGCAACATCGTCATCAGATTCTTGGCTTCATAGACAGTATAAAACATAGCCCATGCCATAGAGGAAGTGGTTGCTTCCCGAAAGTGAGGTTGAACCTCATCAGAAAGGCTCAGAGTGATAAGCATTAATGCTTTTACATCAGCCTTTTCATACTTAGCCAATAGATAAACATTTGTGTGAGGGGTGTTCATGCAAGAAACGATACCTCAAAGATCTTCAAACTAAAGAATCATCCGCATCTTGGTTTTCCATGTGGAAAAAATTGTCCCTTTTAGCAATTGGGCATCCGACAAAAAAATACGAGCTGCAGACATTTCCAAAAACTTAAAATTGTATTTTATTTATTGATTGTTCAAAAATGGTTACAAATTCTTACTGAAGGAACCTATCATGAAGATGGGCTCTATAAGCTCATGTAGTGAGACGTGAATGCTCCTGTGGGTGTTCTACTTCGCGTTCATCATCTACATCATAACTGTGCTCCAATTCTTTGTGGATTCAGTGTGCTTGAAAAAACACATCGAACTACAAATAGTCAAACAATCCTTGACACACCAATTCGTCAAATAATACGTTTCTGGTATTCAACAATTCATTGAGAAAGGCAAAATAGATGTCGGTGGTGTCCTCTTGGGCTCTTAGAGGTGACTCAATGGAATGGTTGATCGCAACACTCTCGGCATTGGAAATGTGTGACATGTACGTTCCACGAAGGTCACATAGGCTCCTTGATGACATGGTTCCACGCAAGTCACCACTCCTCTCCTTTGGCGGCTTCCTTCCAAATGACTCACCTCCTCCACACACAAGAGCATCAATTTCAAATCCTCCAATGTAGGTCTGTAGATTTAATTTTCTCTGGAAAATAGCATAACACCACGAACTGGAAAGTGTATTATCTCGAGAAGGACATTTTTTCTTTTACATGCCAAAACAAGTAACTACAAGCCAACAAGAATAATTATTCACTGTAGTTTCCAATTCCCAGTTTCCATGCATAGGTAGGACTAAACGCCAATGAGGATGCCAAAGTAAAATCAAAATGCCAATGAAGACTGCCTTTTCAATTTTCAATTTTCAAGCAAACGACAGAGAAAGACTTTATGCGCCAAATGCCATGCTTACAGGTCTACACGCCAAAACAAACCAATGAAGACTTGTTAAACATCTAGGTCTCCAAATCCTTTTCAAATGCAAATGCTAGATCTTTTAACAGGTCTTCACGCAGGCCAAGGAAGAGTGCCCCAAAACTACCACACCTAAGGTCGCTTCTACACATCCTAATCTTGTACTACTCTAAAATGTGACACTGAGGGCAGAGAAGCTCTGATACCAATAATATCAGACAAAGAATAATGTATTTAATGTGTCAAACAAAAGAGTAGAGCCCCAAATATAAGGGTGTGAGAGGAAGGAGCACAGTTATAATTGTCCATCAACAAATAGCAACAATGTATAAAACTAAACTAATACTAACATGTTCTTCTTACAGACATTGATAAAACAACAAACAACTTTGTTTTTCCTTCAGAAATAGCAAAAAAGTCAGTTCTTAAAGAGCAGAAAAAATAATTCTAGCCTGATCCTAGATGATTATTCATACCTCAGATTTCAAAACCTGCTAAAGTAGAGTCAGATTTTAGTAACGCTTATACTAAAACTATAGAAGTTTTTTCAAATACTATCACATCTTTTAATATTTTTGAGGTAATCAAAAAGCATAATATTAATATTTCATTATGGGATGCTCTAATTATTCTAGGACAACAAGAGTTACGTTCTCATGAGCTTGCCATGTTACAAATTTCTTTGAAACCAACAGAAAATGAAGCTCAGAATGCAGACATGGTCCTTGGTACAATGGAGCAAGATCGTATGAAAGAGGTTACATGGATGGCTCAAAAAAATTTAAATTCTCATGATATTAAGAAACCACCACCCTTTTATTTATATTTTATTATTGGAGATCATTTGGTTCATAACTGCATGGTTAACAATGGTGCAAGCAACAAGATAATGCCAAAAGTAATGGCAGAAAAATTAGGCCTGCAGTATGAACCTATAGTGAAAAGTGTGTTGTAGGTAGATAGAACAACTAACACAGTTGGCATCATCAGAAAGTTGGAGGTAGCTTTACATTTTTTCACAAATGTTACTATCTTGCAAGATTATTGTTGTAGATTTTCCTCCCTACTTTTCCTTATGTTTATCAAAAGATTTTTTAGCAAAGATAGGAGGTTATCTTTCTTCAGATTGGTCATTTTTTTTCATTACCAAAAGATACAGAACTAAAGTTACTATAAATTCAGAGCCTCTAGCTAGATTTCATATTAAGTCTCATGCTTCAAATGTTGCATCAAATTATGCATCTTTAGATCAATTTTATTTTGACGTTACATCACATGTTTCTAGATTAGATGGTGTTTCTAATCTATTTATGGATGAAAAAACTCAATAAGATCATGCTTATGACCCTTACAAATAAGTAGAGGAAGATTTGTTTGGCGTTTATTGCTTGCGTGAAGAAAATGCACCAATTCTCTTGTTGTCTAAAATAGAAAAAATAGTAGAAGGGATATGGAAGATTCATTTCAATGGAGGTGAAAACAAGAAAGGACAAGGTGTAGGTTTGATGCTCACTTCCCCTATAGAAAAAAGGTATTTTTCAACTCTAAGTCTATAATTTTCATGCACTTGTAACGTAGTTGAATACGAAGGATTAATTCATGGCTTACAGTGGGCTATAAAATGAGGTATCATAACTTTGCAAGTTTTTGGTGGTTCAAAGTTGGTTATTAATCAAGTGAAAAACTTTAATGTGTGTAAGAATTCATTACTGAAATCTTACAAACATAGAGTTTCAAACTAAATGGAATATTTTGATTGAATTAACATGAAATTTGTTCCAAGAGCTGACAAAAACATGAAAATAGACTTGTAGGAGTTAGTGCTAGCTTTGATGTGATAGAATAGATAAAATACAACAAACTACAACCACATATAAAGCTGATTATTAGACCTTTAGTACCTGATAATGAAGAAAATTGGCAAGTTTTCGAAGATAATGAGAAAATATGTAGATTTCTGTAGCAAGAAACTAAATTTTCTTTAGTAAATGAAGAAAAAATGCATCATTTCTATGGTGATCAGATTGTTAAGTTAAAGACAAACAAGCTACATCAAGGACTGGTCACACTAGAAGATATTTTCAGTTCTGATGATCATTTAAGAAAGAAGAAAGGTGAGATTTAAAATCACACAAATAACTTAATGAATAAATAGTTATCCAAACTAATCGAATCATGTATTATATTTCCAGTTAAATATTCAAGTTGGGTATCTAATCTGGTTCTTGTTCAAAAAGAGAATGGAAATTTTTTGTTATGTGTAGATTTTAGATACCTTCATAAAGATTCATTAGAATATCATTATCCGCTGTCCAATATGGATCATATTTTAAGAATAGTTTCATGTTCAGATAGGTTATCCCTTTTGCATGGTTATAGTAGATATAATCAGATTCTTGTGCGTGAAGAATACAAATACAAAACAAATTTCACCACAATGTGAGGTACTTATGCTTACAAAAGAATGCCTTTTGGACTTTCCAATGATGGTGAAACGTTTCAACAAGCAATGGACATGGATTTTCACAACTTATTAAATAAATGCATATTGGTTTATTTAGATGATGTTATGGTATTTTAAAAAAATTCTAATGATCATGTTATGCATTTAAGGAAGACTTTTAAGCTTTGTAGACAATTTGTAATATCAGTGAATCCCAAAGATTGTATATTTTGAGTCCATCAAGGTAAATTACTTGGTCATATTGTTTCAAGACAAGTTTTAGCTATTGATCCTTTCAGAATTGATCCTATTTCATAGCTATCCTTACCTCATCATAAGAAGTCACTGCAGAGTTTTCTTGGAAAAATCAACTTTGTAGGAAGATTTTTTCTAGATTTTGCAGCATTATTCAAGCCATTAAAAACCATTTTAAAGAAAGAGAAGGAAGAAAAGGATTTGAAGCCATCAAGAAAGCTATTTCACAAGCTGCTACCCTAGAAAATCCAAACTTTGATAAGGATTTTACAATATACGCACTTGTAGGAGTTGAAACGATTTTAGCCATATTAACTCAGGTTAATGATGAAAATACTGAGCAGCTAATTGCTTTCTTTGGGAAAATTTTTCATGACTACGAGACAAGGTACACTTTTCTTGAAAAACGTATAATTTGAGTAGTTATAGGATTAAATAACTTCAATTACATGCTTTTCAATAATAAGATACATGTCTTAGTCTCTTATCCAAGTGTTAAAGCATTATTATTGAACAAAGAAATGAATGAGAAGAGAGAAGGATGGATTACAAAGGTTATGGAGTATGATGTTGATATCCATGTTGCGAAAATAGATCAAAGAAAAGGATTATGTGAACATATATTTGCTTATATGGAAAAATGACAGGCTGTAGAATTAGAAAATTTAGAATAACATGTTGAAATCACATATCAGTAGTCAAAAATATTAGTACAACATGAAAATCAATAACCAGAACTTATTCAAGAAGTTCAGGAATCAATATGGATGACTGATTTGGTTAGTGTATTTTTTTCACAATTTGTAAAGATTTGAATTTCATCCAAAATATTTTGAGAAACTCCCTACTCTCACAATAATAGAACTTGTCCCCCAATAATTAATTAAATAGGGTAATAATAAACTAATAGTTTATAGGAGACCAAAGTAATTATCAAATGCCAATAAATTAATAGTTATATGCATTACATTGCTTCTAATATTTTATTTATTTTATTAAATTAAAATTATTACATCATAATAATTTAAATATATACTATCTAGTTTTATATGGCTGTAATTGTAAAACTTCCTTTTGAGTGAAATCAAACTCTCTCAAAAAATGAAGGAAAAATCAAAAGTAAAAGAACTTAATGATTGGAATTATTATACCTAAAACATATATTATTCTATGACACAAATAATTAGATTACCACCTTCATCAAAAACAAGAAAAAAATGGGTGAAATCCGGGAATATTGTTTCCAAGAATTTTAAATGCCCCAAGGCCCGATAACATCCATCTGGGAATTAGAATAAATTATAAAAATGCAAGAAAGTGAAAAAACTTAAGCCAAGGGGCTTCATAAGGACCGAGCTAAAATTAGGTCACCGAGGTAGCTCGGTGAGCTACTTGATGAACGACTATGGTCACAACATGAAATGAATCGGGCCGAGCTCTTTCCGGAGCTTACCGAGCTAGTAAGTCATTGCATTAGGTGGGATCTCAACATTTTTTGGGGGAAGAACGAAGCCATCTCTGAACGGGATTAACACGTAAAGCTCTCAAAGATTCATGGCATGCAAGGGTGAATCCGAAAAATGGTGAATAGAGCTCATGGTGGAGGAGGCCAACTAGGCTGATTAATGGGTCGATTCACCGAGTGGCTTTACACAAAGGGCCTGGTAATGGCCAAGAGACTCGCCATGACAATCAAGATAGCTTGACAGTGACCTCTGGGAGTTATGTTCCGAAGAGTTTGACTCATAAATTGGATACTTGGGAATCATGAGGAAGGAGCCAAAGGATTTGGCGAGCGAAACGTTCGTCTTCAGCGAGCGAAACATGATAGTGGCTCCGGGATAAAAGGCCGTCCACAGAGGACAATGAGAAAAGGCTCTCTCCGGAAAAATAAAAAAATATTGGCTCGGTCAAACTCCTACAGGGCTAGAGAAATCAATGTGGGCCCTGCTCAAACCATGCACGTAGAGACGGTAAACAATGATTCCGGCTGACGACCGATGCAAGGTGGACGAGGATGGGCTTAGGGAACAAGCTCGACGTTGAATTGGGAGTGATGAAATTCGAGGCGAATTCTTAGCCGAGTCGGGAAAGTAAGTCTAGTGACCCGACTTATAAAATGCATAGCTTTGGGGAAACTTGGATGAGCTAGGAGAACTTGTACATGTCGTGGGGATCTGTTAGGTGGTATGGAGAAGTCGAGATGACTCGATGATTCAGTAAGGTCAATAGAATGAAGAAAGGCTGAGCAATGCAACTTGGGAGTCTTGCAATGGACATGTCAGATAATGCAAAGTTATTTGGAGGTTCCGAGGGTCAACACTAGGAAAACTTTACGCGAGCATAATGCAAAGTTATTTGGAGGTTCCGAGGGTCAACACTAGGAAAACTTTACGCGAGCTTAGAAATTATAACTTGGCACAGGTCATGGGGAAACAAAAAGGAGGATAGTTCGTTTGAACAACTCAATGCACAAATTGGGGAGAAAATGGTAGTTTCGGTCTCCAGCGGTCAAAGCTTTAATTCAAAGGTTAACTTTAGAAGTCATGGTGTCTAAATTTTGGAAGATGTTGAGTGTGTTTATGAAAAAGGGTGAGTCAAGTTTTGAATTCCAAACTCTTAAATTCAAAGTTTGGAACTTCAACATTTCAAAAGCTTTTACCGAGTTTTTTCAGATGAAAAATTCCTGGATGCGAGCAAAAAAAAGTTTAAAATTGGAAGACTGGATTTTGGACATCGCGCTTTCATCTTTTAAGACTTATTTTGGTCAACTTTCCGATGAACAGTGACCATCTCCCTCTAGTCAAAATGTTCGAAAGACCGAAAAGGGGGATGTCTTGTAAGAAAAAAGTAGCTAGAATACACATAATCTCCAAGGTTTCATGTTTTTTGCGCCACGTGGAGGACATTGCACCAAGGTCCTATGGGGAACAACCTGGTTGGTGAGTTGATGATTGATGCCCACTCAATGTGCCAAAAGGCCATGTCGGCCTAGGTTGATGCTAGGGGTTTGGTGATGGAAATGTTGATTGATGGGTGCTTGATAGTGTTCGGTGGAGTGTTTGTAGGGTTGACTATTAAGTGGAAAGGATGCAAGAAGTTGAGGTGTCTGGGTAGGTGGCATGTCAACATTAGAGAGACTCATGCAAAGGCGAAGAATGGTAGGCTCACAACCCAAGCCAGCTAATGCGATAGTCGCCATGTGGGGGTTATTCGCAAGGTAAAGTTAGCGGTGATGACGAGTCAGATCAAGAACCGATCTTAACTGGTTAAACATGGGCATGTTTTCTAAACACGTTGGGAGTTAAAAAATATTTTGGAGTTCGGAGAAATTCTTTTTGTTATCTAAAGGGGTGAAAGTCGGAAGGAGGGACAGTTTAAAACTCTAAATCCCCGCTCACCAATAAACCCTGAAAACTTGAAACCCTGAAAACTTGAAACAAGCCCCCTGAGATAAAAAGAGAGGAATATGGAGGTTTTCATGAGCCAATAAAATAATGCTCAATGCCAAGCTCAGGGAGCTTCTTGGTGAGCTAACTTTTCCCATAAGCATTGCAAACACCATATAGACCCTGAATGCACCAAGAAACCCCAAGTGCAAAAGATGATATATTTGCCAGCATTATTAGTCCATTTCTTGTAAAATACCATAAAATAGAAATGTGATTCACAAAGCTTGAAGATGGATATGATAAAAGTGGATTTTTCTGAAGGTTTTGGAACCCCAAAATTTGTAGGTTCGCAAAAAAATGATATGACATAATCTTTCCCCCAAGATATTCATTTTCCACAAGAAACTAGTTGTTGGAATCATTGGAGGGATTATCTATAATATGGAAACATGAAAAGTGGAAATTCATAGATTCTAAAATTTAAAATCTCATGAACATTCAACAATTCCCTAGGTAGGTGGAAGGTTATTAATGAAGCATGGGCATTCTTCCTTCACCAACAACGTAGACTAAAAAAATTATGGGAAATCTCATAGGACTCCAAAGGATTATGCAAGCAAGAATGGGCCTCCATAGTCATTGAAACCCTAATTATTCTCTCTCTCACTAAAATTTTATTCTATAAATTGTAAAGGTGTTGAAAAAAACATGGAGTAAGTTATTTTTCCTCCACCCATAGCATCCCTCTTCTTCTCAAATATGAAGCTTCAAACCTTCCTCCAATATATTGTAATGGCTTCCTGCCTTCCCCTACAAGATAATGTACCATGTAAATTTTAATGAAGCAATAAAATCATGATTGTGTTAGTTTTCTAGCCTTTCATGGTTTGTTGTTTCCTCTTACTTCTCATTTTTGAATATGTGGTTGTGTATATTTCTTGTTTATTACAGATTTGGTGTTTTGTTTTTATTAATGGAATGGTGAATGTTTCCATCATTTTCTTTGATATTGTTGTCTATCCATCCCATAATGCATTAAGTGTAATCTAGTTTGTGGTGCAAAAGCACCCTCTCTAGGATCATTCCTTCACTGTTTCCAGGTTGGGAAAGTGACTAGCATCTCATTTTCTTGGTGTATCACCACTCTTAGTATTGGTTGCATTTCATGCAAGTTTCTCTCCTCCATGTCTCCTTGGTATGTTAGATTAGGTTTAGATAGATTTTTCTTTCATTAGGAGTAGTTATGCCTAGTAGGATTAGGATTAGGAACTGGAGTTCTTTGAAGGGTTATCTCAAGTTTCACAAGTCCCATGGCTTGAGAAAGAAACCTATGTTTTGCAATCATGTCGAACACCCCATTCATAATGAGGGCCATTTGGGCGGTGCATATGATTTTTCCATAAAAGATTTGGCATGCCCGATGGGACACCATATAATTCAAGTGTTTCATTTTTTAACAAGTTTGTCCCATTGTAGATATGAGTCCACATTGAATGCATCTTTGAAAATAAGACATTTTTGGGGTTTCCCTCAAATGTTTGATTTCAGAGTTCTGCTTCAGGGTAAAAGTTCCAAAATCATTTTTCGAGGGTTTAACATGTGTGAAATGGGATCAATTTTTCATAGATGATAGATTGGGAGTTAAAGATCAAAAGGGTATTCTTAGAAATAAAAAATTCTAAATTTTGAAATTTTGAATTTTGATTGCATTTCAAAATTTTAGGTTTAATAATTTCGAAAGTTTTGAAATTTTGGACTTTTCCCATTATCAAAATTTCTGAGTTTTTAGCTTTTTCGGAATTTTGGGTTTCAAAAATTTGGATCTTTCAGGTTTTTTAGATTTTTGAGATGTGTCATTTAGGACTTCCGAAGATGCTACAATTTCAGGTTTTGGTATTTTTTCTAATTTAAATTTTAGGGGTGTGTAACATTTTAGGATTTCAAAGGTTTCCAAGTGGACCCAGGTTCTAAAATTTCTGAATGTCAAAAATCATTTGCAGCCGTACCAGTTCAACCACGCAACCATTTTTTGGACCCTTCATAGTGTGTATGTCGGTATTCATCTCATTTCATCAATAATCAATTTTTGTTGTGCTTTTTGTGGAATCACTTCCTTTGGATGCACATGTAAAGTACAACTGGTTGACTCCATCAAGTCCAAAGACCCATCTTCTCTGAGTTGTAGATAATCTCTTTTCCACCCATTTCCATCAATTTTTCCTTCTTCATCTCTTCATCTTATTCTATCCATGAATTCATGTAATCATGGAGTCATTTACATTGTGGGATTCACATCTAAGGCAAAAGCCAAAAAAATTTCAACCCATCTCCATATTTGTAAAATCCATCTCCAAGATATTCTTACAAACCCTCTCTATAAATACCAGGAAAAAAATCAAGAGTATACATACTCCTATGAGAAGAATGTAGGTCAATTTGGCTACCCCGCTAAACTATGCATATTTTTCAAGATTCAAAGTATGCAATTTTTGAAGGGTATCCTGTTGACCCATTTTTACACTCATGTAAAAATGGGGAACTCAAAGCTTTTTTTATGGAAGGAATTAATGAAATTGACCAAACTAGGGGGGTGCATTATAGTGTTATTGTGTTTTCAGTTACAACAATTAATTAACTACATGTAATCTACATCTATGTGTGTTGTTACAAAATGTAGTTTACATCACATAGACTGCCATTACATGTTCATCTTCAACAAGGAAACACAAAATCCTCAAAGGACTAATGGATTACCTTGATGATTGTGAGAATCATAGTTTAAGTGAAATGTTTGATTCTAGAATAACAAATAGATTTACAGTTTACATGAAAGTGAGTTCATTATTAAGTTATAGGTACATCAGAACTCATTACTTCTAGATGTTTAAATAAAATTAATTATGTGATTGAGTTTTTTATTTCATTATACAAACAATATCCATCATAAATGTTGAATGCAGAGAGAAGTATAAAAATGAGTTACAAAAATTAATGTTATTTATTCATGAAGAGATTCAATGTTTCCCACACAAGTCATAGGATGTAACTCAGAACTACTGAAGAAATAAGTACATGTGCATAAAGTTAAAAGTAAATGAGAATAGAATAAACCCATCATTTCCTTGGGTTTTTCTTATAATCTTCTTGTTTTCCAGTTCCAACTCCATCTTCATCTAAACTCTCCTAGAAGCCACAGTGCACCAAAAAAATAAAAGGAAAATGATGTATCAATATTTTCCTTAGGGTTGGATCTTTACTCGTGTACTGTCTAACTAAATTCAAATGTATTTCTAAATATCATAAGCATAAGACACATCAGAGAAAAATTGAGAATTTATAAAGAAGTATTCTACAGTAGCACATATGCTTTTGAGAATCATTATAGAAGAAGAAAGAGAAAATAAAACCTATGGAACATAAGAGAGGACAAAAATCCTAATTATTTTCTAACTATTTTCTTAAGTGTGTAGGTACATGTAGAAGATGAAGAAAACAAAATATTTTGAATAAATGATTACTTTACTAAAAGTAAATACTTGCTAAAGGAATCTAGATGGTACAAGTTTGAGAGTTATTCCAAGAAAAAGAAAAATGCAAGCACAAAATATTAGTTTTCATCAAATTACAGTCAAGTATAAGGTACAAAATGAGTATCATGATCTACAGAAACTACTCAAATAAGGTATGATCTATAGAAATAAATAAAAGAGTGTTACATTCACCAATTGGAGGATAAGTATAGTTTTAAGTTTGCCACATCATTTTTAAACTCAGAACACATCATAAAGGGCAGATTTCAGTGATTTTGAGTCAATAGTGAAAAAAGATGAGCTTCAACAAGTCACATGATAAATTCAAATTTTCAAAATATAATGCAATTACTTCATTTCAGAATATAATATTTTCCTCAAATCATAGATTAGAAAGAGATAAAATATGTGTAACAAGTAACATTTCATATCTATAGTCCCTAAAAGAAAATTGTAGAGATTTCAAAAGAAGGGGATATGCATCAAGAGATCAACTTTCCAAGCATTAAGGCACAAAAATTTACAAGTTTGGTAGAGGCCATTTTTAGAGTTTATGATGGTCTTCTAAAGTGTTGGAATCCAAAGAAACAATTTTCAGAAAATGCAAAAGAAAATTATAGGTGGCGAAATATTTCATAGGATACAATAATCAATGTTAGTTCGAAGCGTGCAGGTGTTCTATGGCTTATTTCAAATATAATTCAGTTGTTACAACATAATTTTTAGGTTACAATCATATGAATCTAAGATTATGTAGATTAGAAATGATTTATTTTTGCATAATGGACAATAGCGTGAATGAATGCTACAGATTCTCAAGAAAGGATTACAGGTATACTGTATGATCCATCAAGCACAAGCTATAGTGAATCAAAATCACAATTCTTCCATGATATATCAACAAATGCAAATGAAATATTTTTTCCTCAACTCAGTTTCAGATCCAAAGGAAGCTACAAAGTGGTCATTCAAGGTATGGACTAAATATATTAATACAAAGGGTAGATGAGTTGAACTTTACAAGATGTAGATATGAGAAAGATTACAATCATCAAATGCAAGTACTTCAAAGCTCAACTCAAAGTGAACAAAATCCAGCTATTCAATAAACAAAAGCCCAGACGATCAAATAAAAGTGCAATATTGTTTTTAAACAATGAAACCAAGATATATTAAGCCTTGAAATAGAATGAATTTATTCCCAATATTTGTAAAGATACAAAGTTATAGTGTGATATACAAATAGATGTCATGGTTCAAACACAACTCAATTCAAATGAGCAATATATCTCGAACAGTTGAAATATCAATTTGCAAAATGTAACTCAAATTGAATCAACATCATAAGCATGAATATATAGCAAAAAGGAAGCCTTTAAGAATGATTTGCATTTACAAAAATTTCATAATTGATAAAGTACAGAAAAATAATAATTGCAGAAAGTCAAAACTGGAAGTCATTAAATGAATCTACAAACTTCAGGAAAGATTCCAAATTTTGAATGAACATTGAATGAAAATTGCAAATTGCTACAACCATTTTAAATTTCATAGGAAACAATAGTGATCTATTTGAAGTCATCACAAAGGTACAAATTTGTAAATTTTTCATCAATTATTCTTAAAGAAACATCATACATAACTTTTAAGAGCACCTACATATTCAAAAGAGTGAAAATATATTCAAATATCAAAACAAAGCTTCACTTCCCAAGGAAGAATTTGTGGTGAATTCATAATGATGCTTCAGTGTTTACATGAAAATAACCTTTGGAGAGTTGCATTATATAGTCACAAGACCTTCAAATGTACAGTGAAACAATAAAGAAAATTCAACACTGAAAAATCAAATGTCCATCATCTGAATAAAAATGGTCATCAAGCATTACAGATCAGTTAGAGTATGAAGTAATCAAACATGGATAGATTGGATTTGACATTGGTTTTTGAGAACGGTTTCTATCAAAATAGGCTACAGAAAAAAAAAAATCTCACGAGTTAAGATATTTGAAAATTATTACAATAGAATGTAAGAATCAGCTACAACTACAAGAGATATATACTATTGTTGAATCTAGAAGTTAGAAGGATCCAATCATTTTTGAGCCAATAGAGTTTGAATCCTTTTCAAATACTACTTTCCTTAATTATATTTGTGGGTCACAAAAGAAGGCTAGAAAGTAAAAGTTACTTTAAGGGATTGGGTGTTCATTACACAAAGTAGCATACAAGTGGAACCATTAAGCACAATGAAATAGGGTAGGAAAATACTCAGTGTCATGGCCATGTTAACTGAGAAGCAAAAATGAAGACCTAAAAAGAGCTAAAAAGGAAAAAACATGACTACCATAACAGTAGATCACACGACTTAATGGGAAAAAGCATTCAAAATCATATGTCTTAGTGAGCTATTGAAATGAATCACAAGATTTTCCACTAAATAAAAATCCCACTATCGGCTAAGGAAGAAAATGATGGTATGAACGAAGAACCTAGATTTTTGGGAAACCATTTTTAATCAAGAAGCACAAACCCATCTCATGCAAAACGGCCATGATGACCACATAGAATGAAATGGAAATTTGAGCAAAACAAAGCCTAAGTTCAAGGGTCTTGATTCAACATCAATAATGGTGACCCAAGATAGTGTAATAAGAAATAAACACCTACAGGAAGAATAAAAGAAACCCAAAAGCTTGAAATCAGAACCATTGCATGTATGTAAAGATGTAGAAATTTGACCTAGTTCATGTATATTAGAACAAAAACAAATAACTACAACTCAAATGTCTTGATCTAGAAATAGGATTTAGTCAATTAATGTGAACAACGAAAATGAGTCTCGCGACCTATAAATCAAAATGCCCACTAAATGGTTTCACTAGAACTTCAAGATATTCAATGATGGCCGATCACGCATAACCAAAAATCAAGGGCTCTCCAAAATGGCTGAAAATATGACAAACATAGCTCAAAAATACAAATTTCCAAGTTCAGAAAGATTACAAATAATTATATATAACAAACAGAAGAATTTATAGATTTATAGATCCTCCTCAAGGAAAACAACAAACAAATGGATTTCTATTCATGAAAATATGAACCAAGAAAGGGTTCCAAATAACGCAGAGCCATGATGATAAAATTTTTACTAGTTTCAAGGTGGCGAGCCATGAGAAAAATGTTAAATTCTCACTTCAACAAGAATGCCCAACTCACATCATGAAGTTCAAAATAACAATGACAACTAGATCACAGAATTAAAGAAAAAATAAAGAGAACCTAAGCTCGAACTTCATGGAGTTCACATTTTTCAATCTCTCTAATAGGGAGACTCTAATAAATGTGAAAAACCTTGAAGATACCGTTCATAATGTAAAAAATATAGAAACAAAACTTCATGGAGATAAAAAAGGCACATAAATCTTGTATAGAACCGAGCTCAAAATCATGCATCAATTACGACGAGTAGAAATTTTTCAAGGGCTTCGCCCAAAGATTGAAAATGCAAATGATCAGATCGATTTTATTTACTCTTCCAAAATAAAACACCATGAAACTTAACTCAACCTAAGTTAATGGTTCAACAATCAAGATCAAATTGTCCAAGGATCAAATTATCAACATCACAAACCAATGCCAACTACCTTGCTCACCATGGACTAAAAGATCAACGTTCCATATTCAGAAGGGTACAAGGATCAATGAACATGATTCAATCATTAGGTTCAATGAAAACTAAAGTTACCATAGTTAGTTCCTTATTTACCCTGGTCATAAAATCAATGGTGGAGATCAAGATGTACACAAATAAACGGATCAACAAACACGAACAACATTCATTACAAATCAAGAACCATAATTGAGGGGACAAAAAGATCAACGTTCATAGATCATGAGGACAAATATCAATGAATTTTATTGAATGCAATTAACGCTACCATGGTACATAAATTCAACGCGATTAAAAAAATCCCACAAAAACACTCATGGGATGAGTCATCGTCAAAAAGGGTTAGCCCTATTATTTGAATATCATTTGCATTAACCTATTAAAGGTTCAAAACAATAGTGCAACAAAAATAAAATACCCATAATAATGTTCAATCAAATGATTATTCCAAAAGAGCCAAAAACTATGGTGTGTAATATTAATAATCAATAAGGTCCAAAACCATGTGTTATCAACCAAGTAAAATGTGGGCTAGTGGTATACGAAAACCAATGATTATCAAAAAGTTAAGCCTTATCTTATTTTATGACACTTTGATTAATCAAAAGGAGCCAATACATATTGAGAAGTCAAAAGGATGGTAATACCTTACCTTAAAGATATGCAAAGATAGCTTAAATTACCAAGGTAAGGCAAAAGTTTCCTTAAACTCTACAAAGGTGGTCCCCACAGTAAGAAAGATTAATTTTCAAAGTATGTATTTTCCATGAGAAAAAAATGCATGGACGGAAATCAACATCATTGTGTGACATGGATAAATGAAAGGGACTGAATTGGAATTTTTCCAAATCACCTTTTTTTTTTGTAAGTGGTCCCCACAATGAGTAAATTTGAGTTGAATGAATTTTGCTAAGTGAAAAATAGAAATCATTATTTTTACTTGCAGAGAAGTGAATTTTCATGTTATCCACTAGATGACAGAACAACAAAGAAGTGTAAAGATGTCAACATCAAAGATCAAGAAGACCTTTTTTGAAATGCTAATTAGCTTATTTTTTCACAAAATAAAGGTATTATTTTCTTGCACATGCCTATAGGTTGTCCCCACATTAGAGGGGAAATATTTTTCCAAGTATTGAAGAAAAAATAATTATTTTTTCTCACGCAGGGATATTAATTTTGAATGTGCATCTAATGGGTTAACTTTACAAAATGCAAAATTTATCATTGCAAGTGGATCAAATTACAAGTGTCACATTAAGCAAAAAAAGACAAAGATTGCATGCACATTGGGAAAGACTTGTGCAACAAGGAATTATTTAATCTTAGAAAAACTATTCACCGAAGTTTTATTAAAAATAGATTAGTCAACTACACTTGAATGGAATTTATTTATGTAACTAAGGCTAATTCCTCATTGTAATCAGCATGTCTCTTTTTATTCAGATAAAATTAGCATGTATGGGCGAGTACAAATTTTAGCCTATTTTTAGGATGGGTTGGGTGAATTATTTTTCTATATATTGTGTGCATTGACAAGGAACTGAAAGAATTTTTGAAGATAGGAGTCCTGAAGCAATTTTTTTCTAGTTTTTCCTTGAATGAGAACAGATTTTTGTCTTTCTAATTATTTGCAGGGGTGTGTATCTCTTTCATTAATTCTCATGAATGTCAATTCCCTAATTAATAATCTTTCCTTGCTACAATATGGTATTTGTTGCATAATCTTAGTGTGCATGTTTATCTTGTTGTGTTGTTATGATTTATCCATCAATACAAAAAGATTTTTGTCTTAATATTTTTCTGAAAACCATTTGTTCGTGTATCCAAAATTCATTCTCAATTTTATTGTGCATATACTCATTCAAATCCCTCAATAAGTTTGGTGTATCAACCCTTTTTAAATTTTAGTTACAGTCATCATTTACCCTCAAAACCCCCAATAATTAGTTTAGGATACATAAAAAAAGAACTGACTATGATACCAGAAACTCACCTCAACAATAGGTATATCCATAGTCCTAAGGTGTTTCAATTGTTTCTACAAAAGTGAGAGATTCAAAGAAATCATAGAACCCCCACTATCATCTCTCAACCAAGGTGCACTTTATAGAGATAACAAAAGCCTTAGGTTCAAATGGCCTTGGCTGATTAGGTTGTCTATAGTTTTGATTTTTCTAAAATGGTTGCCTATTCTGTTGATTTGGCTGATATGAAGTTTGGTAAGGCGTGCTAGACTGGGTAACTTTACTATCAATTGATGTAAGTTTATTCCCCAATGTCTGCAAGGCCTTAAATATGTCATCTTTATATTCTAAAAAAACAATTTCTATTATGGTAATGGGTTGTGGAACATGTGCCAAATCTACTATAAGAGGAATAAAAGGTCTTGGGGATAATTTACCATATTGAATGAGGTTGTTTCCAGCCCTAATTATAGCAATATCATAAGCTCCTAGGATTGTAGTTCCTCCCATAGACTGAATCATGAATGAAAATTCATTATTTAAAGCTATAAGATTGTATATAAATGCATGATCATCTTGAGGCTTAATACTTGTTGGAATTCTTTCCCAAGTTCTAGAAAATATGATGTTAAAAATATCCATAAATTCATGAGGATCTCTCTTGATTGTAGATAGTTATTCCATGAGAGATAAATGATTAGAATTGTCTTCAAATTGCTTAAGTAGTTGTTCCCCTAGTTCAACCCAAGTTTTGATGCTCCCTATCAGTAAATTTTTATACCATTGCAAAGAATTTCCTTTAGATGCAACTAAGAGTCTCAAGGCTACATCTTCATGAGTTACGTTATGGACTGCACAAAGGGCTTCAATATCTTTAATATGCTTAGTAGGGGTAATCTGATTTTCAGCAGTAAATGAAGGTAAACATTTAAAGGCTGTAGTTGGTATATCATGATAGACTTGAATCACTAAAGGGTTGTCATTAGTAAAGGTCACAAAATTTCTAGGTGGTGGTGGTGGTTGATGCATAATTACTGGGATTTGAAGAACAATATTAACATGTGGATAAAGAAGAGGAGGAGGGTTACCAAAACCAGGCCTATTATAAGGTAAGGTATTGCCAACTCTTCTTCTTCTTGCAGAATTTAAAGGTAATGAAATAAAATCAGCAGGAAGTCCTCTTACCGATAATCTTGTAGTCACATTAGGCATGGAAAATGTTGCAAAATTAGTCTGAAATCATCCTTACAGAGTCTCCAAATGATTTATTTTCATTTTCAATGGATTGCTGCAACTTTGTTCTTCCAAAAGTGATTTTCTTTCGCTGTAAATATGTTGTAAATTGTTGTAATTTGCTGTAGATCTGATCTGTGTCCCACTAGGCATGCAAAAATATGTTATCTCTTAGAAGTGCACCCTTGATGAGAGATGACAACATGGTTTCTAAGATTTATTTTTCTCTCACTTCTGTAGACACAATGGAAACACCTCAGGTCTGTGGGTATACTTATTTTTGAGGTGAGTCTCTGGTATCGAAGTCGGTTCCTTATTTATGTATCATAAACTAATTTTTTGGGGTTTCGACGGTAAAAATATTAGTGTAACCGAAATTGAAATGGGGTGATAAACTAAATTGATTGAGATTTTTGATTGAGTACATGCACAATATATTGAGAAGTAGATTATGGAAGCATAAACCAATCGGTTTCAATTTTATCCTAAGGAAAACACTTGTTTATTGATGGAATAAATCACAACAACACAATAGCTAACATGCACACTAAGATTTTATAGAAAACACCAAATTTGCATAAAGGTAAGATAATTAATAAGGCAATTAACATTCACAAGAATTAATGGAAAAATACACATCACTACAAATAATTGAAAAGGCTATAAGTTGTTCTCATTCAAGGAAAAAACTGGCAAAAATACGCTTCAACACTCCTGTATCCAAAAGGTCCTCCTTGTGCCTTGCTAGTGCACACAAGATATAGAAAAAATAATTCACCAACCCCTCCTAAAAGTAGACTACAATTTGTACTAGCCTATGCATGTTAATTTTACCCCTGTATCATGAATAAATAAAGGAATAAAAATAGACATGTTGATTACAATGAGGCATTAATAACCTTAGTTACAAGAATACACTTTAGTCAAAGTGCAATTGACTGTTTATTTTAAATGCAATTAATATACTGGGGTGAATAAAATTTACCCAATAATAGCTCTTGCTTGTTGTTCAAGCCATCTCCAATGTGCTTGCAACTTGGTCTTCTTATTGTTTGATTAAATAATCATATTTAATCCCTGATGTAGCACTTGTTTATTCACCCACTTGCAAGGGTACTTTCATTTTATATTTTTTTTGTCTTCATGTGAAGGCATGCAAAAATACATTTTATACAAAAATAATTCCTTTAATCTATTGTGGGGACCACTTGTATTTATATGCACAATAATAAAACCCTTATTTTAGGAAAATTAAGGTAATTAGCTCCACTTTTTTATCATGCATGCCTATGATGTTGACCTCTATGTGCATCACCCGTCTTGTCTTTAGCCATCATGGCATGTGCATACTTTGGAAAAAGGTAATTTTTGTAAAACTTAAGGTAATTTTTTAGTCATTTGTTGACTTGGGTAAAAGCATACATGGCATACAAATGATTAACCATGTTTGAATTACACGGCACACTATAGTTTGGGGGCCCTCCTTAATCATGTTATTTTGATTTCCAAGGCATAGATTAAGGATTTTGGTGCAAAATAATAATCATTGATTTTTCAAGTTATTTTTCAGACCTTTATCAAAGGTCAATGCAATGATTTTTTATAAATCATGGGGTTGGCACCCTTTGTGACGATGACTCGACCCTTCAATCGATTGTCAATGGATATGAATCGAGTTAAACTCCACTCTGTGTGGGGTTTGTAGGGATCTCAGGATGTGTGCACTTTGTAAGATGGGTTGAGTTTCAAAACACCACAGTCAAGTCTCATGTTTTCTTTGGAGTTGTGACTTGATCCTCAGTCATCGATCTCTGTACCGACTTGCATTCCTACCGTTGATCATTATACCCCCTGGTGACAAGGTGGTTGGTATATGATTTAGCAAACTGGATCATCGATCATTGTACTGATTCTATTTCTTTTGTTGATATTAACTCCTGGGTTGAGTTAGGTAAATGTGAGGTTGAGTTGAGTTGGTAAAAAACTCAACCCAAACTCATTTTTCACTTTGCATTTCGGTTTTGTAGCCGAAGCCTTGGAATTTTTTTTTGTGCCGCCATGAATCTCTCCTTTGAGTTCGATTTTTTTCTATGCTTTTGTAATGCCCTATTCTATGTTGCACCTGTTCATCCTGCGGCGATCGAGTGCTAAGCATGGAGCGTCATTGTGCCTTCGTCGATCATTGGTGGGCTTTGCCTTAGTCACAGGGAATACTCAATCATCTCCCCCTTCATCGTGTTTACTGGTGTCGTGTTGTAGGACGAACCCCAACCCGCGCTGAAGAAGGGGTTGCCCATCTTGGCACCATGGTAGTCTTTACTCCATGTTCATTCTTGAGTGTAACCTCTAATTTTCCCCCGCCCCTCCCTTCGTGTCATTTCTAACGCTTCCTATGTTGGCCCCTGCGGCGACCATTACTATTTCCCTATTTAATGGAAATTTACGTGTTCGAAGCCTGGTTTATTATTTATTTAAATATATATATATATATATATATACATGTATAGATATAAGAATAAGATGAAATGAAATAAAATATAAGTAAAAAAAATAAAAATAAAAATAAATAAACAAATAAAAGAATGTTGTGGTTGCATGGAAAGAAGGAGGGGTAGGTGTGAGGCGTAGGTTGGAGGAGACTGAATTAAAATCAAAACTTTAGGTCCTTGTGCCTAGGGCTCTGCCATCCCTCACCCCCCTTCTGTCAGCTAGGCTTGGTGCGTGGCCATCTCCCAATGGCATTACCTCTGCCAACCGCACCACCTCCTTTAATTCCTTTGATTTGCAAATTTCTTGCGCCCTGTGCTACCTGCTCCCTTTGACCTATTCTGGCCGCGTGAACAAGGAGGAGTGTTTTTTGTTGGGATTTGAGATGAATTGCTTCAGCGTGTTCTAGACAGTGGATTCATTGATGGTGAAATGAAGGTCTATTGCCCTGATATTGCATGGGTGGGTGTGGATTCTCAAATTCATGCTATGCAGGCAGTTTCAGTGGAGCGTAGAAACCAAATTTTTCTCCCAGGAAAGTGCCGTGAGGAAGTGGTTCGCTATATGCAGCAGCTACAGGGTAGAGAAGTAAACTTACCTCAGAAAATCAGTGGCCTCCAGGGGGAGTAAGTGCAACAGCTGCTGCAGGGCGAGCCCAGGGAACCGTGGTGTTGATCCTGTTGTTCTGGTTGCACGCGACCACAGTCGAGACCGGTTGTGGTGCAGAATCTTGCAGCTGTAGTAGAAGAACGAGGTAAAGTCTTGTTGAGTTGTCTTGCCTTTTCATTTTGGAAAGTCGCTTCTATCTAGGTGGTGAATTTAACATGGAAGAAGCTCGATCAAATCTTGAAGGTAGTTTTAGGGTCTAAACTAGATGTGAGTGCTCAAATGAGTTCCCTTCTGTTGCAAGAGAATGAATTTATAGTCCTTATTCCATTCACAAAGAAGCAGCGCCCAAATAGTATCAGTATTAGTGGAATGAATTTGAAGCTAGATTTAGCTGAAAAGGTTTGCAACAAAGCGTAAATAGTGAGAGTTGTGATAGATTACAGTCATGTTGTAAAGGGAGCATATCAAGGGAATCTATTTGTGAGTCTTCAGGAAATCATTCTCTAGCCATCGCAGATAATGCTTGGCATGATATCATTTCAGATATAGCTCTGCTAAATACTTCATCAAATATTTTACATGACGAGCAGTCTTCAGCCAGTGCCAAAAGTGTGTTGAAAAAAAAAAGAAAAAAGAATGAATTGCATGATAATGACAAAGCTGATGAGAGCAGACCGGTTGATCTTTCATTAAATTCCTTTTGATTCCATGAGCTTAGAAACGGTAAAAAAACATAAGGATCCAGACAACAAAAGGTAAAAAAGTGGAAGGCATCATTACCATGAATCCTCAGTAGTAACAGGAAAATCGACTAAGAATGCCAGATCTGCTTTGTTGAAATCCATGATGAAAGGAGCCATGCACTTGGTGGACATTTTATTTGTTCAAAAGAATGCTCCGCAACTGATCCACAAGAAATTTATTCTTCTAGGCTTTTAAAGCTAATTAGGGATACAGATAGTGAGATGAGAACCCTCTACAAGAGCTTGAATGAAAAACTCAAAGAAAAAGAAAACTGTGGGAGGCAAAGGGAAGTTCTCTCATATCCTTTTTGCTTTGCAAAGGCCAATCAAGATCTTCATGGTTCTGAGCATTGTTAACGGGTTCTTGGAAAAACACAACACATGCAAGCCTCTTGGAGCAATATCAAAGGAGCATTGAAGCAGCTCTGTTGTCATGGATTTGAAGAAGTTACCATGGATGACATTGAGCAACTTGCAAAGCCTTGCCCAAATTTTACCGGAATGGTTATTGTTTCTCTTGCGTGGTATTTGGGACACCGATGTGGGTGAGAAGCGTGAGTTTGGTGGATAAATAATTTTGGGTCTACGGGGAGAAGGGGTCTGCACGTGCGTGGCCATGAGATGTAGCGTTTAAAAACAGGCATGATAAGCCCTAACCCTCTCTCTTAATGATTTATTTCTTTTATCATTTAGATAAATCAATATCTGCAATTTTGTTCGAATGCTGTAGATGTGGGTTTCATTTGGAATGTGGATGTGTTTTTGTTTTACTAAATAGATCGCGTTTGGAATCTAGATATCATATAACATGTATTTACGCATATTGACTCCTTCTTGAAAGAGATGCTCAAAAAGAGACGAGTTTTTCCAAATGACTTTTAACCATAATTGCATGAACTGATCTCTCCCCCTTTACAATTTATCTTATTTACTATTTGAGTAGAAGAAATCTCTACATCGATTCTTGCCTACTGATTTTATAATGTTGGTTTATCTTTTGCCTTGATTATTCCTTTGAATGATGGTTTCTGTAGAAAATAGTATGGAGCGTGAATGAGATTTATAATTTTTCTTGTATTGTTTATACTAAGTAGAACATGGCTTGAAAAAGGGAATTTCCGATATGACTGTATTTGGATTTTACTGTGGTTTTATAATAATTTAAACTCCCACTAGGATTGGGGCTTCTATTTGGGAAGAGTCATACTAGTTTTATTGGCCCTTCTAGATAGCTCAATCTGAGTCATTCGATTATCATTTACCTCGGGGATTATTGAAAATCCCTCACTAGGCCCTCTGCTATTATTATTATTACTATGAGCTTATTATCAAGATTGGAACCCTCCTGAAGCATGCGTTAATGGGTTTTCTATGACCTTTACGAATATGTTAAGCACGCAAGTCACTATCCTGTGTGGATAATTCTATGGCTTAATTTTTGAGGTACTGCTTGGATCTTTGAATCATTTAAAGTAATATTGGATACATCGAACTCTCATGAATGTCAAAATTCTTCAAGTTTGATTGATATGTGATGCCCTCATGCATATGAATTCAGGCAATGCTTGAAACATGAAATTATAAATTTATCTTATACTTTGACCTTGAAGCTTGTCGAAAGACTTTTGGTAGGAAAACAGATGAATAAGGATGTTAAGATAACTACCCTAAAATGGAGTCTTGCATAGCCTTAAGTAAAGGTGACAGCTACCATAATGGGACTGTGCATACCATGCATGACAGTAAGGATATAAGTCCACCTGAAATTATTTAACTTCATTTTTTCAAACAATAATTTAATACCCATAAATTGGGGTATGCAGGTGGAGGTTGAGTTATATAACATTTATAGTGGCTTGGACCGGGTATATTATGTTATCAGGTAACCAGTAAGGATACCTAAATAATTTATGAACTTGTGGATTGGTGAAATCTTTGTTAACATAAGTATATTCTTAAAATTGTGAGATAAATATCCAAATTATACTTACATATCATTGATTATCTAGGAAGGTTTGACACTTGGGTAATATCGATGAATAATATAAGTTTGATACTTGTATATATTGTGTAAACTTAATGTCATTGGTGCTTTTCTTTAATTGAAAGATAATATTGTTGGATACTTATATATGTGAAGTAGGTCGAGGGTATTAGGTGAGCGTTATTATTATTACTGTAATTTAAGTATAATTTATTGCATGGTTAAGGTTGTGTATCTAGTCACTTGGAATTGTGTCCTTATGTAAGCAGATCTTAAAGAAGTGAACATTAATGAGTAGAAAATGTATTATCATGAGATGTGCAGTTAAGTTTTAAATGTATGATAGAAAGTTATTTGACAAGGAGTATTGCAAGCTTTCATTTATTTAAATACTAGATGGCATAAATTATTAGGTGAGGTTTATATCTTATCATGCTCAGTTCTAGCGAACTGACTCTAATAAATATTTGTGCAGATGGATTATGCGAGTAGATTAAAGGAAAAGAGTGTAAAAGTTTCATCAGTTCAAATTATGAAGTTCTTTGTAGAAAGTTCAATGCGTTGTAAATTTTATAACTTTGCTTGCAAGGAGTTTAGAAGATCTCTTGTCTTGGTATGTTCGGAAAGCCACGTGGTGAAGTGTTCTTTCCCTTTTGTTGTTAGACTAGTAACTTACCTTGGTGAGAAATAATATTCGATCATTACATTGGCATAAGTATTGTAAAACCTTGATTTTAAGAATAAAGTGTAAAGTCAAAACTCTCTGACACCTTGTAATGATGTGATATAAGTAAGATTAAATGGAATGGTTAACCCTTATAGAAGTTAACTAAAATATATGTATATTCAGAAAAATTAATGTAGAGATGACTTACCTGAGAACAAGAGATTCTTGAAGTACTCAAAGGTGAAACTATCCTTGTAAAGTAATTTTTTTTCTATAAATTGATATCCCTAGCTAAACTAGTGAACACTACCCTTTTTTGGTGAACGCCTAAAACAAGCTAAAGAAAAAAAAAATAGTTAGTTTCTAATAAGATTTAAACAAGTAAGAGAAGAAAATTTAGAAACCACACAATTTATCTCTCAGCCTATTTGAAAGTAAGTAGTTTCCTTTTTATAAACTCCTTCAGTTAAGCCTAAGTAAAAGTGTTAATAATTACGTATAAAACCCCAAGCTCCAATTAAACCTTGGTAATAACTCATGACATCTTAAAGAGGAATTTAACTCGACCTTAACTCTTTCCTAGGATACTTTGTAAGTTCCTCTTGATTTTGTTGAACACGAATTCTTGTTGTAGCAAGGTAATGAACAAGTTCTAGTAGCGTAGGTGTTAATAGATGGCCTTGTGAAATTAAATCACCCCTTTCTCCAAATAACGAATTAAGCAAATAAATGACAAAATAGAGAAGATTTAAAGATGATTACTCAGTGTAATGAAAATTAAACTTAGCTTGGTAAAGATGAATTGTAAGAATCATATCTTGAGTCTCCTTGAAAATGTAAGCTAAGAATTGCAAGATGTCTTATTAAAATAAATAGCCCTCAAGAATATCTCATTGTGGTTGGCCCTAACTGTAAGTGTGTTTTGTGGTTGGATTTCTATGTTGTCATGTCAAAAAGAAAGGTGTATTATCCTTTTGGGTGTGAACGTTTCTGTGCTGACCTTGTGGTCCTCCCCGTAACAAGTGGTTCCTAGTGTTGGTTGTAACCTTGTGACGACATGTTGTGTCGTGTTATGTTGCAAAGCAAGTTAAAAAAAAAAAGTTATCCTATATTTCACTGTGTTGTTCGTGTGTGAATTTTTGGGTCGTTACAGCTTTACTCTGAATGAGCTTTACTATTGTCAGGAAGGTGAGATTTACGTGTTCTATCACATGTGATGCTTTCACTGGAACATTTTTTTTCTTCATTTTCTGATAACTTGAAACCCTCTGTGGTTCTATTTTCTTGCTTTGTGACACTTCCTGTGAGCTAGAAATGAAGTCTAGGGTGCTCTCTTTTTGCTCTAAACTCGACTCCATTCGAGGTTTACAAAAGTTTGACTAAACGGTAAGTTTGAGATCTGATTTTCACTTATATGTTGCAATGAAGTTCTATTTCGTGGATTACAGCTTCAGCTCTGTTTTTCGTGTGGCCAGGCTTGTTAAGCTCGCCGTTTCTAACACTTGGTTATATGTTACTCTTTTGGATATTGTATTCCTTGAAAAGAGTCTGAAGAAAATATATGCTCTACAATATTTTTTTTTTAATTTCCTACAGCTCGTCTCTTTTGCGTAGGAAAGTTTGATTTTGGTATTTACTTGATGGATGGTATTTTCGTTTCATTTCCAGCCGTTGTTTGAGATTTCGGAGCTTGTATTCCTTCTTGCACTTTTTGTTGGTGGCGTATTTGAATCTTTGAATACACCGTATTGGGTATTTGCTATTATTCGTACTGTTACTTTGAATACCCGGAACTCCATTTAATAGTGTGGCCTTTTCCCTTCAGAAATCCTTTTCTCACGAGTTTTGTGGATTCTTTTTTCTGAATCTTATCTATGTAACTTTGCTTTTTCACCGAGTTTATATTCTTTTTTAGTCTTCGGCCATGGCCGATGTTATTTCTCGGTAATTGTTTGAATGTGACCACTTGACGTCCTAGCCTGGATGTGTCACGTAAAACCAGTATAATGATCTGGGTTTTCTTCTTTCAACCTGTTATTGTAGTTCAAATCTTGATCTGGGTAGTTATTTTATTATGTGGATCTAATTTCTATATGCTCTATTTTACTTATTATTTCCAGTTGTTTTATTTACTCGCTGCATAGATTGTCATCTCTACCGTGAGTATCTGAATTCGGTATATAGTTTCTAACTCTGAGACCATAAACGACACCATTCACTTTTGCTACTCTGAACTTCCTCATTAGCTTATATAAAACGTGCACTGTATTATTCTCTCTCTAGATTCTCGCATTTATTCATCTGGAAGCTCACATTTAGGTTTATCATTTCGGTCTTTAAAGCTTTCTTATTTCTCCACTCACCTTGAGATTTTAGTATTTTCTATAATTGTTGCTTTGACATTAATTTCAAAAAAATTCATAGCAACATAGTCTCTTTTAAAAATCTAGAAAGTAATTGATAAATATTTGCACTATCTGAGTTTGTAAATAAATCTACACCTCATATTGTACTTCAAAATTGTAATCTCTCGTGATCTTTCTTTTCGTGTACATTATGCAAGAGACTTTGTATTCAGTTACCCAGGACTTTTTTGTATTGTTCTTTATCTGCTGAAAAGAGAAAATTGCCTTCCATATTTTGTATAATTGTTCAATTCTCGAATGATCCACTATTCCACTTTTAAGGCATAATAATGATCGCTGTAGTGTTTTTTTTTGTACTTGTGCTTTTGATAATCTGTAACAACCTAGAAGCTTTGAATGAAACTTGCCACTCTTGTTCCTTGTTCTGATTTGATTTGTATAGTACATGCTCTCTTCCTTGTTCAGATGTTTCTAAAAATTTGTGTTTACTATCTTTTCCCTCTACAATGGGATATGATCTTTTAAACCGTCGAAACTTTATTTAAAAAACTCTTCATCAAAATGTGAGTGTATGTATTGAAAATATGTAATTTGTATACTGGGAGAAATGCAATGTGCACAATGTAATAATGATGTCCTTTTCTTCATAGCGTCTTTTAATCACAAGTTAATGTTCCAGCTTCTTGCATAAATATGTGATTCATTGTCTAAACTTTGACAAAATTTAGAGATCTATGATGCTTCGCTTTGATACGTACTTTCCAGGCAATTCATTACCCTTTAGATAATGCTGAGAATGAGATATTTGGAAACCTGTTTCTGGAACTTAGAAAGCATGAAAGAGTATATTCTGTGGTGAATAACTCGAACAAATACACATTTGAGAAATTTATGAGTTTTGAACATCTACATTCTCCTTTTGCTTCATTCTTAAGATAAATTCAAAATCTGCACTTTCTATTTTTGAACAAACTTGCTAAAGGACCTACAATTCACCATTGAGATATGTACATGGATCTTATATTCATTTTTTATTCCCTAGAAACCTATTACTAGGTATTAATATGTGTGTAACTATGTATGGCGCAGTTATCAAATGGTATAGTATTACATATGAAAATAAAATATGAGTGAAAGTTTCTAAAAAAACATAATTGTATAGATGATTTTTGAAAAGTAAGATACAATGGAGGTGACTAAATAATGTAGTTTTATGGTTTCCTTGGAGAAATTATAGAATACAATAGTGTGACATTGAAAGTTATCAAACAAACATTAGTAAATAATAAAGTGAAGTGAAATCCTTCTATCACAATATTCTTGTCAATTCTTAATTGAATTGAAAAAAATTTGAATGAGAAATGTGACACTAAAATTCATGTTGGGAGTCATGTTCGTAAACATGTGTGAATACTCATATAAATATTTAGGAAGCCCATTGAAATCCTCTTCTTTATAAAGGTAACCACTAATGCAAACCTAATAATATAATTCTAGGTCGTAAATCCATTTCACTACTAAAATGAGATATAGAAATACTTTATCAGGAGTGGAGAAATAGTGTTTTTTTTCAATTTCCTATGTTCTCTCTAGCTTTGTTATTCACAATGAACAACGGATTGTTGAATTATTTTATATTAATATGTAAGAAAATGAATTTGGGTGAGTATGGTCCATACATTTATATCTTAAAATTAATTTTGTAATGCCCGTTAAAAACAACCCACTTGAGACCCAAGAAACAACCTAGGATTAGTTAGGAAAAATTATGGAATAAATTTTTTTGTTTAAAAGAGTGTACTACCAGGTTACAAGGCAATAACTATCAGTAACAAGTTCTAGAATAGTTATAATCCACTAGAATATACTTTTCTTTTATTAACAATTATTAGAGTCACAAGGTCCAAAATTTAGGGTTAGTAGTTTCAAAGGGAAAAATTCCTCACCATAACCATTCTCTAATAGGATTAAATTTTCATCTTGATTATTATCATACATCACACATTCAAAATTTTCCTAAATCACTCCCATTGGATAGGAAATTTCCTCACCTTTCCATTGATATAAAGAAGTCCTCCTAACTCCTCATATTTTTCAAGCTATGGGCTGGCAGGCCTTAGGGTGAAAATTTTTGCCCAAGAGCGGGCCTGCAGGCCCAGGGGTGAAACTTTTCCCTTGCGTGGGTTGGCAAAGCGGGAGAGAGTTTTTACATTTTTTCCCTTATCGGGGAAAAAGCGTGATTTTCCTCCGCGCACCCCGAAGAGGATGCATGACAGCCTATAAAAGCTCAGGTGGAAAGTCAGGTTGTCGAAGCGGTTTTTAGGTTTTAAGATTTTAAGATTTAAAAGTTCAAAGTTAAAACCCGTTCCGTGCCTCTGCCGAAGCCTAAGGTGGCCACGTGTCAGTCTACCATTGGTTGCAAGTGGCAGAGAAACTTTAGAATTTTTGCTAAAAGAGTTTTAAAGTTTCAAGGTAAAAAAAAACTCTGCTCCTCTGCCGTCATCTAGTGATGCCATGTGGCAGCCCATGACTTGCTGTGGGTCAGTGCGACAACAGGGGAAACCTTAGAAAGTTTTCCCAAATTTTTCCAGAAAGCGCTAAGTTAAAAAGGGGATCCGCCAATCCATTGACACCTCATGGTGCCACGTGGCAGTCTATGATTTGCTACAGCATGGCGGGGTGGTGGAGAAACTTTTGAAAATTTACCAAAATTTTTTCCTAAGTTCCAAGGGAAAATTTCGTGCTGCGAGCCCGCCCAGGAAAATTTTCCCAAAATTTTCTACCGAGTGAAGAAAACTTCCAAAGGCCATAAATTTTGATAGAGAACTTATTTTTGGGAAAACAAGGACTTTCTGGAAAGCTCTCAAAGCCCTCCTTGCACTTAAATCATTACTTTTATATCTTGAAAAAGTTTAAGGGGTCAATTTTAAGAAAAAGGCCTGCAAGATTTTTAAAAGAAAACTGGTAAATTTTAACTTATAAATTTTGTTCAATTTTGTCATTCTTTCTCATTTAACATGTCAAATGAACATGGTGGATTGTTTTAAGCAAAATTTTAGGATGTATTGGAAGGTAATTTTTTTTAATCGATTTCCAATTTAAATTTTTACAACTTCAGACAACAAAATAACTGTGAAAGGTTTGGGCCCGATTTTGCAATGTTTGAAGGATTTTTTTCTTAAGTGTTTCAATCCAATTGAGTTCATTTATATCATGACATGTTAGATTTCAATGTTTCAATGTTATTTATTATTTGCAGGTTCAAACTGTGCATTTTAGAGGAAGTTTTTGCTAGTTTAAAATTTAAAACAGAGGTCAATTTCTAAAGGATCTGTTTATCAATTTTCATCTTCAAAATATGGAAATTCATTTCTATTCTAGTCTAATACAATTAGTTCATTTAAACAAACCATTTACTAGATAAAATGCAAAGTCTGATTTCCAATTTTAACATATTTTAAAAGAACAACGTTACATAGATTTCCTTCATACCTATTCCTCATTTCAATTTTCCAAACAGAGAATTCATTTCACAATAAAGGTAGGAATATTTTATTGATTTCTGTCATACTGTGTTTCTCCTCTGCTTCAGAACAATAACATAAATTTATCCTTTTGGATCACAACAAATGTCGGCGAAAGCCAACACTCTTCACCTAACCAAGACATCCAATGAAGAGGAGAAGCCATCCTTCTTCATTGGCCCCCGAGCCTAAACCAAAATGCAATAGAAGGTGTGATTCAACTCATGGTAAAAAAACATTTCAACAAACACACATGTAAATTTCACAATAAAAAATATAGCTTAAAATAGAATGTAGTTTATAACTACATTTAAAACATGCAAACAAGACTAAGGTTTCATCAAGCAAGCCAAAGGAGCAAGGAACTATGGGGGAAGCTGCTTATGCCTCTCAATGGGAAATGGGTATCCACCTATAACAAGCCTCCAATTTAAATCATCACACATATCCTTATACCCCCCACAATCCCTCCTTATGCCCCCCCACCCCCCACCACAAATTTCCTTATGCCCACCACAAAGTAAGAAATGCAATGCCATTTCAATTCCAAGGTGGAAACCCAATCCCAACTCCCTCCACAAGAATTATGATGCCACTAGCATTCCCTTATGCCCCCCACATGGATTCCCCATAATATTCTCCTACACCATTCCTAGGAAATATACCCAAACAGCCCACAATCATGCTAAGAAATTCATACAATAACATGTAGATTTAAAAAGAAAGAGAGTATTTAAAGAGCCAAGCTCTTACCTTTCCATGATGGAGTTGTCTAAGTTCCAAAATAGTAAGCTTTCCAATGCCATAATACAATCCAAAATCAACAACCAACAAGCATGCAAGTGTCTCCAATCTCCTTCCAAAAGCAATAGCTCCACAAAGAAAAAATTCACCCAAAAGGAAGTATGTAAAATGTTCAACAACCCAAAACAAAGCAAGGAGTTTCAATTTTATTGAAGAAGGAAAAGAAGAGGATGATGTGGATCCATATAGGATGCCACATAACACATCCTCAACTCCAACACAAAATTCAAATTCATCCTCCAATGCACAATAAAGAGGTGGGTGAATAATATGACAATAAACTTACACACTCCAAAAAGTCCACACCCCATAAGGACTGAAATTAATAAAATGCAAGAATAGTGCAATGAAAACTTACAATTATTCAAATCAAAATGCATAAAGAAGTTCTAAATTCAACCCTCCAACCATAGGTATGGTTGGTAAATAAAATTAAGAGGTATGGGACAAGTTTTAGTTATCCCACAAGCCTCTAGAATCAGCCTCCAAGGACAAATTCGAATTTCCAAGAAGGTGGAGTGTTTCACACTCAGAAGTAAACTTACACATCTTTTACAAGGTCACTTACAGATATTTACAACATTTAATACAAAAGCCAACCACTTCACTAATTACTTTCTTATGACATATTGATTTGTTTACTTTAACAACATGATTATTCACAACATTAACACAACATTTAATAACTAATGAAAAAGGGTCAAAGCACCACAAAATAAACACATGCAAACATTAATAAAAGAAACCACATTAATAAATAAATAAAACCCCTTGGTCATATTCAAGGTAATCCCGCCCACGGGAATCCCTAACAAAAGCAACACACACACACACACACACACACAAAACATGTTCCCATGGTGACCTTGTTAAATTCATCTAGAATTCCAATGTGGTTGGTCTTCAATCCCCCGATGTTTGTTGTGATATTTTAACCTACAAAACACAAATACCTCCTTCGGCCTTTTGGCCATGTCAGAACATCCAACATGATATAAATATAATCAAAAAATAATCTATACATATGAATCACAACAACATCAAGGAAATTAACATTATCACTTAAAATTTATATCAACAACTATATCATCATTATATAATGTCAATTTTCTAGGTCTACTCACAATATCCAAAAAACAGATGTCCAAACAACATTCATAATATATCCATGTCAAATAGTATATCATCATCCACATAGGAAGTGTCTCTAATAATCTTCATCCATCATAACTAAATCAAGATCAACAATAATCCATGGTCCAACATCAAACATCATACTAAATCAAAACCATAATAATGTCCATAATGTAATGAATAGTATCAAAAGGTGTCAAATGGAAGTTGGCACTACATCTCCCTCCCCTTAGAATCGACTTTCTCCTAGATGTAACTAGAACAAATGTGGAAATTGAACTCGTAATAGAGTAGCATGCTCCCATGTAGCTACAGTCTCGTCATATCTGTCCCACTACACCTGGACATGATCAATCTCTCTAACTTAAAGGCCTAAGGTCTTTTGATTTATAATGTGGAAGGGCTCCACCGTTAGCTTCCCTTGATCCTGCACCTAAAATGATGTCCAATCTAGCACATGAGAAGGATTTGTAATATATCTCCTAAGAATTGAAACACGAAACACATCATGTATGCAAGACAAGCTAGGTGGCAATGTTAGACGATAGGCCAAAGGGTCAATACGCTCCAAGATCTCAAAAGGACCAATGAATCTAGGAGCTAACTTAGAACCTTTTCCATAACATATAGGGATATTATGTGGCCTAACACAAAGGAACACTATCATGCCCACATCAAAACTACTATCGGTCCTATGTTGATCTGCATACTTATTTTGCCTATCCTGTGCCTCTTGTAGTCTCTGTCTAATCAAAACCACCTACTACTCCATGTCCTACAACAAAGTTAGTCCAAGAGAAACCCTATCCTCTAGTATATCCCAGCTATGAGGTGTCCTGCACTCTCTAGTATACAAATCCCTTAAATGAGCCATGCCTATAGAACTTTGAAAACTATTATTGTAGGCAAACTCTACTAAGTAAAAGTACTTCTCCCATTTAGACTATTGATCCATCACATACATCCTAAGCATGTCCTCTAAAATATGATTCACCCGATCAGTCTATCCATCCATCTCAGGGTGATATGATTTGCTGAAATTGATCTTTGTCCTGAGGGCATGTTGCATGTTAGTCTAGAAATATGAAGTATACAAAGGATCGCGGTCACAAATGATCTTCTGTAGAATCTTGTGCAATGTAACAATCTCATCCAAATATACCCATGCCACTGCTCTAGCTGTATAAGTGGCCTTCACAAGAGAAAAGTGAGCCATTTTTCTCAATTTATCAACCGTGACCATGATGGCGTTGTGGTGATATTTTGACATCGGTAGCCCAACAAAGAAATCGATGGAAATGGTGCCCCACTACCATTCTGGTATAGCATGAGGAAAGACAAGTCTAACTAGATGCTGATGTTTGGCCTTCACTTTCTGGAATTCTAAACATCGTGACATAAACTGAGCCACATCTCTACAAAATCCTCTCTAATGATACAACTATCTCAAGGTGGCGTACATCTTCTTCACCCTGGGATGGGCTGAATAGGGTACACGATGTGCCTCTGCCAAGATGTCCTACCTCAAGCCTCCATCTCTGGGAACGTAAATTTGGCCTCTGTGCCTGAGAAGACTATCTACCTCTAATGGGAAACCATCAAACTTCACCTTGAGGGGTCTCTGAGACTTGATCTCAACTCAAACAAAAATGTAGAAGCTGTCAAGAGGAAGCTGCTAAAGAATCCTACTCCACAAATCTATGCTCACTGAGGTGCCCATAACCACATGTCTCCATCTGCTGAGAGCGTCTACCACCACATTATCTTTCCCTTTCACATGCTCTATCTCGATATCATATTCACAAAGTGACTCCATCTAACGCCACTGACAAGCGTTGAGATTGGATTTCGTGAAGAGATGGCAAAGACTCAGGTGATCTGTCCTAAGTGTGAATATCTAACCAAGAAGAAATTATCTCCATCGAACCAAGGCATGCACAAATTCCGCAAGCTCAAGATCATGAGTCAGATAATTAATCTCATAATCCTTGAGTTTGCGAGACTCAAAAGCCACTACTCTCACCTCCTCCATCAACAAGCCTCCAAGCCCTACTAAAGAAGCATCAGTGTAAACAAAAAATCACCCTATGAATCCGCCACTATAAGGATAGGTGCTGCAGTGAGACATTGCTTCAGTGTACGGAAGGCCTACTCGCATCTTTCCAACCAAAAAAGTTTCTTCCCTTTCCTCTAAAGGGAAGTGATAGGGTGTACAATCTGAGAGAAGTCCTGAACAAATCTCTATTAGTAACCTACTAATTCCATGGAGTTGTGTACCTAAGTCACCATAGTGGGTGCTGGCCAATCCGTAATAGCTCTAACCTTGGAAGGATCGATGGTGATACCTTCCCCAGAAATAATATGACCCAAATACTGCACCTCTCTCTGAAAGAATACACACTTCTCCAAGTTCCCATAAAGCTACTACTCCCGAAGACACTGAAGAACCTGATGAAGGTGCCCCTCATGCTCCTCATGCATACGTGAATAAATCAAAATGTCATCAAGGAAGATGAGCATGAAGTGATCTAAGAAGGTCCTAAATACCCCATTCATCAAACTCATAAACACTGCGGGGGCATTATTCAAACCCAAAGGCACCCCTGTGAACTCATCATGGCCATATCTCGTATGGAAGGTGGTCTTATGATTTTCCACCTCTAAAATCCTCAGCTGATGGTAACCTAACTTAAGATCAATCTTAGATAAAATCGTGGCTCACTTCATCTGATCAAACAAATCATCAATGCGAGGAAGGGGATAATGATTCTTGATCGTTACCTTATTCAGTTGGTGGTAATCAATACAAAACCATAAGGATCCATCCTTCTTCTTCACAAAGATCACCAGTGCACCCCAAGGGGATACACTAGGATGGATAAGGCCTTTCTCCAAAAGGCCTCTCAAGCTACAACTTGAGCTCATAGAGCTTTGGGGTGGTCATCCGATAAGGCACTCGTGAGGTAGGCTCAATTCCTAGAACTAGATCTATAATGAAAATCTATCTCACGTGGGGGTGATAACCCTAGGGTAGCTTCCTAGGAAAGAACATTTGCAAACTCTCTCAAAATGGGGTAATCATCTAGCGATGGTCCACTAGACCCATCCTTTAATATAGTCACTGACTATAACATCATACATCTGGCAACCTTGTCACAAACATTGCTTAAGTTACATAACAAGATATGGTTTTAATAGAAATGGGTATCCTAACCCCTAAAATCATTGACTCAACTCCCAAATCATCTGCACAAGATATAATATTGTGGTAGTAATCCACTCTGGCCATGTGTGCAGACAACCAATCCATACCCAAGATGACTCCATAAGAGCCTAAAGGAAGTATACGGAGATCCATGGTAGTGGAAAAAGGTCCCAAATCTACCACACACTCCTTAACTAAGGAGTCTATAGAGATGTTGGCTCCAGAAGCCATCTCAACATCCCAACTATGAATTTTCCTAACTGCCACTGGAGCCTATATCATTCTACTAAAGATGGTGCAATGAAAGAGTCAGAAGAACAAGAATCAAACAATATAGAGGTGGGAATACCCCCAATGCTACTTTTATTCTCAATGACTGTACTCTGATGCTCAGCCTGGTGGTTCTCAACCATTACAGAAATCCTATGGTTACGTCCCATGTCACCAAAACTCGGCTCTTAGATCTATATCTTGCCCTTGATAGGGTTCTGAGGGCAGGTCTCTCCAAAAATGTCTCACTTCTCCAAAACCAAAACAAACACCTGATCCTCTTTAATGAGTAGCACCTTGAGTAGGTGCTTTGGAAGTCTGTGCTATGGATCCTAATGATCCAGTGGTGGTCTATTATAGCCTTTACTTGCGAGCTCCTGCTGACTGAGCTCTAGGTCCACCTTATGTCCTGATGGGATCCATATGAGGAGGCCCCATACTCTTACCTCTCTGTGGAGGTCTATAAGGTGGGTGAGACTTTTCTTGCTACTGCTGGGGATTTAAATGATGACTGTGAATAACTCTGGCCTCCATGAGGAGGAGATGACCCCCTTGATCTATTTTCTTGCATCTATTGTATGCATCTCCGGACTTGGTCTCTAGCCTGTTAGGTCTTTACCCGAGTCTCCTTTGCTATTTAGGCCTTCTCAATGGACTCAGCTAATGTCTGTGGACAATGGATCCAAACCGCACCTCTGATGTCTAGGTTCAGGCCCCAGATGAACCTCTGTATCTTCACCTACTCATCCTATATGTACTCAACATACTTGAGTAGATATCAAAAACCTACTTTCATACTTTACTACTGAAAGATATGCCTGTCGAAGGTCATGAAACTCATCTATCCATTGGTCTATGAACCTTTGTGACAAATATTTTCTCCTAAATCTCTCCTCAAAGAGCTCCCAGGTAACTGTATCAGAATCAACATGGAGCTTCTTCTCCTCTGTCCTCCACCAGACACCTACCATCCCTCAGTATATGGATCACAACAAGATATTTTGTGTTGTTAGAACAAGGAAAGAGCTTGAAGCATCCACTCAAGCTCACCAACCAGGCCTCTTCCTGAAATCCACCTATGTCACTAGAATAATATGATGGTTTGAAGCTTCAGGATCTCCTTGATGTGATCTGCAGCTGTGGTTTGATGGCCTCTAGGTCTCTCTGCATGCTCATCCCTAAGCCTAGGGCTCTGAGACCTCTATCTATGCTCTAAAACTTGGTTACCCTATCCCCTCTATGGTGTCTCTACCCTGGCTGACTCTACATGGGAGTTGTCTCCTCTATGCTCCTCGCTGGGTCAAGGAGATACCTGACCCTCAATGGAAGGGACTCTGTCATGTTTGACTTCATGTCCTCCTACCGATCCTCCACGTAGAGCAAATTAACATCTTGAAGAGTCTACAAAATCTGGGGTAGGATGGGTGATACAACATGATCTGGTGGTGGTAAGTCTAAGTCTATGTGAAAAGGATCCTCATCTTGTTTGCACCTCCTGCATAGAACAAAACGAGAGTTAGTTCATTATTCTAGGTCTTACTCAATTTCCATGTTTACTAAAATGTGAAAGTTCCAAAATAAATTGTTTTCTAGATTTAAAAGTGCGCTAAGTTTAAATTTCATGTCTCAAGTTTTCTAGAGTGCCCAATGGTCCAAGATTTTGAACCACTCCTCTTATACCAAGTGTAACACCCGTTAAAACAACCCACTTGAGACCCAAGAACAACCTAGGATTAGTTAGGAAAAATTATGGAATAATTTTTTTTTTTGATTAAAAGAATCTACAACTGTGGCTACAAGGAAACAACTATCACTAACAATTTCAAGAACAATTCTAATCCACTAGAAATATACTTTTCTTTTATTAACAATTATTAGAGGTCACAAGGTCCAAAATTTAGGGTTAGAAGTTTCAAATAGGTTCAGAGGGAAAAATTCCTCACAATACCCATTCTTTAACAGGCTTAAAGTTTCAACTTGATTTTTCTCATACTTAACGCATTCAAAATTTTCCTAAATCACTCCCATTGGATTGGAAATTTCATCACCTTTCCAGTGATGTAAAAAATTACTCCTAACTCCTCATATTTTTCAATTTATGGACCGGCGGATGCCTTGGGAGTGAAAATTTTCCCCCAAAAGCGAGCTTACGGGCCTAAGGTTGAAAATTTTCCTTTGTGCTGGGTCGGTGGAGTGGAGAAGAGTTTTGGCGTTTTTTTTCTGTTTTTGGGGAAAAGCATGATTTGCATCTACGCACCCGCCGGCCTGAAGAGGACACATGTTGGCTTATAAAAGTTCTGGGTGCGGAAAGTCAGGTTGTCGGAGAGATTTAATACATTTAGCTTTTTAAGATTTACAGGTTTTAAAGTTCAAAGTTAAAACCCATTACTGCGTGCCTCTGTCGAAGTATGCCCAGGTGATGCCATGTGTCATCTATCCTATTCTCTGTGGGCAGATGGGGCGGCAAAGGAAACTTTAGAAAAATTTCTACTGAAGAAAAGTTTTAAAAGCGCTCAAGGTCAAAAACAGGTGTCATGTCTCTGTTGTTATCACGTAGTGATGCCACGTGGCTGAGCCCCTAATTTTCTACGGGACGGTGGAGTGGCGACAACGAGCGAAATGTTGAAAAATTTTCCCAAATTTTTTTCGAAAGCGCCAAGTTAAAAAGGAGCATCCACCCAATCCACTGACACCTCATTGTGCCATGTGACAGCCTCTGATTGGCTGCGGGTGGCAGGGCATCCGAGAGACTTTTGAAACTTATTTCCAAAAATTTTCCGAAGTCCCTAGGGAAGAATTTGGGCCACATGGGCCCGCCAAGGAATTTTTTCCCAAATTTTTCTGCCAAATGAAGAAAACATCAGAAGGCCATAAATTTTGATAGAGGGATCAGTTTTGGGTAAATGAAGGGCTTACTAGAAATATCTCAAAGCCCTCTTTGCACTGGAATCATTAATTTTAGATTTTCATAAAATTTAAGGTGTTAATTTTAATAAAACAGCCCTGCAAGCGTTTTTAAAAGCAAACTAGTAAATATTAACTTATAATTTTTGTTCAATTTTGTCATTATTTATCCTTTAACATGTCAAATGAACATGGTGTACTATTCTAAGAATAATTTTAGGATGTAATCGATGTTAATTTTGCTTGATTTGATTTCTAGTTTGAATTTTCACAACTTTAGACAGTAAAAGAACACTGAAAGGTCTGGGCCCAATTTTGCAATGTTTAAAGTTTTTTTTTTCCTTAAATTTTTTAATCCAATTGAGTTCATTTATATCATGACATGTTATATTTCAATGTTTCAATGTTATTTATTGTTTGCGGGTTCGAGCTGTGCATTTTAAAAGAAGTATTTGCCAATTTAAAATTTAAAACAAGAGGTCAATTTCTAAAGGATCTGTTTGTCATTTTTTCATCTTCCAAATATGGAAATTCATTTCTATTCTAGTCTTATACATTTAGTTGATTTAAACAAACCATTTACTAGCTAAAATGCAAAGTTTGATTTCAAATTTTAACATATTTCAAAAGAAGAAAGTTACATATATTTCCTTCATACGTATTTCTCATTTCAATTTTCCAAACAGAGATTTCAAATCACAATTTGATGATCAATTTCAATATAAAAATTGAAACTGATAAAGGTAGTGTAATCTTTTATTGATTTCAAATATACAACTTTACATATTTCAATTTCTTGAATGCAAATAACAAATTTCAATTTCTTTCTTTCAATTAAACAGAACAAAGTATATATATCTTTCACATTTCGAATTTACAACTTTCATAGCTCAATACAAAGTATCGTTCCATTAAAAATAATATACAGATCATCCATTTCTAAGTGGGAAGGGTTACAATGATATTTCATTTCACAAGGAACTATCATAATGTATTTCTCCTCTGCTCTAGAACATCAACCTAAATTTCTTCTTTTGGATCACAACAAAGGCAGGGGAAAGGCAACGCTCTCCAACCAACCAAGACATCTAACGAAGAGGAGAAGCCATGCTTATTCATTGGCCCCTGAGCACCAACCATAATGCAATAGAAGGTGTTATTAAAATCATGGAAACAATAGGCTTCCACAAACACACATGCAGATTTCACAACAAAAAATATAATTCAAAACAGAATGTAGTTTACAACTACATTTAAAACATACAAACAAGACTAAGGCTTCATCAAGCAAGCCAAAAGAGCAAGGAACTATGGGGAGAACTGGTTATGCCTCCCAATGGGAAATAGGTATCAACCTATAACAAACCGCCAATTTAAATCATCACACATATCCTTATGCCCCCCATAATCTCTCCTTATGCCCCCCAACAAATTTCCTTATGCCCCCCATAAAGTAAGAAATGCAATGAAATTTCTTTTCAAAGGTGGAAACTCAATCCCAACTCCCTCCAGCAGAATTCTGATGCCACTAGCATTCCCTTACGCCCCCCACATGGATTCCCCATAACCTTCTCCTACACCATTCCTAGGCAGTCTCCCTAAATAGCCCACAAACAGTCTAAAACATTCACCCAATAACATGTACATTTAAAAAGAAAGATAGTATTTCAAGAACCAAGCTCTTACCTCTCCATGATGGAGTTATCTAAATTCCAAAACAAAAATCTTTCTAATGCCAAAAAATAGTCCAAAATAAACAACCAACAAGCATGCAAGGGTCTCCAATCTCCTTTGAAAAGAAAGAGCTCCATATAGCAAAACTTCACCCAAAAGGAAGTATGCAAAAATTTTAACAACCCACAACAATGTAAGGACTTATAATTTTATAGAAAAGGGAAGAGAAGAGGGTGAGGTGGATCCAAGTAGGATTCCACATCACACATCCTCAACTCCAACAAAAAAGTCAAATTCATTCTCTAATGCACAATAAAGAGGTGGGTGAATAATATGACAGTAAACTTACACACTCCAAAAATCGCACACCCCATAAGGATTGAAATTAATAAAATGTAAGAAGAGTGCGATTAAAACATACAATTAGTCATATCAAAATGCATAAAGAAGGTCTAAATTCATCCCTCCAACCATAGGTATGGTTGGTAAATAAAATTAAGAGGTATGGGACAAGTTTTACTTGTCCCACAAGCCTCCAAAATCAGCCTCCAACGACAAATTTGAATTTCTAAGAAGTTGGAGTGTTTCACACACAAAAGTAAACTTACACATCACTTACAAAGTCACTTACACATACTTACAACATTTAATACAAAAGCCAACCACTTCACTAGTTAATTTCTTATGACATATTGATTTGTTTACTTTAACAACATGATTATTCACAACATTAATACAACATTTAATAACTAATGAAAAAGGGTAAACGCACCACAAAATAAACACATTCAAACATTAATAAAAGAAACCACATAAATAAATACATAAATCCCCTTGGTCACATTCAAAGGTAATCCCCCCATGGGAATCCCTAACAAAAAACAACATACACAACATACACACAAAACATGTTTCCATGGTCACCTTGTTGAATTCATCTAGAATTCCAATGTGGTTGGTCTCCAATCCCCCAATGTTTGTTGTGATAGTTTAACCTGCAAAACAAAAATAACTCCTTTAGCCTCATGGCCATATCATAACATCTAACATGATATAAATATAATCACAAAATCATCTATACATATGAGTCACAATAACATGAAGGCAATCAACATTATCACTTACAATTTATTCAACTATATCATCATCATATAATGTCCATTTTATAGGTATACTCACAATATCCAGAAGTCACATGTCCGAACAACATTCATAATATATCCATGTCAAATAGTATATCATCATCCACATATGAAGTGTCTCTAATAATCATCATGCATCATAACTAAATCAAGATCAACAATAATCCATGGTCTAGCATCTAACATTGTACTAAATCAAAACCATAATAATGTCCATAATGTAATCAACAGTATCAAGATCAGTATAAAAAGGTGTCAAAGGGAAGTGGGCACTACAAATTTGATTCTTAAGTGACTGCGTTAACAACTCATGTTTATGTGGTATACTTTGTTGAGGAAATTAAATGCTAGATAATAATGATCTACATGTTAATTGGTGTCTTGAGAGAATCTTGTGTATATGGGTGGGTGCCTCATGTCGATGTAACATGGCTAAATATTGTATCGTTGCATAGTTTTACTCTTGTGTCAAATTGAGAACCCCCTTCATACTTAATCAAGATAACATATAAATAATGAATTAACCTACTTAATGTATTAATAAGAACCCTAATATGAGGTACATGAGACCTTGTGAAAGGTGTATCATGTTATACTCTTCTCCTCTGTGGACTGGTACTACATATGTCATAGAATCAAAAGAAGAAATGTAAGCTGAAAATATGTTTGGTGATATTTTTATGTATTATGCACTTCCCAGACTTATGGAAATGGCTAGGGTGGACTTCCGGTTACTCACCAAAGATGCAAGTCTTGGAATTAAACATTACATAAGAATAAAAAAATAATTGTTTTAAAAGAACTAATGCAAAAAAGGGTTTGAACTAGTGTTTGGCCAGATCCAATTTTGAAAAGGATTCATATTTGAGATGTTTGTATCATGTGTCTTAGTGACGTTAGTTATGCTTCCATAGTCTAACATTTCTTGAGTAATGTAATACAATATATACAAAATTAAATATATAAGTTGTGTTTTATATGGGTTAATGAAAACTATAAGTGTTAGTGTATATGTAGGCTCAATGTTGTGTTTTTAATAAATATAATAGTTGAAGTGTTGCGTCTAACAATGATAACAAAAAAAATCACTAGTTTTACTATACATTTTTGGTTGTGTTTTTTGGGTATTACATATACTATCATAGTAGAGGTTCAAACACTTGAACCTTTGAGATAAACTAAAAATTGTTCATGTGTTTTTTTGTATATCTGTAGCATGACCGTCATGTTGATTCCTATTATTATGATATATGGAGTTATCATGATGGTTCTCTTCCTCACTTATTATATTATACATGTAACTCATTATGAACATGTTGTATATTGAATGCCCATTTCCTTGATATAGAATTGTAATGTGTGGATAAATTTAACATCATACACCACAAATACCTTTAGATTATGATTCATTGATTTCCTGGTGTGGATTTTAGACAGTAGTATTATGGGTGACATATAGAGACTGGTATGGGAGATATCAAAAGATTGGGGTGTTGTTCTTGAGTTTTTTTTTTAGTGGTTATGACAGTTGTGTAAGGTATTTGACATTATTTCTCACCTCATAGACTTATTTCCTTCATAGAACACTGGATTTGATCTTTGACCCTTCTCAACCTCACCTCATACTATATTATTGACACATTGATGAATTATATTGGTGATAAGACTTCTTCAATTCAAAAAGATCTTTATTATTATTCTTTGAATAACTAAGTATGATGTTGGAAGAGTTATGTTGTATTATTTTGTTTTGTTAACAAATATGTACTTCTTGTGTTTTGTATGAGCCTGGTGTTCTTATCACTTGGTGTGGGTGTGTGAAATATTGTTATGTTTCATGATGAATGTACCCCTATTGGATCCTAGACATATCGTGCATGTTATAATAGGATAATTGTGAAAACCATGTATTTTTAGCCATGAATGTGATATAATATTCAATCACACAATTTTTTTCATACTTGTCTAACCAACATGTTTCATGATAAAATAATTATTCATGGAAAAAGTGTCATATTTTGATGTTATGTCATCATGTGTTATTATGTGTGTATATTTTTATGTATGTGATAAAAAATTTCCTTGTGAATTGGTGGAATATGGTGACCATCCTACCATGTTGTATTGTACTCAAAATTTTAGTGTGTCATGTTGAAATGTGACATGTTTTAAGCCATGAAACATAATATGATGTTGTACCTAGTATGTGTATTTCTATGTATGATGGTATGGTTTTTATGTGTAATTATTTATTCTATTAGTGATGTGGCTATGTTTTGTTTTGTGTACCCTAAATTTTGATCCCTATAGGTAAGATCAAAGGTTTATGTCAAGATTGAAGAAAAATGGACCATTGCCCATTTTTAGTTATTTTGAGTATGAGGCATGAAGTGAAGTCTTGTTGGAGACACCTATAATTTATCCCTATAAATTTAAATACTTAAAATTTCACTAATCATACCCCTTCCAGAAAATTGACGAAATATCATTAAAATCAAACATTTTCTCTTCAATTGTTGTTAATTAATTACACCATGTTAGCTAATTAACTATTTTATCCAAGAAATTATGATGATTAACAAAATTCCATTGATCAACTCCCTTTTCTATCTAGATTAATTAATTAATAATAATTAATTAAGCTTCCCCTTCTACTAGATTGATAAATCATCATTTATTTGATTACACCCCTTTCACCCCACAAATCATACTAATTATTCTTCTACAAAGATTCTAAAAGCTTACATACCTATTAATTAATAGAAAATACTATTGTAGTTTGGAACATGAACATTCATTCAAAACCTACAACATTTTCTCTATGCTTAAGATAAATTAAAAACCTACATTCTCTGTTTTTTATAGAACTATTTGTTAAAGTTCCTTGATCATTTGATTGGTGTGATGGCATCAAGAACTAAAATTTGTTTCTGCACTTTTTTTTATCTAAAATATGTACTATATTTTCCTTTCTTTATAGATATATGATATGTGGATGAAGTGCACTTGCTGTCTTTATAATCATGAGAAAAATAAAAGAAGAATTTACCTTTTCTTATATACCTGGACACTGAACAACTAGTTAGAAAAATAAGGCAAATAACCTTTCTTTTACTCTTGTTTTCATCTTTGTCTGTCATGATTTTGAAAAGATACTCTACTCTGAATTCTTTTGATTCAGTGTTCCAATGCATTCTTCCTGTAAATCATACCTTACTTGAGTATTTATTATGGATTTTAATATTCATTATGTAATTGCAAGAGTTGATTGAAAACAGTATCATCCCATCTTATTTATGTACCATCTTGATCTATCATGAGCTACAATTTAAGGTTGTACTTCCTTTATAAATGTTGTATTATGGTAACTTCTTCCTCTAATATAAACTTGTGAAGATTGTTTTCTATAACATTGATGATAGACTTGTACTTTCTATTTTTAACTTGTTCTTAATAAATCTGAAAATAAGATTTTCAAAGCTTCTTCACAGCTGTCCATTCATGCTTTGCGTACTTCTTTTATGAATTAAAATACTTCTCTAGTCTATGTTTATCACTGTACCTTAGGGAATTTTACCATTCAATGGATACTTGTTTGATTATTTGGTTCACTAGTATGCAACTTTAATCATGATTTTGAATGTTCGAGATGTGTGATTGAAACCATACTCCACCATTGATTTATGCATTTTCTTTGATGAAAGTTTCCAGTTCCCTGATTCCGTTTCTCTTATCATTCATTGATGAAACTAAGTCTTCTAGTGGCCATCTTGATCTATAAATCTTAATTTGTATTTCCCTTCTAAATTACAAATCTCTATATTCATTTCTTCACTTCTCTTGTAACATTTTCATGATTGTTTGAGTCATTGATGTTTGATAAATTTTTCTAAGTGTTGAGCTTTTTGATTCAATTCTAGACTTGTTGTACTTGATTATTATGAAATGAATACATTACTTTGATTTATCTTTATTGAATGTGGTACCTTCTGATCTAAATATTTCAAAGTATGCAACGGTTTCCTTTTTTAATCATCAATCTTTAGCCTCTTTGAATGTAGTTTTAAAACACAATAGTTAGTGTTTCTTTCTTTCTTCTTACCTCTACCTGCACATTTAGACAAACTAGTTAGAAAACAATAGGCTTTTTTTCCTCTCTTTTGTTCCATACTGATTTTCTTTTCTCTCCTTTTTGTCTTTCATGATTACTGTGAATTCCATGAGATTTTACAATATAGTACTATCTCAATTCCATATCTGTTACTTTGATGTACCTTATGCCTATTGATCTTAGGAGATCCATTTTCCTGAAGATCGATATATAGCACATGAGTACAGATTAAACCTTGAGCTCTTTGACTGATGTCTTTTATTTTTTCCTTTTAGGTACATCAATGGGCTAGATAATGTAGAAGATAAAGATGGAGCTAGAACTGAAGCAATGAAGACTAGGAGAAAACCCAAGGCAATAATGGGTTTCTTCTATAGTCTTTTTCCTTTATCTTTATGCAAATGTATACTTTATTCAATTGTCATAAGTTACCTCTGACGGCTTGTGTGGGAAATATCAAATTTATTCACGAATAAATGACATTAATTTATGTAACTGAGTTGTATACTTCTTTTTGCATTCATCTTTTATGATATGTATTGATTGTGAAACAAAATAACAACTCAATCACATGATTAATGGTATTTAAACATACAGAAATAATAAGATTTTATGTACATGTAACTTAATAATGAACTCTTCTACATGTAAGCTAAAACATTCACAATTCCATATCTGTTACTTTGATGTACCTTATGCCTCATGATCTTAGGAGATCCATTTTCCTGAAGCTAGATAGCACATGAGTACAGATTAAACTCTGAGCTCTTTGACTAATGTCTTTTATTTTCTCCTTTCAGGTACATCGATGGGATAGATAATGCATAAGATAAAGATGGAGTTGGAACTGAACCAATGAAGACTAGGAGAAAACCCAAGGCAATGATGGGTTTCTTCTATAGTCTTTTTCCTTTAGCTTTATGCAAATGTATATTTTATTAAATAGTCATAAGTTACATCTGATGGCTTGTGTAGGAAACATCAAATTTCTTCAAGAATAAATGACATTAATTTTTATAACTGAGTTGTATACTTCTTTCTGCATTCATCTTTTGTGATATGTATTGATTTTGAAATGAAATAACAACTCAATCACATGATTAATGGTATTTAAACATACAGAAATAATAAGACTTTATGTACATGTAACTTAATAATGAACTCTTCTGCATGTAAGATGAAACTTTGTTTGTTGTTTTTTTAAGTTTAACATCTCACCTGAACTGTGATTCCTGCCTTCATCAAGGTAATACTCTGGTCCTTAGGGGATTTTGTGTTTCCTTGATGAAGACGAACATGGAATAACATCCTATGTGAGATGTTACATTTTGTAATAGTACACATACTACAGATTGCATGTCGTTACTCAATTGCCAAAATTGAAAACACAATAGAATTGTATGACTTTTCCTTAGGTTTATTCGTCAATGCCTTCCATCGAAAACAAATTTTTGAGATGCCCATTTTTGCACGACTAAAAAAATTGTCAACAATAACATAAAATAACCTTAGTCACATAGGTATGAAACTGTTAGTTTGTTGTAAGGGACCATCAATACAATTTTTTAATTCTATTGATTTAATTTTTCAAATCATATTATTATATATGTTGGAATAAGATGGTTTGTGAATAGGTTTCCCTAAGAGAATTCAAAAAATCCTACTCAGATGTCTTTAAATATAATTTTACATCCTCAACTGAATATTAATTTTAAATGCCCTTAGGTATTTCTTATACAACTTTGGAATCATCAGTAATTACAAAAAATCCTACATTGATGGGATTTAAAGATAAAAATTTAACCCTCCCTAGCCTTTCTAGAGGGTTTACACATGAAAATTAACATAAGGAATACAACTCCAAACTAGATATGGTCCTTCATACTAAGGTGTCCATTGGTTAGGGACTTATAAATCTAAAAAATGTCACTAAAAGCTAATATATTAATATTATGAAACTTTATATATTGATATTATTAATGCATGTATTCATAATAACCAAATTTACAACCATGAATGTGATTTTAAAAAGAAAAAAATAAAAATTACATTATTCAATTAATAATTTTCCATTATAAATAACATTCATGCATCCATCCTTCTCTTCTCTAGAATAAACAAAAGTAGGGAAAAATTTGTACATATTTCCTCCTCCCTCCACTTACTTTGTATTTCTTATAAGAAAAGTATTTGTATATTATTGATGTTCTAGTTCATAAATTTTGGTAAAATTTTGTTCATCAACATTCATATGGTGATTTGGGATACTTTGTAATAATCATTCCTTTAGTATAGTTTGGTCAAATATGGAGTATAATCATGGTTTCTCTTTTTTGGTAGTCCTTTCCTATAGATAATTGGATCGATTTCAATGTGAATATAGAGACCAAATCTAATACAACAATTCGATAGGAGTACAATATGAAATGAACCCAAACATCACCATCTCCACCTAATATTTCTACACACTCATTCTTATTGGAAGATAAAACCATTCCATTACCATATCTCCCTATATATGTGATTGGCAATAATGAATTGAACCTGAACAAAGTGCCTTCTCTTCACATGATGGATCCTCAAGCTAGAAAATGAGGACATATTTTTATCACTTAGTGAATTTGTTCTATTTCAATGTTCCATATAGAATCTTGAACACCAAAATCATACATAAGAATATCTTCTTGATATGAAGTGTTGTACATGTATTGATAGGCATAAATTTTGTTTTCAAGATAGGCATTGGGAAAAAAAACATTTTCCCTTTACACAAAGAAAATCATAGGTAAAAAGAAACACCAAGCAATGTTTTATAATGTTGAATTATGTACACCAAGGTATACTTTACCAAATGCAACATGCAAAACATTTAATACAGTAGCACATGGTCTGATTTTATCAATTAAAATTCAACATAAGTTTAATTGAAAGCATGAAAAGTTAATTATTAATTTTTTGGAAAATGTACCAGCTTTTGTTTATAATCTATTTTGTTATCTAGATGACGAGTTGACCTCGTCTCTAAGTTATATTAAATGGGAGAGAATAAATACGTACTCCTCCATTCAAGTTAAGGGATTGAGACGTATAAAATGTATGAGAAATCCATATTTTTCCTATAGTTGTAACTTTTACATAATACCTTCTAATTGACATTGTTTTAGAGCTAAACATTAACATTGATGTATCAGAATCCATGAATCAATATTAGTAAAGATAGATTTTTATATTACATGGTTTTTTTTAACAATATTTTATTATAATAAATTATCCCTAAAATATATACCACTTATTGTTTTTAATATAACTATATTTTTTAAATTAATACTAGTAGTTGGTGCTCAATTTGATTTCGCCCAGTTTCCTCTAAAAATTCTTCAGTTTACAGGCTCTTTCGTATTTTTCTATTTACCCAAATGGATGCATGATAGATATTTTCTTTATTTGGTTGCCATGATCAGTCCTTTCCTTTAGTCGAGGATCACATTAAGTCCAAAATTTGTTTTCCGTTCCTTTGTCCATGTGAAATAATTTGTAACTTGGCTATAAATTCAATTTTTCCCCTTCCTTCTATTTTTTCACAGTCATGTTTTGTTTTCCTTGTCAATTTTTTGTCCTAACATATGTGGAAACATGGTCCTTTCAGATTAGATGCGGATCGACGGGGAATTTCGAAACTCTAAGACCCACTTCAACTCAAGTCATGTCCACGTGGAGGGCTTGCGCTCATCTAAAAATTTTCCCTTCAGTTTTACCTTTAGAGTTACACCAAGGAGACACGTGAAGGTTTTTGCTGGCCCTATGCAAACTTAGACATTTTTTTCATGCGGTCAGTGTAGCTTTGTTGGACCATGGACACGTGGAGGGCTGATGCTCATTTGAGGATCTGCCTTTAAGTCCTACCTTAGCAGTTGCGCTTGGAAGGCACGTGGAGGCTTCCACTGGCTCCTCTCTATACTTAAACATTTCGAGCAACTTTCTAAGGCCTGGGACACGTGGAGGGCCCATGTTTGTTTGAGAACTGCCCCTATATTTTACTTTTCAAGAAGCGCCAGGAGGACACGTGGAGGTTACCACTGGGTCTTCCCATACTTAGTCTTTTCAATGGCTGATAAAAATTTCTCTAACCCTAGGCACGTCGTGCCTTTTGCTGGTCCTTAAAATTTTTCAACAACTCTGTCAGACTGGGACACATGGTCAACCCGCGCTTGTTTTGGTTCTTCTCTTTTGGACACCATATTAAAGTTGCTTCAAGGATACATGTGGAGGATTTTTCTAGCTTCTTTTTATACTGAAACTATTTCAAAGGCCAAAAAGTAATTTTCTTGGGCCCAGGGCACGTGGAGAGCTTGCACTCATTTGACGTACCACCTATAAACTTCATCTTTACATTTTCACTAAGGAAACACATGGATGGCTCTAACCTAAAGTTGAGAAAGGGGAGAATCAATGGTCATTGTGCATTGCATCTGATTTTGCCGCCATTATTGCTCCAAGAATTCTAGAGATGCGAATACGTATTTTTTTCATCATTTTTTGATGAAATTTCTTGTCATTTTTGTCTGTAAAGTGAAATTGAATGGATTTAGAGATTAATTTGTGAGTCAAAGAGTGAGATTTTGAAGTTGGAATTGCTCGGCTACTTGCAAAAACATGAATTATCAGAGTAACTAGATGCAAAGTAGAGTTGCAAAGGAAAGAATGGGAAAATGATGAAATGATGGAGGTTGCAGGCACAAAGTGTAGTTCCCACTTCCCTTTGACACCTGTTTGATATTAATCATGATACTTCTGATTATATTATGGACATAATTATGGACCTTATTATAGTATGTTGTTAAATGTTAGATCATGGATTATTCTTGACTTGATTCAATTATGATGCATGATGATTATTAGAGACATTTTTATATGTTGATGATGTTATACTGTTGGACATGCTTATATAATGGATGTTGTTTGGATTTTTGATATTTGGATATTGTGATTAGATGTAAAAATGGAAAATTATTGAATGATGATATAGTTGTTGATAAAACTATAAATGATATTGTTAGATTGTTTGGATGTTGTGGCGATTCATATATCTAGATGATTTTGGATTTTTAATTATATTTATATTATTTTGGATGATCTAATATGGCCATGATGCCAAAGGAGGTGTTTGTATTTTTGTAGGTTAAAAATATCACAACAAAAATCGGGGGATTGAAGACAAACCACATTGGAATTCTAGATGAATTCAAAATGGTCACCATGGCAACTAGTAATTGTTTGTGCGTGTTGTTTATGTTAGGGATTCCCATGGGGGGGGGGGGGGGGGGGAATCACCTTTAAATGTGAACAAGGGATTTTATGCGTTTATTTTATTTGGTACCTTTTGTTATGTTTGCATGTGTTTATTTTGTGTTGCTTTTACCCTTTTCATTATTCTTTAAATGATGTGTAATATTATGAGTAACCATATTGTTAAAATAAATAAACCAAATAGGTCATAAGAAGGTAATTAATAGATTTTTTGGCTTTGGATTAAATTGTTGTAAGAGATGTGTAAGTGATGTGTAAGTTAACTTTGGAGTGTGAACACTCCACCTTCTTAGAAATTCGAAATTGTCCTTGGGGGCTATTTTTGGAGGCTTGTGGGACAAGTTAAACTTGTCCAATTCCTTTTAAATATATTTACCAACCATACCTATGGTTGGAGAGTTAAAATTAGACTTTTGTAATGAATTTTGGGAAGACAAATTGGATGTTTTAATTTCACTTCTCTTACGTGATTTAATTTCAGTCCTTTGGCGTGTGGGTTGGATTTGAGTGTGTAAGTAAATTGTCATATTATTCACCCACCTATTTATTATGCATTGGAGAATCAAGTTGAATTTTGGGGTTGGGATTGAGGATGTGTGATGTGGAATCCTACATGGATTCACCTCATCCTCTTCTCTTCCCTCTTCTATAAAATTTGAATTTCTTGTCTTGTTTTAGATTGCTTCACTTTTAGGTGAATTTTTTTGCTGTTTTGGGAGCTCTTGCTTAAAGGAGTCTTGGAAGATTGTTGCATGCTTATGATTGGCTATCTTGGATTGATTGAATTGGGATAAAGCTTGTTGTTTTGGAACTTGGAATGACTCCATCATGGAGATGTAGGAGCTTGGCTATTGAAATGCTTTTCTTTTATATATGTGAATGTTCTTGTGTGAATGTTTTGGTGTATTTGTGGGTTTTTGGGTACATGGCCTAAGAATGGTGTAGGAGAAGAATATGGGGTTATTTTATGGGAGGAACAAGTGGTTTTAGGGAGGTATAAGGGTGGAGGTAGTTGGGATTTGGGTTCCACCTTACAAAGAAATTTCTTGCATTTCTTTACTCGCTATGGGGTGCCATAAGAGGTTGGGGAGACATCAGAAAATGTGAGGAATAAGGGGTACTTGGGGGACGCATAAGGGCATGACAGGGTTTGAAATGTTATTCATATAAATATATATTTATTTTGGTGGGTTGTTCTCAGGTGGTGGTACCCAATTTTCCCCTTTGGGAGGCATAAGCAACATCCCCCATAGCTTCTTACTCCTTTGGCTTGCTTGATGAAGCCTTTGTATTTTTTTTCATGTTTTAATGTAGTTGTAAACTACATTCTGTTTGGAACTATGTTACTTTTTGGAAATGTTGTGTGTATGTTTATTGGAAGCTTGTTGTATGAGTTGGATCACATATTTTATTACATTGTGGTTGGGGCTTGGGGGGCAATGAAGAAGGATGTCTTCTCCTCTTCATTGTATGTCTTGGTTGTCTGGAGAGAGTTGCCTTTCCACTACTCCTGTTGTGATGAAATTTGATTAATGAGAAGAATACATGTTGTTCTGGAGCTGAGAAAAGACAGTTTGACAGTCCCTTGTGAAATGAAATATCATTGTAACATTCCCACTTGAAGTGGATGATACTGTAAATGGCTGTAATGGAAAGATGTTGTATTGATTTGCAAGTGAATTTGAAATGTAAAAGAGTTATAATCTGTATTCTATTTGGAAAGAATGTGAAAGAATGATACGTGTTTGGTATATTGTATTTTGTAATCAAATGGAAAGGAAGTTGTAAGAGTTCATTTGAATTAATGGAAGTGGTTTTGTCTTTTCCATATGATGTTATTCCATTGGAAATCTGTGTTTAGCATGTACTATGAAATCTCTGTTTGAAAAATGGTAAACTGGAACACTTAAAATAAAAATGTATTATTCTACCCTGTGTTTAATAAATGATTTTGGAAGGAATAAAAGAAATAAGTTGTAAAGTTGTTTGTTGGAACCAACAAATGAATGTAATAGTTTTCTCAAATTGCATTGTACTATTGAATCTGATCATTTCAATGTATTGAAATCTCTGTTTGAAAGAAAGAAATGCATGTGAGAAAAATATAGTATTGGTCTTGAATGGTTAGTTTTGAATCAGTAAAATATGTTAGATTGGAATTGGAACGTATTCTAAATACTTGGAAGAAGAAAATGGAAAATAGACCCCTTTAAAATTTGATCCCTATTTTTGTAATTTCAAACTAGCAATTATCTAAACCAAAAATGCATAGTTCAAATGTACAGGAAAGAAATAACAATGAAACATTGAAATTGAACATGCCATGGTATAAATGAGTTCAATTAGAAAAAAAAACTTAAAGGAAATATTTCAAAACTTAGAAAAATCGGGCTCAAACCATTCTACTGTCATTTTGCTGTCAAGAAATGGAAATGTTCAAATTGTGAATGAATCAAACAAATTGAATCTTGAATCCTTTCTTAAATCCACCTAAGAATGATTCTCCATGTCTTCTTGACATGTTCAGAGAGAAAGAAGATCAAATTGGATAAATCTCACAAGTTAAAAATTACCAATTCGTAATGTAAAAGCTTGTAGGAAGTTTTCTTAAAATTGACCCCTTAAAATTTTTCAAAATAAAAAATTAATGATCCATGAGTAAAGAGGACGTCGAGATATTTTTAGAAATTCCTTGTTTTCCCAAAACTGAGATCTCTATCAAAAGTTATAGCCTTCTAAAGTTTTCTTCACTTGGAGTTCAAATTTTGGGAAATATTTCCTTGGCGGGCCCGCGGCCTGAATTTTTCCCTTAAGCAATTAGGAAAATTTTCAAAATTTTCCTCGCCTCCTCACCATCCCATAGCCAATCATACGCTACCATGTGGCTCCATGAGGTGTTAGCAAAGGGGAAGATCCCTTTTTTTACTTAGCGCTTCAAGAAAATTTTGGGAAAATTTTCCAAATTTTCGTCACCAACTCGTAACTAATCAAGTGATGCCACGTGGTGTCACGAGGCATCGGCAGAGGAGCAGGCCCCATTTTTGTCTTTTGTGTCTCAAAAAATTTTTGGAAAATTTTCCAAGTTTTCCCCGTTGTCCCGCCGGCCTACAGCCAATCAGAGGCTGCCACATGGCATCGCGAGGTGCAGGCGGAAGTGCAGGTCTATGTGCTCCCTTAGCCCTTCGAGGCATTAATAAAAATTACTCCCCACCGCCCCACTTTCCCCATGTTGGCTTAGGTGATGCCACATGTCTCCTATGGACTCGCAGGAGCGCAGACACAAAATATGCTTTTCACCCCGCGTGGGAGAATTTGCAAATTGTCTCCCGCTGCCCTGGTTTTCCACGCTCTACCCCATGCTACGTTAGGGACTTCCATGTGTCCCTTGTGGACTTGCGGAGCCGTGGAAGCGCGGGTGAAAATGTTTTATTTTTACCCCCATGTAGGAAATTTTCCAAAGGTCTCCCCGCGGCCCGCTAACCCGCCCTTTGGGCAAATTTTCAACCCTGGGCCCGCAAGCCAGCTCTTGGGGAAAATTTCCACCCCAAGGCCTGCTGGCCCATAACTTGAGAAATATGAGAAATTAGGAGGAATTATTTATATAAACGGAAAGGTGAGGAAATTTCCTATCCAATGAGTATGATTTATTTCAAACTTTAAGCCCATCAGAGGGTGGGTATGATGAGGTATTTCCATCTGAACTTAATTGAACCTTCTAACCCTAAATTTTGGACCTTATGACCTCTAACAATTGTTAATAAATTAAAAATATGTTCTAGTGGATTAGAATTGTTCTAGAACTTGTTAGTGACAATTGTTGTCTTGTAACCTGGTTGTAGATTCTTTTAATAAAAAAAAATTCCACAATTTTCCTAACTAATCCTAGAATGTTCTTGGGTCTTAAGTGTGTTGTTTTAATGGGCATTACACAAAGGATAAAAAATGTATTTCTAAAGGATATTAATGGGCGCCCTAGTTAAAAAAATGATGGAAATATTTGTAATGATTCACCTTTTTGAACAACTAGCAACATTTTGTTTGTAATTCTGTTAAATGTCATTTTCTTAAAATCATCATCAAATATGTAACAAAAAAAGGTTCCTCGAATATTATTTTCTTGGGTGGAAAGCTTTAATGTAAACGAGTGTTATAAAAAGCATGCTAGAGTCATGCAAAAGGTCAGGGGTTGAATTCTTACGAGAAAATTTGAGAAATTCCATCTTCCTGAGAGACCATATGAAAAACCTGTTAATCTCTTATGTTTTATATTTGATCATGTAAAGTTGGTTGTAAGTGTACAACCATTGACAAGCTCTGAGACTGTTCAAAGAAAATTTCCCCTGCTGATGAATCTAATCAACTTCAAATTAATCTATGTTAATCTTGGGAGAATTTATGTCTGCTTTATTTCAGAATGTCTGGAAGTATTTTTTATTGTTCCTATTGCAATCTTGTGCTAAAATCCCTGCAAATCACACAGGATCTCATCTCTGCGATAGTTTAGTGGCATTTGTAATTTCATTATGAGAAGATCCTTCATCCTGTAATGAGATAAACAATTTAAAATCACTTTACTGTCATTTTGTTGATAAATATTTTCTGTAATCCTTTGAGTGTATCTTAGGTGTGAGGAACCAAGGGTCATTGATTTTTAATTGAGTCTTTAGCTTGAGCCTTCATGTTAAATTCTTGTAGATTATGTGAAACTGTGTAAATTTGGGCCTCCATTGATGCACACTTTCTGATTGAAGGAATATTTTAGTTATTCTGAAGCATTATGTCATTTAGTTTTCCAAATGTTGTGAAGGTTCTCAAACATCTGGAAAAATCAAGTTTATCCTGCTTAATCTCCCACCAAATATTATTCAAAGATAATGAATCCTACCTTAACTACCCCTGTTTGCCCTGTCTGTTCACAAATGAATAAATTCTACAACTAAAATATGTAGAAGCAATTAGGATTCCATAATTTCTTCATTAACCTTAACCCTATTTAGAAAATATCACCATTCTTTAGAAGTGACAACTTGTGAGAGTTAAATTATGGTGCATTGATCATATTTTCTCAAGGTTTCCTTTCAAATTTTTACAAAGAAGGATATCCTCATTCTCCTTCACCAACATAGGTTACAAAATGGGTCCTCTCACCCTGGTTAAAAGGCAAGGCCTAAAATAGTGAGGATAGATCGAATCCTTAATGAAGGTGCAATCCATTTCTCCAGTTCCTGAGTGAAAAAGAGCCAGCTGAATCCCTTCCCCAGCTACAAATCGACTTATGATTCATTTGTTTCTAAGTATCTTGTTGAATCTATGTTGCTTCTTGGTTTCCAAGGGAGAATAATTTGGGTAACAACACTAGTCATTAAATAATAGGCGCTAATCTCTGTTGTATAAAAACATTTTTATGAATCACAAAAAATTTGAATTAAGGGTTAGTTTTATAAAGGCCAACCATGTAAACACAAGAAAATGCAAAGGAAATTGTGTATTAGAGTTAAGGAAGAAAAATGACAAGAATGAAATAGTCACAGTGATCAAACAAACAAAAGATCACTTTCAAAATAGTAGCGGTCACCTAGTTAATGATTTTTCCAAATATCATAGAATCGAAACCTCAAAATATTTGAACCCTCACAGTGTCATAAAATGCACAAACTCAAACTTAAAAGAGATTTTACAAAGAAATTTGAGCTCGAGATCATTTTTTATGGTGGACATGATTTAGAATCTTACACAGAACTTAGAAAAGGTGAAAGTAGTAGAAAGATCTAAATATTCAGAGTCACATAGCTTTGTAGAGGACAAAATTTCACAGTTCTAGAACTTCAAGTTCAAAAAAATAGCATTCTGATTAAATTTTGGCATGGCTTCACCACTCGAAAGAAGCAAAGCGAAATGAAAAAATTATATGCTTGAAGATTTTTTTATCCAACCTAACTCATTTTGAATTATCAATCAACGACGAAGATCTCACAATACAGGATCTAAGGATGCAAGATGCTAACTCTAACCAACTACACTTCCAACTTGAGCTGAAAATATATGGATCCAAATCAATGGTAAAAGATCATACAAAAATTAAGAAACCATAAACCAAGCACCATATCAATGATAGATATCAACTCCTACCACAAGATCAATGGCCCTCATTAGGTCATTACAATCAATGCAGGTAACCTAACTCACCAGGAGTTAGAATCGATCGCAGATATCGATCAGGTATAGTTACCAATGGTCATGATCAGATCACCAATTTTAATACAAATTCAAAGTTAAATCAATAGAATTTATATCACATTGCAAGGTTTGAGTCATCGTGGGAAGGGGTATAGCCCCATGATATTATAAAAATATTGCATTTGACCTTACTAAGGTCTAAAAACCATATGATGCTAGTAAAATCAAAAGGTGGATGATAACATCATGATTTATGTGATGATTAATCAAAAGGATCTAGAAGAATATTGTAAAGGTACCATGGTAAATTAAGGGTGGGTGACCACATAGGTAAGGTTTTGACCTTATAGTATGCACCATCCACTATGCAAAAGGGTCTTGTGACCTTATATTTTCAAATGTGAAATATTTATTCAAAAGTAAATGATATGGTTAAATAAAATCCATGGTATATATCAGAATAATCAAAAGGTGACCATGTTTATTATAATAAATAATATATGACAAGGTCAAAAGAGTACCACAACATGGAGAAATATACCACAAAAGGTGATTTATTACCTTAATATTTACAAAAACAACCTTTTACCAAGCATGTGTATTCCACAAGAAGACAAACAATGCATACATAGAGGTCAACATTAGAGCTCATGAAGATTTAAGTGGAGTACTATTACCCTATTTTTTACATAATAAGTTATTTTATTTTATTTTTGCATAGGTGCTCATAGTGGTCCCCATAGTGGGGTGAATATAATTTGCTAAACATGAAGACAAAGGGAATTATTTTACTTGAACGAAATGTATTTTTGCATGCCTTCACAAAATCAAATGAAAAAGAATAAGGAAAAAATTCCTTTGCAATGTGGTTGAATATTCAAGTGTCACATAAGAGAATTAAGTCTGTTTATTTAATCATCACCTACAACACAAAGAAAATAGTTGCATGCAAATTGGAGAAGACTCACACATCAAGCAAGGGTTAAATTTAGCTAAAGTATTCACCCAAGTTATTTATTGTATTAAAAATAGGGAATTCAACTATACTTTGAATAATTGTATTTTTTGATGCAATAAATGTGAATTTAAATTACAAGAGTACGTGGGTAGATTTCAATGCAACTATGGGCCAATTGCACTATGTCATTGTAGACCAGATTACATGCCTCAATTTCCCTGTTGGATTCTTCTCGGCTATATGTGTTGGAAGCCATTAGAGTGGAGGGTGATACATTTTTTCTTTAGGAAATATGGTGTGTCTATGGATAATAAATGGGTTCTAAAGAAAAGGATGTCAAATAGTCAACTTCACAAGAAGTCATGCATAAGATTTCATCTATATTAACCATCTTCGTAATCCTCCACATTTAAAATTCATATAACTTCAAGTAAATTTTATGATGAAAAGTATAGGAAAATGAAAGGAAACCCAACTTTGTAGGAAATAAATTGAAAAAGGATACACACATAAATCCGTTTGGCCAAGGTTTGAAACCCATATATGTAATGCTTTCTTTTTATAGCACTTTGTAGGTCCCAATTCAATTTTAAGATCGAGAAATAGCAAGATAATATATGATGTAAAAAAAATCATTGATAAATGATCCCATCCAAAAATTGGTCATACGAGCGATAGGTACTTTATGTGCAGATTGAAAGTTTTAGATTGAAACTCCATATGATTTCTTATGTTGTTGAGTGCAAATTTCTCTCCTTTATAATTAGTATGAATTTTTATTAATAAAATCATTAGAGTGTAGCGCATAATGTGCTCGTCTACAAGATTTTTGTTGTTTTCTTGATTTAAATTTTGATGTAGTTACTCTAGGTTGAAGTAGTTAATATCTTGTCAATTATAGCAATGGAATTGACAAAGAAAATAAACAGTAGCTATATATAAATAAAAATAATTTCAAATTCAATCATGTAGGATCTACATGTGGCCCCAAAAAGAGATAATGCTGAGAAAATGACGATTGGGAAAAAGATGATAGTGATGGTTGGAAAAACTACCAACATTGATTGTTGTGATTGGTCAAGGGTATAGCTTAATTCATAGGAGCTTTATGATTGAGATTGTATCACATTGGCATACATGATGATATTTTGACTAATATTGGCTGAAAATATCTTAATTTTCCATCGGATTAATCGTCCCACCTTTGAATGGCGTAGCACTGAAATAATCTAGTGCCCCTACTAGACAACACAACTTTGTAGGGGGTGTATTTTTTGGCATGTTAATTGATACTGGGGCAGTATATAGTCACCCATAATATAGAATAATGGAGAGAAATACATCCTAAATGAATTTTCAAACATTTCATTTTCCTTGTATAATAAGAAAATAACTTAATTTGAGATCCTGAGTGGTTAACCATGATGAAACCCGAGGAAATTTTGTAAATTTAGTAGTTATCAAATGGACATTAAAGAATTTACATGGTGATACACACCTTTAATTAAATAAATAGAACATTGCAGGGAGCTCTGTTAAATGGGTCTTTTTTAATATCCATCCTAAAATCAATCCCATTATGGTTTAAATCAGCCTTGCATGTAAAGATAGATTTGTAACTCCAATATCCCCCCTTTTTAATATATGCAAATGGATCGATATATATCTGTATCTATGTCTGAGGAAGGTTTAATATCTTAGAAAGGATCTACTGCCTGTTGCTAGATTTTTTTGTATACAGAGGAACAATAGTATTTAGGATGAGGAGGAGATTCCTGGGTGTAATTTCCAGCCATATTGATTTATCATTTTCTGTGTCTGAGCACCTGTGGTGCGCATACGTTAACTCTTGCAACACCATTCTTAAGTTATTCATTGACTAACATTCCATTTTACTTCTCTTTACCTTTTATTTTGAGTAGATGGTGTATGGATTAAGGGGTTGGGAGTTCCTGTTATCACCGAATCACAGCACCCCTATGTTTATACAAGCACATATACTTGAACTCACGGTGTGATTGGATAACATGGGTACTATATCCAAGTTGTGGGACTTTCTACTTGAGATAGATCTCTAGAGAAATCTAGTTCTTGCTCCTAAACTACCTGCCACAATATACTCTAATGTAGGGGAAAATAACTATTCTAATCTAAATTTCCAAGGGACCAGGGAGAGAGAATGCGTAAAATGAAATCCTACACTATAGCGGTGATACACCAGAAAAGGATGGTGTGAGAGTAGTCTTCAAATGTGTGAGATACAAAAGAAAATCGCATGCTAGAAGGAGTGATGACAGTTCTCTATAATCTAGTAAAATGCATTTTACAACAATATTTCAAACATACAGAATGATAATGGATCCTTGCAATAACATAATAATAGACACAATATTCTTGTAATCAAGGTTAAAGGTGCAAGAAGAATGCAAGAAAACACAGCAGGGGAAGATACATCCACAAACTTGTATTTTATTGCTTCATGATATGCACAGTTCAATCGGTCACCATGCAAGGAGTCCACAACAAGGGCCTGCAACACATTGGATTCACAAATAAATTTTGGCAGATCTTTGCTACAAGAACTACCTCCTCTTTACAATGAGCCCAACACTCCAATTTATAGAAAAAATGAGAAGAGAGAGAGAAGGGAAAATGGAAATCCTTAAGTTTGTCCTTCAACCACTTTTAAGAGGCATTAAATGGAGTAAAATGATTGTATATTACTTGCAAAAGGCTCCCCATACTATCCCAGGTGCTGCAGTAGAGAAAGAATGGTGACCATGCCTCTAAATTGCACTCCCAACTACCAAATAAAACACTGTTATGAACCCCACCACGTTTTCTAACAAATATCTATCAATATCTCATCAAATCTAGAATTTATTGATCTCTTTGTGTCAGGCTCGAAGCCACAATTCCAACGGTATAAATTTTGTGTGATTTCATTGAGAAATGCAAAAGTTACGGCCTTCTGAGTGCAGGCAACTATTTTGGGTCTGGCAGGCGTTTTTTGTCATTTGACGAGAATGAGCATTAACTGACTGGAGCCGAATATGTTTATTTTATTTAAATATGTATAACCTCATTAAAAATAAGAAATCTAGAAATAACTATCAGGCATTTTTGTGGCGTAGAGGACGTTGTGCTCGTTCCAGAAAGTCCAATTTTGTGAAAATCGGAGCTCGGAGTCAAAAGTTATGGCCGTTTGAAGTTCACAGGTCAAACGTTGACTTTTCTTCTTTTCCTTCAGCCATTTCGGCTTTTTGCGTCCTACGCGTTCCTCACGTAATTTTTTCCCGGCTGTCCTGGATGAATTCTCCCACATCGGCCGATTCGGGCTTCCTTGTCTCTTATGTGGCCTTTTCATCTTTTCATGTCCCACGCATCCCTCGTGTACTTTTGTCCCCGCTGTCTCGAATGAAAATCTCCGAACTCCCCGAAATGGACTGTCTTGCGGTGAATCGGCCGATTCGCACCCCACGCGTACTTTTGTCCCAGCTGTCCCAAACCACGCGAAACAAAAGACTTAGACGATTTTTATTACCTTCGGCTCTTTCAGCTTTTCGCGTACTTCGCGTCCTGACGTCCCAACTATCCTGCAAACCGCCTGGGACAAAAATGTCTGACTTAGCCAATTTTATTTGTATTTCAGCCCCAAACTTGGTACGACGAACCTCAGTATGACCCGCACTGGTACGACCCGAACCCTTCAGACCCAAAATGCTTTAAAACAATCCTGCAACCTTATTTTTTGCATTTTTTCCATTTTTTCTAACTCGTTGGGATTTATTCTTGGATGGGAGAGTTAGAGAGAAGCTGAGGGGCCCCCAAAAAACACAATTTCGGGCCTTGAATCAATCTACTTGCTCGAGACTAAAGAATTTGATGCATGTTATCAAAATTACCTTGAGGGATGAATTTTAGATAACAGTTCCCTTTTTTTCTATCCCACGTATGTCTCTACAAGATTTGTTTCTTTCTCTCATCCTCTACGTGAAAACCTTTTTTTTCTTAGTCTTAGCAAAGCCTAAGCCACATGTCCTCTCATTGAGTGCCATGATTTCCAGATTTAGACAAAATGGTTAGTTGGTTGAATAGCCTTGGTACAGGGCACAAAGAACCATCATAGCACATTAGAAAACTATTTTTTTTCCATTTTCTCCCAGCCTGTGCCAATATTAGATATTTAGACCAAGCACGTGATTTTTTGGGCTAAAATATTTGAAGAAACCTGAGTTTTTGTTCGATGTTGTTATTCTAAAAAGCTTGGAATGATTATAATAAAAATTAGCAAGCATGAACAAACCCATAATTGTTTTCTAGAATTCCTAAAGGTGATGCAGCATCATCGATTGTAGTATGTGGTTTGTGCGCAAAATAGTTATGGATTTCCCTTAATATTTCATCAAAACTTCACATTTTATCATTAATATTTTTTATATTAAATGCACAGAATAATATAATATGTAACTCGAATGAAAAATACAATTCCTACCGTACTTGAAAAATAAAAATAAAAAATCATTGACCTTAGATACTACACACATGGAGCGCCACGCCAAACCGTGTTATCAAATGATATTTATAACATGATCCGTGTTGATCAAGGACACCATGGGGGAACTTATATGAAATTTTTAATTCATTTTGACAACTTTTTGAGATGATTAGAATCCCATTATGCTTTGCAGTCACTTGTGGTTCCATTTCCATTTTAAGAAAATACAATCAGTTTTGGCTTACGGTTGTCATGTCAATTTGGAGAAACTGAAAAATAATCCTACCTACCTCTATAACTCCATTAGGAGAACTATAAAAATCTATTATTTCAGAGGTTAGTTTTTCAAGTGGGTTTTGGGGCCTGCTAGTCGTTGTACGATAAACGTTTCTCACCCTATTACAATAAATAACCCCAGAGTTGCCTTAGTATCTTGATTCTTGATCGTTGTAATCAACTTCCGCCAGATGAGATGAATTAAATTTATATAATTAATTAGGTAGGAATCATTAAAATTTATGTTTACAGTTAAAACGAGCGTGTTTGGGACCCAATTTATAAGCATTTAAACCATTTCATCCAACTTTCACAAAATTGCAACTTTAGCTAAACCAACTTTCCAAGGGCCCCATTTGGCTTCTAACTACTCATGGAAATTTTTTAAATATCATATCATACTTTATATATTATTAATTTCTTAGTTTATTGTATGAATGTTTTTCAAAAATTATAATGTTTTCTCTCGCTTCCCTTATATCTTTAGAAATTATTTTGAAATTATTATTGGTTTTGAAAATGAAAATTGTTTTAAAATTTATATGGATTTGAAATGAAATGAAAATGGATATGTGAGGTAGGTGGTTATGATATGGTGAATAGAAAAGAAAATAAATTGTATACTTTCTCTCTCTAGAATCGAAAAAGAAAAATTATAAAGGAATGTGAAAGTGTGAATGTGTAACAAAATGATCTCTCTCCTTCTCTCCCTATCTCTATCTAATCTCTTCCTTGTTTTAAATTACTTAAAATTATGAATGTGTTATTTTGTGATTGAATGTAAGGAATTTAAATACCATTCCTAGGATTGACGCAACATCAGTTACAGGTACTTTGAACAAGAAGGATTAAGAGTGGTGATATGTTGTAATCAGTGAGATGATAGTTAAATATTGTACTTTGATATATATTACAAATTCTAGACAGAAGTGAATTAAATATAATTACATTATTAAAATTATCATGTTTCCTCTTGGATTCTTACGTTTCAAGCATAATACTTGGAAAAATAGGTGGTTTGTATCTTCTTTGTTTTAAAGCTTACGTTTGAATACTAGTAGGAGTGTCACATAATGAATTTAGAACCAACTATGTTAGCTAGATAAATGAGGAAGATAATTGAAAAAATAAACGAATAAAATGTGTATCCTTTACTTCATGAGTGTTAAGTTAATTTGGAATTAAATGTGCTTCTTATTATTTAGATGATTGAAGCAATCAATTTCTGGATAGTTATTTGGGTTCATACATAAACTCAAATGTATGGTATTAACTTGTTTTCATTAATACATATAAATGAAGTTAGTATTTAACTTTTTTGTACCCTCCATCTCAATCTACTCACATCCAAGTTTATAAAACTCTAACGTCTTAAGAAATAATTTAATCCTCACAACTAGAATTATTGTACTACACCTAAGAAAAGTCATCAAAATACCATTTCTATAACGTGAGAGTCTTTGTTCCAAGAAACAACTATGCAATGTGACCTTACAATATATGGGGTAAGTATAACTAACACTTCCTTGGTATCCCAGTGGACAACCAAATTCTTATGAAGATAGATCTATGATTAACTTTTTCATAGAATGAACTCTTATTGGGATCCAGATGATACAAATGGAGTTAGTGAGCTAGTAGTGATATGCATTAAACTCTTGTTAATGATATATTTAGTTCCTCATAGATAAATGTGTTACCTTGGTATTTAATGAAGGTTTTATAGGATAAATATGTTTTCTCACCTTAAATTGATCTATAGTTGGGCGTATTTCCCTGAGTGCAATTGGAATTAAACTAAAATTTGAATGATTAAGAGGTTAACTTGTGGGTTGAAATTGTAACTAACTCTTAGCAAATGAAATTATTTTTTGAAGATGTTGACTTAAGAGAAATGGGGAAAGTAAAAACTTGGTCTTGTAAACCCATGTGAGTAATTACTCTTAGAACCCTAATGAGTGGCCAGAACCAAGAAAATCTAGTTGGCTATATTCATATGATTGATATCATGATACTATTTAAATGAATCGAGTGGAGTATGTGTGTCCAAGTACCTATACAATAAACTCTTGTTTTGAACCCCTTTTTTCCTCCTTAGATAAAAGTATTCACTTAGTGTGTAGTAGAATATTACCTCATGTTGCTCAAAGGTTTTATGAGTTAAATATATTAGAACTATATTTTATTTTCTCATAGTAGGGCGTAGTTTCCACCTTGAAATGCTTTTGAAGTTAATATATTATGGAATTTCTCTTAAGGTTATTTTTAAAATAAACTCTAATGAATTTTTACCCAATGATTGAAATAGTTTCTTAGAAGGTATTTGAAATGCATGAAAGTTGTATTATATGTCTCACTTGTAATATACATTTAATTCTTGAGTGTATAAGAGAAATGAAATGTGTTTTCTTTTATTAGGTTACACTCCTGTAGCATTGAATCCATTAGTGTAAATTATGTGTTATTTTATTTAAAATTGTTCTAAAACAATGCTAATAGTGGGACCAAAGTGACACCAAAGTATGATGTAATTGGAAATAGTATAAGAGTAAATGAGATTTTCATTTAGGAATAACATCATACTTGAAGTCTTTAAAACTTAATTAGGCATTCTCATGTTCTTAACAATGAATATGAATTTCCCTTGGTGAGATAAAACTTTGTAGAAAACATAAAATGACACCAAAATACTACGTGGAGCTTTCCTACTGGATGGAACTTCACAAATGATATGCATTTGAGAAGAAGATAAAAGACAAGGTCAACATGGTTAAAAAGAAACATGCTTGTGTTATTATAAGACATGTGTCATAATATCAATGGAAAATGATGGAGATGTGTCACCATTCTAGTGAAGGGATATTTGATAGGATCTGACGAATGTAAGATCCATAGAATAAAAAAAAGATGATATAATTTCAGGTATATTATGAGGCAGACAGAGTCAATGTAGTTAGAAGGAAATGTGCTGGAGTTAGGAGAACACAAATGACATAATATCAATGACACGTAAGGCTAGAACAAGTCAAAATTTGTTTGAAGTATGACAAGCTTGTCTGTGACAACGGTGATGACTGTGTAAGTTAAAAACCATATAAAATAGAATTTTATTGGACGAAAATCTCCAAAAACTATAGAAAATGGCTATATGGAGGTCATGAATGTGTTGCAAAAGAAATGAGATTGATTCATCTTGAAACGAAGGAGAAATTCATGATAGAAGTATGTATTAGTTAGGAAAGTATAAGAATATATAAGATAAAAACTAATGCAACATGAAACATCATTATTCGAAGCGAAGGAGCTCATGGAGAGGCTCAAAATTTAGTTACATGAAGTATTTGAATAAATTCCATTTTTAACCTATAAACACAAAGTTCTATGAAGGAATAATGGGCATGTGAAGATCCATAAAACATGAAAAAAGTCATGAGTCATGTCGAAGAGTCTTGTTTGTTTATTTAAACTCAAATTTTTAGCATGAAAATGTTGTTGTTGGAGAGAGAGAAATGAGATGTTATTGAAATTTGTGAGCTTATTGCAGAGAAGATAAGAAGGGTGTTAGTGTGCTAAAACTGTGGAGAATTAAGAAAGTAGAGGAGAAAATAAATTATCTAAGTTACAGCTTATTATATAGGGGTTTGAAGCCTCCTTGTAGGTAGTATCTTACAAAAGATCAGTTGTTGCTAGTAAAATTGTTTGGAGTTAAAGATTCTATGTAAATTAAATCTTGCTAAATGTCAAGTATATTCTTGACTAAATTTTAGAGGTGTAGCTCTTGGTTGAGTTGAATCTCAACCATGAAATCATGTAACATTTTCAAGGAATTTATGTCATAAGACTAGTTCTTTGTTTTAGTGGTTTTTTATCCCTTACAGGTTTCCCACCTTAGATTTTGTCTCTTCATGTGTACATGTTTTTTTTTGCTCTCTTTCCTTTTCATGGTTGAATACTCATACTCTTTATGGTTGATATACCTAATTATTATTGATTGAATAACTATGAAGTGGTTTAAATTTTTTAAAGAAGAGTAATTCAACCCCCCAGTGTCTTGATTTCTAACAACTGGTATTAGAGTGAGGTACTCTCGAGTCAAGTATAGCAGCTTGGAGTATATCCTTCCTAAAAAACAAGCATGTATTTTTAGGTAATCCCTCGAAGCAACTCAGGAGATAGGTATGCAGGTGAGGATGGAGTATCAGATGAAGAAGAAGATGAAATAAATCTTGAAGTAGAAATGATAAGTGCCTAGGATAAATTGAAACATGAAAGGAAAAAAAACAAAAAATTAAAGATAAAGATGAAATAATATGAAGAGAGAATTATGCTCCTTGAGGATGTGAAAAATTAAAAAGATGAAGATGAAATAAAATAAATTGAAATCCAATTGGATTTGATATTATCATCCTTTAAATTCAAATAATAAGTGTACCTGAAACTCAATACTAAGTTCAATTGACAAGTTGACAAGATGAAAAAAACTTAGAATTCCAAAGAGGGCACCTACATGAGACATGAAGAAGAAATGATATCCTTGAGAACTGAATTAGAGGAAGAAAATGAGAGATTGAAGATGTATAACAAGATGGAAAAGAGATGTGAAACCCTGAATGGAATTCTTGATAGAAAAAATCTAGTAGGTGATAAGACTGGAATAGGATTCACTGAAGAATCTATGAAGAAGTGTGAGGATAATAAAATTGGTTCGAGTAGACACTCAAACATGAGAAAAATTAGGGGAATAAATTCTAGAAGGCCTAAACCAATTAGGTAGCCTAATTATTTAAGTTATGAGATAACCTTTAATGGATATTGTTTTTCATGTCATGGTTTTGGACATAGAGCTTGGGAATACATAAATAAATTCGATGGAGAACACCCTTATAGAGGTTGTAAAAATAAATATGAGAAGAATATAGTGTGTTTCAACTTCCAAGAAAAAGGAAACATTGCAAGATATTTCTTAGAGGAACCAATGAGTCAATTTTGGGAAGATGAAAACATAAGAGGAATGAACCATGTTATGTGTTTTAATTGTCATGGATAAGGTTATTTTGCAATTTAATTTCATGATTATCACAGATATAATAGCAGGTTGTAAACATTGGTAAGAGAAGGAAAAGAGATATTCAAGATGAAGACACATTCTAGAAGTGAGACTAAGTCTGCCAAGTGTGAAAAAACCATACAAAATAATATCATGAGGTGTGCATATAAGGTCAAGGAATAATGTTCTAGAGTAGAGGAAGCACAAAATGATACAAGAGTTGTATTGGAATATGATGCATGTTCAAGAAAGGCTTCAAGATTTGATGATCAAGACAAGAATACTGAGAGGAAACAAAGCACAAACCATGATTAACCTTCAATCATAGTTAATAGAAAACAAGGAAATGAATCTCATCATGTATTCTTGACAAGCATTGAAGGATTAGGAGATGGAGGTAGAACATCTTGCAATACATCAAAGAAAATGGACAACATTTCAAATGCAAGAAAAGGAGTTTTTAAGCCATCATGCTCCTTTGATGACTATATTTTATTTTGAAGTGATCCCACAAGGAGGTGTGTCTTCTCTAGGATTCCAGAAGGCATAAATATTTTAAAGGAAGCATTGTGAGCTTTGGAATTACATTACCATCATGAAATTTTAAAACTAGTGCTCTCGATGATGATGTTAATTCAACAATCTACAGTAGGATATTGTCATTAATAGGTGTTGATTGGTGTCTCTAACATGTTTAGAAGGTATGTAACATTCAATGAATGTGTTTTTTGTCCCATGTTCAAGTTATAGTGCTCATTCAAGTTGTTGAGTGTTCATGTCAAGAATGTGTTGTCAAGAAGTCTCAACATCTAAGCTTTCCTTCTCTTTGCTGTCAAGATTAGATAATTGTCTAAGTAATCTATTCAAGGTTGTTATTAGGTAAAAAATGGTTTCTAGAGAATGTAATGGGTGTTTAAATATGTCAAGTGTCTTGAATCTTTCATCATGAATAAATTTTTTCTCATTTGTTTATAAACTAGTTATGATGAGTAATCTTAATATTGCAAGATAGTCATGTATGAAGTAAAAGTCGTAGGAACCTCAAAATTTATTACAAGGTATGTTTGAGTCCGAATTGTGAATTTAAGATAAGCATCGTGTCATTATTGTTCTTCAAATATGAGTGATGCATCAGAATGTGCCTAGAAGTTCTCAATAAGAAGAAAATTGTGAAATCTATGTTCAAGTTTCTCAACAGTGTTCCTGATTGTTATAATTTTCAAAGTGTCAAGTATGCATGGTATCTAGTCTCTGTGAAGGTAACCATCGATCAAGGAATTGATCTAAGGATAAATTCTTAGTGCAATATTTGAAGACAAGATTCATCAATAAATATGATCAAGAAAATGAATAAGCTGAAGCAAAGTACTATGTGTGTCTGCTAGCACAAAGCTATGATAGATTTTTTAAGTTGTGATGAAGTGTAGACATAAACTAACATTAGAAAGATACATAATGATAGAAATGAGATTGTAAATCTCAAGGAATAAATGAGATCCATCAATCATGTCCCTTCCCATACAAATGGTGTGAAGAATAAGTGCACTAAATTGAATCCTTGAGGAAGTCAAGACAATCAATTAATGAGGTCACCATAGAACAGTATGGGTTATATGGAATTTTTTAAAGAAATGCGTTATGCTTTGATAGTATCTAAAAAATTTAGGAATGAGTTGAACTAATGACCTAGTTAAGGAATTCTTAGTTGCAAGTTTTTCATCAAGATCATACAAGCAAGTAGAGAAATGTAAGAGTCGATATCAAATGTAATAAAGGTGATGTTGGATCATGTCCAGGAAGGTGATTTTAAGTTTCATAGACTCTTCTAAGATCATGAAGGTGAGGCATGAATGATAATAAAAAAGAATATTATGAACATCGTTGGGAAACACCATGTTAAAAGGATGAACATGACAATTCTTGAACTTGAAGAAAGATCATAAGGGAAGAAAATGAACGAACTGTGTCCACTATTTATGTATAGTATATTCAGGTATATATAAATATACATTGGCATAATGATGATCCAATCATTACAGAAGCCTGAAAATTTCCAAATGAATAAGGTACGGGTCTAAAAATGAAGTTTAAGATGAGGGAGTCATTCTACTCTCTCACACAAGTTTTGAAGACTATCTAGATGGTTCAAAGTATCTTGAGAGGAAAAACGTAGTTCAATTACAAGGTTGATTAATTAATAATAAAATCACATGCAAATAAGGTTGAAATAATTGAGAAAGAGCTTTATGATAGGAACATTGAAGGAGAAAGAACATAATACTTACATTCTTGAACATGGATGAAAGAAAAATAGATGTTGGGAAATACTGAGTGAAGTTGATTTTGGAAAACTCTTGAGAATATGAACAAGGAGTTAAGTTATAAATATTTTCAAGAATATTAACGGAAGTGAAGGGAAACTAAGGAAGATGATAATTGTGGCTAGTTTTAAAAGTTCATAGCCTCGGTGTGGACAAGATGTGTGCTCTTAAGAGCATGAAAGGGAAAGAATAAAAAATATAGTAAGATCTTATTTTGATGCACTATATTTATTATGAAAATAGTGATTTGAGTGAAAAATAACATGATAGGAAGTGGAGAGGTTTTAGGAAGCTAAAGGCCAAAGAGGTTGTAGTGGAGCCCAAGAACTAGTGAAGTGGAATTGCAAGAAATAAGAAAGGGCATATTATATAGGAAAAAAACATCATGTCTGTACTATGGTTGAATGTAAATTGAAAGCTTGATTTTGTATAGATTCATAAAAAGAAATATGACATGATTCCAGGTGGAGCAGTATCAACTTCATTTTTTTAGCACGATGAAGTGATATAGCTAAATATGGTGAGAGAGGTGAATTTCCTTCAAATGAATATTTTTTGTGTACAATGGGGAGCTTGGATTAGTCAAGTAGAGATAAATCAAGGCTGGTATAAGTGTAAAATAGTTAGACAAAAAGGTATGAGGGAAGATTATGCTGGTTTGACATGAATTCTTGAAAGGAAAAGTCTAGAAGGTTATAAAGAACTAAGGTGAATCCAAAGAATAAAAACCAAGGAAAAAGGTGTAAAGAGGGTTTTTCAGCTGATTATATTGTATCAATCAAAAGAGTAGCATCATCCAAGGGGGATTCCATTGAGATAAGTTTTTGATTTGTAAATGCTTATCTTCATGTTTATCATGTTATTGGGTGTTTTAACCTTTGTCATAGATGTTAAAGGGGGAGAGAGTACTATCAGAAAATAATGATGAATACTTTGAACGTGGTGGTGAAGGTTTTTTCCATCAATGTTTTTGAGTTTGTTTCCATCAATGAAAAAAGGGGATATTGTTGAACATTGGTCATTGGTGTTGTCATTCATGTCAACTGGCATTGATGAAAAATGTATGAATGGTGAATTAAAGCTCAGTCAAAGACATGAAGGTTGATTTTTAGTATCTTTTCAATAATGGTTGGATCTCACAAAGAGGTCTTTAATATGGTTCTCTGTAGGTATGAGATTGTTCCAAGATTGGAAAGGATAAATAATTTATGTAATTGAAGGGTGATAATTTTCTTAATATAGAAAAGGGAAGTTTGATAAAATTGTGTAAATTTTTGTATATCCCAGAGTGAAGAAATGTGATTGATGTTCCCTACACATTTGAAATGTTTTTGCACCATGTGCAAGAATTTTTGGATATTTGAGAAATCAATCATTTTTTTCTAGTGAGTCCAACTTTGTGCAATTTGAAGCTCTCTAGAGGATGTTATGGCCATTCGAATAAAAACAAGCAGACACAGTCAAAAGAAGAGACACGTAGTTGAAGTTTGATAAGACAAGCAGAAAAAATCAAGTACAGAGTCAGCACAGTCTGAAAGAAACTTAACACATTAGAGGAAGATATGAGGATCTATTTGATTGGCGCACTTATCACACTCTGAAAATATTGACAACATGAAGGTGCGTCGAGAAGTCTGATTGGTTTATGTTTCACACTTATAAAAGACTCACACCACGAAGGTGCATGAAGCATTCTGATTGGTTTAAGCTTCGCATTAAAAAAATATAAACGCCAAAGAGGTGTGTGGAGCTTTTCGATTGATTCATACTTCGCACATACAAAATATTGACACCAAAAAATTGTGTGGATATTTCTTACCTGATGGAACTTTGCAAATGGTACACACTTGATAAGAAAAGAAAAGACAAGGTTAGTGTGGTAAAAAAACATGGATGTGTTAGGAGACGATAGGTTTCATAATATCAATGGAAACTGATGGACATGTGTCACCATTCCAATGAAAGGAGAACATATGGGATCCGATGGATGTAATAGTCATGGAATAAACCAAAGATGATAGTGTTTTAGATCAGTGACGAGGAATAAAAATTCAACAGGGTTGGAAGGTAATGCAATGGAGTTAGGAGAAGACATATGGTGCAATGTCAATGACATGTAAGGCTAGAATAAGTCAAAATATTTTTAAAGTACAAAAAGTTCATCTATGATCATGGTGAAAACTTTGCAAGATGAAGACCATCGAAACTCAAATTTTATTCTATGAAAATCTCCAAAAATGGTAAGAAATGACTGTAAGGAAGTCGTGAATGATTTGCTAAAAAAATTAGGTTGATTTATCTCGAAACAAAGGAGAAATTTATGAAAAAAAATTTCCTCAGTCGGTAAAGGATGAGAAGAATCTCAAAAGTCATGGAACATGAAACATCATTATTCGAAGTGAAAGAGCTCATGAAGAAGCTCAAAATTTAGTAGTATGGAGTACCTGAAGAAGTTCCATTTTTCAACCTGCACACACAAATGTCTGTGAAGAAAGAATGGTCATGTGAATAGTCATAAAACATAAAAATTAAAGAGTTGTGCTTAGGAGTCTTTCTTTTCTATTTATGCTCAATTTTTTAGTATGGAAATGTTGTTGTTGCTGCAAAGAGACAAATGATAAGTCATTGAAAGTTGTGAGATTACTGCAGAGAAGATAAGAAGGGTGTTGGTTTGCTAAAACTATCAAGAATTAAGAAGTGATAGGAGAAGACAAGCGAGTGTAAAAAGTGGTGATAATTAGTTGTGGAAGACAACACAATAAAGTGATCATTTTTTTTGCAAAATCCTAAGTTATAGCTTAGCATATAGGGGGTTGAAGCCTCCTTATTAGTAGTAGCTTAGAGAAGATGAATTGTTACTTATTAAATTGTTAGGACTTGAAGCTTCCATGCAAGTTGAATCTTGTTAAAGTTCAAGTAGCAACTTGAATTAGTTTTGGAGTTATAGTTCCAATTTTAATTGAAGCTCGCCAATTAAATCATGTAACATTTACAGGTCATTTTATCCTGAAGCCTAGTTCTTACTTTCCATCCTTACGGGTTTCCCACCTCAAATTCTATATCCTCATGTGTACATGTGTGTTTGTTCCTCTCTAATTAACTAAAAATAGATAAAAGTAGCTAGCTATGAATAGTTAATCCAAATAGAAACTAAATGCTATATTCAAATGTTAGAATTTGGTTTTTTATGTTTGAAATATATATATCCAAGTAAAAGTGAAATAGAAGCATATGATATTAACTTGTATGTTGAAATGTGTACTAGATTGTAGCGGACTGGTATACGGACTGGGAATACTATGAAAGAATGACCTCAGAAAGGGAAGAAACTGATTCTTTTTATATACTGAGGCACCTGGAGTGGTTTTAGGGTGCCCCGAGGTGCCCTAGTCTATGTTCTAGGTGCAACAAACTATGAAAATGCTCTAAACCTAAAATTTGTAGTGTCACAGTATATGTGTGTTATATTCACTCATGTCACACATGTGTCGCAATAATGTAACCTATGTCGCTGTAACTATTATATGAAAATCTACCTGCAAAACCCTATCCAAAGCATCAAGCCGTAAAAAAAGAAAAATGCATATGAATAGGTCAGACTAACCTCAGCTGTCAAGCTAGAGGTCTGTGTGTGTGTGTAAATTTGTTCCTAGGATGCGCTAGCACCAATGACGCAGTAGTAGGGGGCAATAAATAGATGTAAAATGAAAATTTTTGTATGAAATGGTAAGAATACAACCCTTTCCCCCCTATGTTTATGTGATGCAGATGTAGAAGAATCCAAAATTTAATCCCTTTCCTTAGTTCATAGCTTCCCTTAATAGTAAGATGTCCGCCCATAATGTAGTGAGTATGCTTTGTATATATAGGGATCTCTTTTTCAAATTTTAACACTAGTGACCCTAACCTGCTGGCTATGACCTAGGGGAATACACATGGTAATTTTTAGAAACAACCTCGAATAAATAAATTAAGACCAAAAATTATGACGAAAACACCCCACTTCAACCCTAGGCACCCCAGTGTAGACCAAATTACGACAACTAAGCAAATTATGACATCTGAGACATCCTGAAAGATGGCCAAAACTGCAAAGACAAATGGAAACTGAACCAGACAAAACACAATGACACTTGACTAACTGACAACAAGACCTAGAAATGGATCACTAGTGAATACTTTTATCACCCAATATGCATATATAAATTAACATACCCGGCGGTATAAATGTAATAGTAACTATGTGATTTTATGACTACACTCTCTTTCCTTCTTATGGTTGAATGTTCATACTCTTGAAGGTTGAGATAGTTAAGTCGGATTGATTGAATAAATGTGAAGTGGTTTAAAAGTTTTAATGAACATTGATTCGCCCCCCACAATCTTCCCTCACCCCCGCCCCCCATCAATGCCTTGATTTTTATCAGTGGCATTGTGTTACGAGAAATGAAAGACAAACAGAAATTATTCCGAAAATTTTACTGTTGTATTTTGGTGTTGAAATTATGGACATTAAAAATTCAAGTATGAGCAATTTCATTTATAGTTCAAAATATGTTTGCATTGGTTGACACATAACCTACTTTGTGCTTTAGTATTGACTCATTCAACTTTGACATTTCCTCAACTTCGGCACGAGTTGAATTTGTCAAACCATCACCAAAAATAAAGGCTAAAACAATTTTTTTGAAATAATAAACAAAAAAATATATTATGTTCTTGATACAATGAATTCAAAATTGACAATATGTAGTCCACCATACTTTGAAAAATGCCATCTTTAATATCTCACATGCATATTTCAGTTACCATCTTAAAATAAGTGCCACAGGGTGTCCAGTTCCTGCCATCCAAGCTATACAGATGTTAAATACTAAGAACCAATGCTATTGGGATCATGTTTGCATGTTGAGTTTGAATAAAATCTCTATAAGTGACTTAAAGCTAACATGTTTATTTGATGGGAGAGCTAAATAGTCACAACTTATTTGCTTTTGGATTCCTATGTCCATAATTCATTTGTGGGCATCGAATTTAGCTGTGGGAAAACGAGATTATTACAATACTTTCCTTCCAAAAAGTTTTCTTGAAAATATCCCAAGCAGAACTCAAGTGGCAAAACACATTGAAACCAGCCGTAGATTCAAAAAATCCATTTTTTGTGTAAGCTATAATCATTACAGCCCATAAGTCAAAAAAAAATGCTGTGATTTTGTGAAATAGTTTAGATGCTCTTGCGTACGATTCCATTTTTTGAATGCACATCTACCTGGGAAATTGCAACCAAAACATGTAAATAAATTTCTAGCAAGTTCGTTGGAATCATAAGACCAAAATATATGTTCTTCCCATCTCAGAATCAATCTGCAGGTCCCAGAATAAGGGGCAGATTTCAATCTCATATGGCAACAACAGGAAGCAATGAAATCATCAAATGTAGCATACAAAGGTAAAAAAGGAAAATTTGTGGGATGTCTCATCAAATCATGAACATCTTCAAGAAAACAACAAACTTCTATGACTAAAACAAGGCATCTATAAGTGACTTAAAGGTAATATGTTTATCTTTATCTTGAAAACAGTCCAAACAGAGCTCAAGCGGCAAAACAAATCGACAGTAGTCCCGGATTTAACAAATTAATTTTGTGCATATGCTGTAATCATTACAACACACAAGCCATAATTTGTAAAGAGAAAAACCTTTTGCATTTACAACAGATTTCAAGTGGCAAGAGAAATATTATGAATGCAGTGCAGGTATTTTGTTTTTCTGTTTCAAAGTAGCAAATGTATTCATAGTAAAAACCCTGACAACGCAAACCTGAATTTTCTTTCAGCATTCTGCACAGAAAAATATCCATTTAATCTATATATTCTGGTAAACGGGAGAAGTTTGACAAAAAATATGTATACCAAAATTTAGATGGGAAAAACACAGATGCGATTAGTACATTTTTTTTTGTAAATATTTTTCTTGAATATGGGAGGCCTTTATATAGCTTGAAATTCGATACAACAGTACCAAGTTCTGTAATGTGGGATGTAGAAAGTCAATTTATATATTTAGGATGTAAAACATATACATCAGTCTACGATTTCAAAATGTGACAACATTTGGAAGAGGTATGTACCAAGTTAAAAATATTATGGTTGTATACAATGGGTGGTTTATTGGAGTAGTAGATTTTCTGTAATATGTCAGCTGATTTTCTCTATTCCTACGGAAAAGCAAGAAAAGAGTATGATTGATAATAAATTGAAAGCGGATGAGATTACATGAAACTTGTTATGCAAAGAGTAGTTAAAAGAGTCTCCTTAGTTGTTTTCCAGTTGGAATGCCATAATGGCATTTGTCTGGTTTAGAGTGAATGTCCTTGTTGCTTGAAATCCCTGCAGCAAATAAAAGACAACAGTCTTATTCTTAAAGTATTCCTCATGTGAAACCCTTGGAAGTGCAGGATGCAACATTTGTAGTGGTTCACCGGTAAGTATGCATTGGACATTTTTGTTTTTGCTGGATTTGAGGTTGCAAATAATCCGGTGTTTAAAGCTATAAGAACATTGTTGCTGGTAGAAGTGGCATTGGAAAAGTTGTTTGTCTATTGTTTGGAAGGTTTCCAGTGACGAGCCACATTTATTGCAAATGATCTCAAATGGTATGGAGTAGATGTTGGTGATAGTCAATGTACCCTGCACCTGTATGATGAGAAATTGTAAATGAGAAAATGCAGAGGTAGAATATTTGAAAAAAAAGATGATATAAAAAGATGACGTTGCAAACAGTTATTTATTGCTCATATAGAACTCACCTCTATAGTTGTGTTTAATATTTCTTTTAAGTCTTGTAGTGCTATTTCCATCCTCAAGGGTGTGATGAATGTTGACTGAGTATTCTTGAAGGCCTTGTCATTATCATTTCCACCATACCTTGCAACATTTTTGAACAAATAAAATGTGTGTTTTTGTTTTTGTAGTTGTTCCTCTATTGCTGTAAATAGAGGTTGAAATGTTCCAAATAGGTATAGCTGCAATTAGAGAAGAACATGTTTAGTATTATGAAATGAAGAGCACCTAGAATATGAATTTTGTGGAAAACTAGGAGTTTACCCGTGTTGTGTATTCTTCCATTGGCCCGTCTTTAATTTCTAGGATTAGTTGGAGGCCAATCTGTTTAGTAGAGGTTACAATTGCAGCAATTATTCCAACTGCATATGGCTCTGTATTGTTTAAAAATTGCTTAATAGTTGTGTTTGGAATGAATTTATATTCTATTGAAAGTGGTGGAGTGCTTTCTACAGTGTTGGATTCATTGAGGAGTAAGATCACATCACAGTCTCCATCATCATAATTGGTTTTAGGCGCAATGCTAAAATTTGTGATTTGTATCCCTTTTCCAGCCACAACTTTTTCTTCATGCATTGGGATAAATTTGTGGGAAACATTTAGAGTAACTGTCAATTCAAATTTATGATCAGTAAGATCTTCTCACAAGAGTTGTTTTCCCTGAACTTTTTGCATAGTAGTTTTATACACCATGAGCACATCGCCTTGGAAAATGTTGTCAATTGTCAAAGTGTTAAGGTCATCAATGGATGTCAGGGATGGAGTTGATGTTTCTTTCCTACAAAGAATGTAGAATATTTCAGTATATGTCGATGAAATCATATATAAATTTAATGTAGTTTGTTTTGTACATACCTTTTTGGTTGGATCTTGTCTTCTTCTCATCCTTATATGTTGTCAAAGGCTCGTTTCGTGGCTCCTGTGATAACAAGGTATATAGTACAATATGAGAAAATATTAGTTTGTTGTTATAATTGGACAAAGAGTGTAAATTTGTTATGGAAGAAACAATAGTATTGAATTGATTATAATTGTACTTTTGGATGTTAATATTACATACCTTATAGTGGTGTATAGCTTCAGTGGAGAGAAGTGAAATGTAAAAGGTGTTTTTGACATTACGTAGTATTTGGATTTTGATTTAACAGAAATTGTTAGTGAAAAGTATAATGTATCATGGTCACTCCAATACGTATCTATTCTAACAATGCAATGCCTTTGGGGATTTGTTTTAGACCATATATGGTCGATAATTGGTATTGAAGATGAAATTTGGTTTTTCTTGATGAAGTGCATTTGGTGAGTTCGCATATGATGAATGCACGTTGTCTCGTTCGCTAATTTCTTGGTGATGTCAATATTGAAATCATCTATTATGTGCATGTTGTTTCTTGCTTGTGCATCCACCAAGGCTTTGTTAATTGCATGAAGAATATATGAAATAGATGCAGTTGGCACTGCATAAAAAGTTTACTATGGATATTTCTTGGTTATTAATGGTAACGATTACAAGCAGCGCTTCTACCTTATTTTCTCGGTATTTAATAGTTTGAATATTTTAAATATGTTTTTTATGCAAATCATTATTCCATGTACGTGTCGCATAGAAATGAAATTGAAATTTTGTTGTAGTGTGTGTGTTTGTGTGTTCGGGGTATGCGTTTCTTGCAAACATAGAATGTCGACTTGCATTAAATCATAGTCATTGAGTATGTCTTCAGCATGTGCTTTGAGGCTTCTTGTGTTCAAAGATGCAATGAGGAGCTCAGACTGGGATATAATTTTTTATAAATCATTTTCCAATTGCCATCTCAAATTTTCCGTGAGACACATCATCTCTACTGTTATCTCTTCTCTCACCTTAAAATTCTTTATTTTAAATGGTGTTAGTAAGTACAAAGACTCAATATTTGTAACTCGGGATAGTGTTTTGTATGTTAGTCCATGTTGTGTGATACCAGTCGGGTTGAAGGAAATTCCTTCCATTATGAGGCCTTGTGATCTGTGTATTGTTCATGCACACGCTAATTGTATTGGAAATTGTTTCCACATTGTTAGGTGTGTTTGAGTTTGGGAATTTGGCGTTGGTCTAGTAATACATAGGATTGGTATCCAACTCATGTCTATCATATTGTTGTACAAGTGAGCGAGCTTTTTTGACTGCATATGCCCAATATGAGGGTCATTAAATTTTATCCATACTACATCCATTTTGTTTACAAGCATGTACGATTTGAATATTCCATCAGATCCATTGACTAACCCGTCTTGAATGTCATAATTACTAGTGAATATTTCTACAAGCATATCAGTTTTCAGTATAATAGTTGATGGTAGATTGGCAGTGTGTTGATGTGGATGGTGTACATTGTACTCATCATCCTCTTTGTCTATAGTATGTAGCATAATTTTTTGTCTAGGAGAAATGGATAACATTTGATTGTTGTGTTTTTTGACATCGTCATTTTTGTAGAAGAGATATGAAAATTTTGGATCGATAGGAGGTGTTCGCAAGCATGATTCATTCACATAAGATAAGTCCGACTCCATTTGTTTTCTTGTGTGCATATGGTTTAGGACAGAAATGAATTTTTCATTTTTTTGATGCATTGTTTTGTTTAGTTGGTAGATTTTCACATTTTATTTCCAAAAACAATACGGAATTTGTTGATCATTGAATGTAGGATACTGAAATATGAGGGGTTCATGTACAGGTTGTGCTTGGTAAAATTCTCCACAAAAGAGCATATTGATATTGCCAAAGTGTTCCGTGGGAGTATGCATTATATTTCGCAGTCGTTTGTCTATAAAATACAAGGATCTACAACCCACCAATGATATTTCATCAATAAGAGTTATTTTTATTTGTCGATATTGCTTTGATAATGTGTCTAATGATTCAGAAGTTAACAGTATCAAGTTTGTTCGATTGAGTATGCAGCGTTTCTTATGTATGCTAGTATCAATCCTTTTGGTTTGAGTGGATCGCTATCTACGAAATTGTCGTAGAAGTGTACAAGTGTCTCGTATATCAATTTTTCTGTAAATGTTTTCCCTCTACCTGCACCTCCTATTAGAAAGAGTTGGAATGGATTTGATGGGTTGAGTCACTTTTTTGTTGCTATGTCTTTAATGATTACTTATTGTTCCCTGTTTAACATCCTTCTCTTTTTTTAGTAGTAAATGGTTGAAGATATGAAGGGATGCTTCCCAATTTTGATTTTTTTTTCATGTTTTTATTTTTGTTGAAATGATATGTAAATTGCAAATCATATTTCAAGTCATATTGTTCATTGACATAATCATTTTCTGTAGGTTTTCTCATGTTGTCAGGAACATCGTTGTTTATCTCTTGTTCTCTAGTCGCGTCATTGATGTCACCCCATGTAGGATTAAGTTAGAAAGTGAATTTAGATTCGTTGTGTTTGATAGTTTGTTCATGATATGCATATGCTTGTTTCCAAGTTACAAATATTTGTTGCAATGATCTCCCATCGATGACGAAGGGAACATATAGCAACAAATTTTCACGATAGTAGATTTCATTATCAACTTCTTTGTTGTATCTGATATATCAGATGATGTTTTGATTTATTTATTTATTTATTTCATTATTTCTTTAGTATTCTGACACAAATTCAGATAGGAAAATATGTGTTAGTGCAGCTGGTCACTTGATGTAGTGATCTACAATCGATTAGCAGATTATGTTATCTGATTCATCAGGCTCTTTACTCAAAAGCATTTGTGGCTTGAGGACAAGTGTGCGTTGATCTGATGGACTCGTGTCTATGAAGACACATTTTCTAGAGAAACTATGCAATGGCAATGATAGAACAATGTGAACCGCTTGCTGAGAAGAAATTTGTTGGGTGTTGAGCAGTGTGTTGCGTAGTTGTCGCACCATTTCAATTGCATCGATATTTTTTTCTTGATGGTCTTTTCTAATTTTTTGAAATGATTTTGTTGTTGACTTGTCGAGTTTAGTCATATACGATGTATAATAATGTGTTGTTGCATGCGCATTGAGCACATATTGGGCATCCGTGTTACCTCTCCATAGTTAAGGACCTTTTTTAGAAAAGTTATTGGTCCATGTATGTGAAGGTTTTCATGTCAAAAAAATCCTTGGTTGTTTTAGTGTGCTTTTTATTGCCTATATATATTCCAGCTCATTGATTTTTAATTTGACCAGGAACATGTCAACGGTGTCTTCTTTTTAATATTGTTTTTTCTCTAACATAGAAAAAATGTCCTTTGCATTTTAAATTTCTAATTCCGTTGGTTGGTTGGAAGGCTCAAGGATCATGCTTCTTCTCATTGGAGGTATAGGGAAATTATATCTGTAATTTAATTTCGAATTTCTATAGCATCTTTTGGTGTGGTGATTTTCATGTATTCTTGCAATATCAGCTTCCAGGTTGTCTGTGTTGCAAGATATGTATTTGTTTACAAAAGATTCAATTTCATTATTCTCGTTTTGTCCATAAATTGGTGCCAATTTGGTCCATACCAAGAAGTGTGTATGTTGATTTCCTCGGTTTTGGAATTCTATTATGGAGAAGTGGTCTTGTATTGGTCCAAAAAATGATTCATCTTTGTATATCATCTGCACCAATGCTTTCAATCTATAGTTGTAGTACCATGTACAAGTCGCAGGGTCCTTTCTTATAAGGAAGTCGTTGTCTATAACGAGAAAGTGATGGTTTTGAGTAGATTTACATTTATTTTCTTATCTATGATACAATTCAGACAATGTTAATGTGAGTGGTTTCCAATTCTACTTAGCACTTGTAAATGTCAAAAAGAAGGTTGGTGGACCTAAGTGTCGTATCATTGCAAATGTGTTTCTTCGTAATTACTAGAAATAATCTGGATATGTGTGTATTTGTTTGAAGTCCATGTATCCAATATTTTATTCCAACAATTTTTCCAAGTTTGGTTTGTATTTAACATCTCTTGCAAGTAACTTTCTACCTTTCAATTAGGCTTTTCTTATCCTCACCCACATGGTTCTCAACACCTGGCCTATGATAATCGTAAGAATTTTGAAGAATTTTTTTTTTGTATGATAAGAAAAAGCACGATTTGCATGTTGCAATTACCAATGTGTAATTTGAAGATATGAAAATCAATTCGCTATATTGTCAGGTCGAGGATCACCATAAAAAAGTGTTGGGAAATTCATTTCTTCAGCAAATTTGTCTTTGAAAATACCAAGTGGATGTTTTCCTTTTGCAGGTGCAACTTGTATTAATTTATTTTGTAAATCACGAATGCAATGTGACTCTGTGAATCCATGCACCATGGTTTCATTTGGTGTGTCTTCTTCGTCTTCACTACTTGTGCTATCAATGTCTTGGAGCTCATCTCGAGTGTGGTATTTTATGTCAATATCATGTAATAGTCTCTTTCAATCCTTTTTGACGCGTATTTTTTCCATTTGATATAATTTTCTCTTACATAATTGTTGTAAAGCACGCATGATAATGTATGCTCTTACTTTACCTTATTTGAAAGGGTTTTTGTATTGAAGTCTTCTTTTAAGTTCCACTCCAATTGTATGTGTCTTGTCTAAGGATCGTGGCAAGGCATTTTGTATTATATTGGTATTGTAAGGGACATTGATGATTGCGCCAGTCATTCCTATTTGTGGTTTTTTGTATCCTAGCTCTCTTATTTGTGTAAATGCAATTCGAAGTGAAACAAGTCGCTCTTCAAGTTCTGTAAGCATTTTGACACATGACAAGGACTTGTTCAGTCTGATGTTTTCTGGTGATACAATTTTTGGCATCTTTCCAATTTAATATGCCTGTTTACACTTCTTGCATATTTTCTTACACAGTATAGCTTTGTCCTTTTTAGCCAAAGTCATGTATGTTTCTTTTTCTAATTGAGTAAATTGCACCATATTGTAGCTAAAATGCAATTGCTGGCAGATGGGACATACATGTTTTGGTGTGTCTTGTATTTTTTTGTTAAATATTACAATGGGCGTATTTACATTGCACCGTGTGCTTATTATTGTATTTTTTTTGTTTCTAGCAATAGACTTCAAATGATGAAGTGATGATTTAATTGTCCCTATAATTAGATATTGTAGTTGATTATATGGTTTTGAATTTGTTGCTTGTCATTTTTCTTTGATTATTGCTGAATTACTACATCAAGCAATAGAATTCATGTAGCAGATGGATGTTTTACTTGGTGGTGTTTTCAAAGACAATCGTTGAGTATTTTGTTTAGTAATTGAGTCTTTTTGATGATTCATAGTTAGCGGTTCAAAGTGGACGTGTGTTGTTTATATTTCAAAATCTATTATATTAAAAGTTGTTTTGGGTTGTGCACAATTGGAATATGTGGTTAGAATAATTTTTTCACTCGATGACCACAAATTAATTGTTACATTCAGTAATAGAGATACCCATTTCAAGCAGAATTCTTTCCCCTCGATTTCCCCTTGTTGGAAAAATGTTGCCAAGTTCACAATGTAATCTTGTGAATTCAAAATTTTTGGTATCTTTTGAATGAATTCGACTGTTAAGTGTTTTTCCAAGAGATGAAATGCTACAGGATTTCTAGAAAGTATTGCATTATAGAATGATTGAGCGATGTAACGACATAAGCATTGTATGTCATATTCTCCATTCGTTAAGAGGCAAATTGAGCTGAATAAGCTCTCACCACAATCACATGGGTGTGTAACTAGTCTAGACAATCCATAGTTATTTAATTGATTTGAAATGGAAGACCAATTCATATCAATCTCGCCGCAAGAGTGCAATAGTTGCACATGTGTCATTGGAAAATTGTAGTTGTCATTTTTTTGCAATATAATGGTTCATAGTGACCTGCTAATGGATTTGTGTCATGGAATAAGATGTAGTATGGAAGTTGAGGACTATTTACATTAAATCTAAGGTAATTCATTTTTTTTGTAAAAGACCAAACACATATTTGTATATTCAACAATCTAGATAGCCAATTAATGCAAAAAGTGTCACCCCATAGTCCTGTTTTAGTTGTTTCGGAAAAAGGAAATGCAGATAATCACATTCTATGGAAATATGTTTCTATGTCATGTATTCCATGCATAATCTGCAATTACATTGGGTCCAATTCCAGTTGATAAGATTTTAGTGATTCAGGTTCGCCTCTTTTAAACAATTCAAAAAATAATCGATGATGTCATTACGTAGTTCTAAAGATGTATATTTAAAGTGTAGAAGCACCTGAAATGCGTCGAACATGTAATCTCCCACATGGTAAGAAAATTTTGGTTCTCTTAGTAAGTTTTCTACACTTAAAGCGTCATCGATGGAAGCGTACTGCACTCTATGCATTCATTTGTAGTCTTTTACAACTATTGGTTGTCGTTCTATATTGATCTATTGTTCGGTTACGTTTTTTGTTTACAAACTCCATTGAGCACAGAAAGTAATAAACAAGTAATGTTTCGAATCCGTACCTTTTCGTAAGGTCTGCAAGTATTTTGTTTGTAATAAAACACTTAGTCGTGAACACTTGAAAATAGACAACACAATAACACAACATAAGATATTTAAAAATGACATAATTTTATAAGATTCACTTTCAATTAAGATTGAAAAAGACAATACACTTGATTGTAAATTTAAATAGGAAAAAGAGTTATAATTTTGATTCTATAAAATTCCATATGTACAATTTATAAAGAAAAATAAATACTTATTATACAGATCGAAAAACAACATTTATGTCAATATAAAGTAAGTGTAATACAATATTTATCATACATTATGCCAAACACTTAGACAATAGTAAATCACTAATTAATTAATGAATCATAGAAAATGAAAGTAGTTTCCATCTCAGCGTTAATCTATTATTATATTATAAAGTATTATAAACTGAAGTATAATTTTTTACGTTTTTTTATTAACAAAGTCCATTGATCGCATAAAGCAATAAACAAGCAATGTTTTGAATCCGTACCTTTGCATAAGATGTGCAGTTATTTTGTTTGTAATAAAAGACTTAGTCGTGAACACCGACAACATAGACAACACAATAACACAAAATTAGATCTTAAAAATGACACATTTTTTCTAAAATTTGCTTTCAATTTAGATTGAAAAAGATAATAGTATTGATTATAAACTTAAATTGGAAAAATAGTTATAATTTCCGCCAAGGTTGGGAAGGTCTCCTCCTGCTGCCTGTGCTAAAATGGTGAGGTTTTCTAGTACACAGATTGTTGAGCTACCTTGTGAGAAACATGGAAGCTCTACTTTCCACTACACATAACTATAAATCCCCTATTTTTTCTTTTTTTTTTTCAAAGTTTTAACAGTCGCGGTGCATAATAAATTTAATGAATTTGATTTTTTAGTGTTAGTGCATAATGAATGTAGCAAAAACAAAACAAGGCAACTGGTGCTATGATCGAATCCTCATAGTTGCCGATTTTCCAGTCACCAATAAGCTTAGCATTTACAACCTGGTTGATGTATAAATTTAATTTGAGTTCAATGAATTTCTCAAATGGTATGCCACAGTTGTGAAATAGTTTTAATTAGTGAAAATATTTCTCCTCCATACAAATTCTTGCATCTGGCACTGATCTCTATCAAATACTTTTGAAATATGTTAACACTTTCATGTGTGAATGCGTTATCAGAAAAAATCCAGAATACCCATTACCCAACACAATTCTTGAATAATATACTTACCCATAACCTTTGACTTAAAAGAGGGAAGGTTTTCAAAACTAAAGTTTGTTGTGTTGAAACTATTAGTTCTGATAACTGTTGACTTATTGGAAAAAAACCCACATCAAATATGTTCTCAGAATTTTTAAGTTCCTTCCCCATCGAACTTCCTGATTTATCCTTTAGACTTTTATGCTTAACTACCTGATGGAAGGCAATGAGAATGTTATTTATCTCTAGTTTTAATTTTCTACAAAACAACTTATCATCACTTATTCAAATGAAAATATTTTGTATCGACTATTCTTAATGCATTTATCGACAACAACAATGGAACTTTGAAGTTAGAAATATGTCCTATATTTGTAGTGAAACTTCTGCACAACCCTCGTTTGAAATGTGATACATTTTAAGTTATTACATGTGTTCCATTTTTCCACCATTTAGGACGATGCAAGTATTTTTTGAAATTAGTTCATTTTAAGACTAAATTTACTTCATTTGAAACAAGCTAAAATTTCAAAAATATTGAGAAGAAAAGAGATTTACTCCTGAAACTAATGTGACCACAGGTATGTATGGGTAGAAAGGGAAATTACATGCTTAAAGGATAACATCAACGACACCTTCTAAAGCACTATCTACTAAACAGATTATGTTCATGTATGCACAATACACCATTCAAACTTTGATCAGCACTCTAAAAAATAATTTCACCAAGATACATATTGATAACTACAAGGATAATGATTATATTTCATACTAAATAAAACAGGAATGAATCCCAGATAAACTTTAATTTTTGTCCTATTCAGATAAAGTTAATTTTGGTCCCGTTAAGATACCTTAACATTAGGATTACCAACAAACATCCATGGAACTTCGCTAAGTATGCATCCATTCTCAACACCCAACCTGATAACACTGCTACACTGAAAACATAGGTGACTTTCAAGCAAGCAAACATCAAAGCAGTCTGTAAACCTCGGTGAGGAAATTTTTTCATGAATTTTTTCAAATAGTTTTATTTAAATTAAGGCATCAGAAAAATTCAACAAAACAACATCCTGGTTGGGAGGAAAAGAGATAGTAATCATGACCATATGCACAAACGGATCAGATATCCCTCTTTACATCCTACTATTTTGCCAGTCTATAAGACCACATTTCTTTTAGGAATTTGTTTGAGCAGTTCACATGCTTCCTAATTTTGTGTTCTTTGTCACGGATTTTGCAATTGAAACATTGGACAAAAGTCCCTTCTCCATAATGCTATGGAAGATATCCATGCCCTAACCAGACATGCAAATTATATACGTGATTCACAAATTCTGCCTAAAGTTCTTGAATGGAATATATGAAAGGAAGAATACAGAACAAGTGTTGGTGATTCACTGATTATCCAATAGACAAAGAGAAAACCTTGTTATTTTCATTCATTCCAAAAAAAATTAGCAAAAACAAACTCGAATCATTTTGTGTATTCTGTCACGGATTTTGCAACTGAGAAATTGGAAAAAAGTCCCTTTTCCATAATGCTATGAAAGATATCCATCTCCTAACCAGACATGCAAATTATACACGCGATTCGCAAAGTTTTCCTAAAGTTCTTGGACAACATATATGAAAGGAAGAATACAAAATAGGTGGGGGTGATTTACTGATTACCCAACAAGAAATCGATTCATAGAGAGAAAACCTTTTTATTTTCATTCATTCCAAAACAAAATAGAAAAAACAAACTTGAATGATCCATGCCTAAATCAAGAGTTCCAGCAAAGCAAACCTAAAAACATTCTTTACCTTTATGTAAATACAAAATTTTTGTAACTTGATATAGCTTCTCAAACCTTGCAAATAGCTTGTTCAGCAGAGCTCAAACAAAACCAATGAAAAAAAGAAAACAAACTGATTTTTCATGCGATAGCTTCTTGGAGAAGCTTCACAAATTTATAGAAATTTAATGCTCATTAATTCAATTCGGTACACAAAATACTGTCAAAATCTGATATAAAAGATAAGGACACTTGTCACTTTCAAACTTTTTACTTTAACATGTAACAAAATTGTTTTGGCAATAAGACTCCAAAATAGTCACATCACCCTTGAACACCAATCAAATGCCTAGAAAAATAAATATGTTAATTTTAAAAATGTTTGAAATTACTCATAACTTTATAATATGCCAAATTTGAAAAAAAAAATGCATCTTAATGGCCACTTTTGCAAAATTAATCTGCACCATTGAAATGTATAGTATTCCTACCGAAGGCAGGGACTAATAAGGAGCACAACATACCATTTCCTTTATTGGCCAATACTAAAGCTTCATTGACGTCATGGAAGTTCGAAGAAATAAACACTAACACGATACATTCATTCCTCACCATTCTCTAATAAATTGAATGATGCATCTCGATTTCCGTGAGCATCGATTATTTTATTCAATTGTTCAACACCAAATTGAAATGCTGCAAACTATGATCTCTACTAAGATTTTGGGAACCAAATTTTTTTAATCGACCAAAAATCTCTTCATGATTTGTAAAGTGATTTCCATAATTCGCTCGGGCTTGGGGAGAATGTTTTTGACACTCTCCCTCTCCATACATTTACCAACCCACACATGGAACTGTGGAAATCGAGCCTGGAACGACAGCTTAAAATTCAAAATAATTTCATAAGTTTGGAACCATGACGAAACCGAAATGAAGGTGACATATCACTACTACATGACACCTATTTTGAGACAAAATCTGGAGAAAAATTTTAACTTCATCTCTAAATTTTTCCAACAAAATTAATATTGTCTCTAATTTTTCCCCCTTTTTAATTTTAAAAATAAATTGACTTTTACCATACCAAGCTGGGGGTAAATTAGAAGAAGCGAACCCTATACAAGGAGAAAATGATACCACTCACACATGGCCATATCAACCCTTCAAACGGATCTCCGAGTGCTGAATCTGAAACATAATTTATAGAGCTAGAGATCTATGCAAGGAGGACCAGTATTTGTGGTACAAATTGTTTCACTGGCTTGTTTTCTTAGAAAATGTAGATAGGCATACAAATGAGGATTGGGATTTGTGGCATGGACTAAGTTCTATTATTTTAGGATGGATTTCCTGTTACAAACTTCTTATTTAAGAGGAAAAGTGAACCATTCACCCTGCCACATGTATAACAGCCAGCCTTTATGAGGACTTCCATTTGTAAATACAAGTATGACCACAATCTACAATAAAGGGGCATCACCACTAACAACTTTGTTCCCCTCATGCCCTCTCTTCCCACACTCACTGATAACCAAGTTGCATTCAATTTCGTAACCTCCTTGAAAAGTCTCCACTCGGCCATTCCGCAAGCCATAGATGAAAGAGAGAGATCATTTGTGCAATCTTAGGAAACCTGCAATCATCTCGCTATAGGGTGCACTTTCGAGAGATAACAGAACTCAAATCCCAACTCCCTCCACACTTATACCTCCCCAAAAAAACTTATTCCTCCCATAAAATAAACCCCATAGCCTTCTCATACACCATTCCTAGGCCATCTACTCAACATCCCACAAACAATAAAAAACATACAAGCATTTACATATTCATTAAAGGGAAAGAAGAGCATTTCCAAGAGCCAAGATCTTACCTCTCCATGATTGAATTTGTTCCAAGTCCAAAACAACAAGCTTTCCATTGCAGAACAATCCAATACCAACAATCCACAAGCATGCAACAATCTCCAATCTTCTCAAAAAGAAAGAGCTCTCAAAACCCAAAAATGAAGTGATAAAAGTGAAGCAACACCAAAAACAAGATAAGGAATTTCAATAAATAGAAGAGGAAAGAGAAGAGGATGAGGTGGATGTTATCACCGAATCACTGCACCCTTGTGTTTATACAAGTGCATATACTTGGACTCACGGTGTGATTGGATAACATGGGTACTATCTCCAAGTTATGGGACTTGCTACTTGAGATAGACCTCCAGAGAAAGTTGGTTCTTGCTCCTAAACTACCTGCCACAATCTACTCTAATGTAGGGGAAACTAACTATTCTAATCTAAACTTCCAAGGGACCAGGGAGAGAGAATACTTGAAATGAAATCCTACACTAAGCGGTGATACACTAGAAAAGGAGGGGTGTGAGAGTAGTCTCCAGATGCGTGAAATACAGAAGTAAAGTGCACAGTAGAAGAGGTGATGACAGTTCTCCATAATCTAGCAAAACGCATTCACAACAATATTCCAAGCATACACAATGATAATGGATCCCTGCAAGAACATAATAATAGACACAATATTCTTATAGAAAGATTAAATGGGCAAGAAGAATACAAGAAAACACAGCAGGGGAAGATACATCCACAAACTGATATTTTATTGCTTCATGATATGCACAGTTCAATCTATTACAAGATAAGGGCCTGGATCACCATGCAAGGAGTCCACTACAAGGACCTGCAACACATTGGCTTCACAAAGCAATTTTGGCAGAGCTTTGCTACAAAAACTACCTCTCCTTACAATGAGCCCAGCAGTCCAATTTATATAATAATGAGAAGGGAAGAGAGAGGAAATCCAAATCTACCCCAACCGCTTCTAGGTTGCATTTAATTCATCTCATTATGGCGGTAGGTTAGAAAGTGGTGAATTGTATTTGCATTTAAGCTTGTTGTCGAAATGTCATTTCTAGCCATTACCATGTGCCAGAGACGTTTCTTGATTTTCTCTCTCCAAACTGAACCGAAATGAAAGATTGACCACAGAATCGTGTAGATAATTTCATTAGATTTCCATTGATATAAATAACATGAAAATCCGAGCTTTGGATAGATAGTTATGGCGATCTGAAGATTTAGGGAAAAAAACAGGCCAAGACGGATCGGCGGGAAAAATTTTGAATTTTTTTCGCGCACTGCCACTTGTATGACATGTGTCGGGATATGATTCATTCGTGGGTTCATCCTCTGAAAATTCCTTTCGGGCCCTTAAACTTGGACACATGGCACTATTTTATTGGTTCGGACCGGAGGGGTGCATTTTTATCTTGCGCCAAACACTTAGCAACTTTTCAACCTTCTGACACGTGTCATGTTCTGATTCGTCCACGGGCCTCCTTGTCTCTTTTCGGCCACTTCACCTTTTTGCATCCTACGCATCCCTCGCATACTTTTGGCCCGGATGTCCCAAACGAAAATCTCCTACTTCGGTCGATTCGGGCTTCCTTGTTCCTATTTGAGGTGAAGACACGTGGTGAGATTCCATTCGTTGGTGGCTCTTTCAGCTTTTTGCGTCCCTTGTGTACTTTTGGCCCAACTGACCCAGATGAAAGTCCCCTGTTTCGGCCGAATCATCCGGTTTGCGTCCTCCACGTACTTTTGGCCCAACTGTCCCGGACTGCCTGGGAAAAATATCTCTGAACCGCCCGAAATGGAATGACTTGCGCCAAACTGGCCGATCCGCGTCCCGTGCGTACTTTTGGCCCGGATGTCCCAGACTGCGCGAAAGAAGACTTAGGAAACTTTTCCCTTGCTTTCGGCCAATTCACCTTTTCGTGTCTCGCACGTCCCGACGTCCCAACTATCCCGCAGACTGCCTGGACTAGGACTTAGCCGATTTTCTTCATTTTTCGGCCCCAAGCTTGGTTTTTTGTAATTTTTTCACTTTTTCTAACTCGTTGGGTTTTCTTCTTGGATAGGAGAGTTAGAAGGAAGCCGAGGGGGCCCCAAAAAACATAATTTTGTGCCTTAAATCAATTTATTTGCTTGGGACTAAAAAATTTGATGCATGTTATCAAAATTACCTTGAGGTGTGAATTCTGGATAACAATTTTGGTGACTCAGCGAGGTTATTTACCTGTCAGATGAAGATCGACCAGCTTCTTGTAGCAATCCATTGGGCATGTAGTCTGTTTGATAACCTCTCAGCTAATCTGAAATTTGAAAACTTGTGTCCTTGAGCTATCGAAACATTCGTTGAGTTGGTTCTCTTGTGGCTGCAATTCTTTTCCAGAAGCTTGATGAACTGCAAACATGCACATACTAGAAGCAATATGACATGTGCACAAGCACTTAGGGAAATAAAAAATACTCTAATAGTAGTACAATGTGCATAATTACTTAGAGGAATGGAAGTTCTAAATAAATATTTACAAGGGTAAAAGCTATCTTTCTAGTAGCAATGTTTGAGATAGATCCCATTGACCGGAATCTGCAATTCTTCACCATCCAGCTTAGCCAGTCAGAAGGCATTGCTACCTTTGCATTCAACGATCATGTACGGGCCACTCCAGATGGCATCAAACTTGGAATGTTTTCCCGGCTTTGCACGATCTGCATCCCATTTCGACACTAGATCTCCGATTTGGAAGGTTCTAGCCTTGGCTTTCCTGTCAAAAGTCTTCTTGATCAACGTTTGATCCTTATCTATTTCCTGGGCTGCATGCTCTCTAATTTCTTGGAGCTCCATTAATGCTGCATATCTAACCTCCATGGGTTCAAACTCAGCCAGTTCCAACTGTTTCATCATTTCCAATACTGGAAACTCAAGTGATATAGGTAGAACTGCTTCTTTCCCGTACACAAGCTTGTATGGAGAGCTTCTTGTAGACCTCTTGGGTGTGATTCTATCAGCCCATAGCGATGATTTGAGCTTTGAGTGCCAAGTCCTTTGATTCTCATCCAGAGTCCTTCTGATGATTCTTAGTAGGTTCTTGTTTGTAGACTCGACTTGGCCATTACCTTGAGGGTAATAGTTTGATGAAGTGCTGAGATACACACAATTCTTGACAGACCATTCAGTGATTTTTGTGCCAAGGAATGCCAATGCATTGTCTGATATGATAGTGGCAGGGGCACCAAACCTCGTGACTATCTCATCATAAAAATCTAAGATATTGGATTCGTTTGCCTCCATGAGTGCCACTGCTTCGGTCCACTTGGTGAAATAGTCTATTGCTGTAAGTATCCACTTCTGACCTTGACTCGAATTGGGATTGATGACTCCAATGAATTCCAGTCCCCATTGCACAAATGGATGATCTACTGAAATTGGATGAAGGGGCAACGCTGCTAACCTCTCTTTCCCTGTGAAGAATGCACATCTTTTGCATTTTTTGACCCATGAGTAGCAATCATTGAACATCGTAGGCCAATAGTAACCAGCCTTCATTATTTTGAGGGTTGTTACTCGTGGAGCAAAGTGGCCTCCTGCTTCCCCATCATGGAAATCGTGTATGATCTTCTCAACTTGACCTGTTCCAATGCATCTTAATAGAACACCATTGATGTCCTTCTTGAACAAGATACCATTAATGAGTACATACTAGATAGCTTGTAATCTAAAGTATCTCCTCTTTGCTTTGCTCATTTCTGGAGGGCACAGGCCTTTTTGGAGGTAATACACAAGGTCTTGAGTCCAACATGGAATGGGTGCAGCATCAGATGGTTGTTCTTGATCATTCTGTAGTAGTAGGACAGCATCCTCTTCACTTTTTGACCCGTCTGGTTGTTTGGAAGCGAGCTGCTCACACAAGCCTTTGCCATGAACTAGCTTGGTCACTTTGATTTCAATATCATATTCCATCACCTGAGTGATCCAACCTGCTCTCTTCTCATTTAAATCCTTGTTTAGGAGGAAGTCCTTGACACCAGCATGAGACACCAGCAGTTGAATCCTATTGTTTGAGACCAAATGTCTGAATTTCTTCAAGCTCCAGATCACAGCAAGGACATGCTTTTCGATGAAATAATACTTTATTTCATAATCTTCCAAGGTTTGAATGAAGAATGCTATGGGCTGTTCTAAACCTTCTCTATTCAGTTGTGTCAAGATAGCTAAGATTGTGTTTGATCCTCCAAATGCATACAACATGAAGTCCTTTGAAAAGTTTGGGTTGACAAGAGTTGGAGCTTGTGATATTACATGCTTGATGTTTTCAAAAATCTCTTTTCCCTATGCTGTCCATTTGAATGTGAGACTCTTCTTCAACATTATTGTTAAAGGCTTCACAAGAGTGGCAAAATTAGGCACAAATCTGCGGACAAAGTTTATCCTTCCCAAGAAGATTTGAAGATATTTCTTGTGGTGTTAAAATGGGAGTGTTCGGATGGCTTCAACCCTTTCAGGATAAATTGTTAGCCCTTCCCTAGAGACAATGTGGCCCAACAATTTTCCCTCGTGTGCCAAGAATATACATTTCTTTGGATTCAACGACACTCTGAACCTTCTACACCTCTGAAACACTATTTTGAGGTGAAAGAGATGGTCCACTGCATTCTTTGAGAATACAGTGATATCATCCAGTTATACCAGCACTATATTGTTGATTAAGCCTTTGAATGCCATATCCATAGCTCGCTGAAATGTTGCTCCGGCATTTGATAGTCCAAATGGCATCTTCTTGTAAGCATACGTGCCCCATTTTGTAGTGAAGGCCATCTTGAATTGATCTTCTTCTTTCACCATTATTTGATTATAGCCTGAATATCCATCTAGCAATGAAAACCTTTCTAAACCAGCTATAACCTACAATATTTGTTCCATTTATGGAAGCGGATAATGATCCTTGAGTGATGCTCTATTTAGATCGCGAAAGTCCACACACAATCTTATTTCTCCATTTCTTTTTCTTACCGGCACCAAGTTTGCAACCCAACTTGAGTGTTTGATGGGGAAGATGATACTAGCCTCAATAAGCTTGCTTAACTCTTTTCTCATGAGAGGTTTAATATGGAGATTCACTGGCCTTTACTTTTGCCTGACAGGATTGGATTCCGGATCTAGTTCAATAGTATGTTGTGCCAACTTTGGGTTGAAACCTCTTAAATTTGTAAGTCCAAGCGAAGACATCTGGGAATTCTTGGCAAAGCTGAACAAAATCAGATTTTTCTTGTGGAGTACTTACTTTGCCAATTTGCAATGTCTTGCCTTCATCTACTAAGATAAGTTCTGAATCTTCACCCTTTACTTGGATGTTCGCTTTCTCCTTCAGGAACTGATCATTTGGGTTGAAAATTGACTCCAAGGTTATGAGGCATTTTGGTAATTTGTTAGTTCTCAGCTGCACCACTTGGTCACCATACTGCTGCTCTAGCTTGTCTTGATTCCTGGCAGAGAACTCAACTTCTTCTTGTAGGAAATTAACAATTTGTTGATCATTCTCAAAGACTTGCCAACTTGTGTTGTTATCTGAAACAACTGGTCTCACAACCACTTTGATATGAGGCTGAGTTTTCTCACTTTTGATACTTTCTACAACATCAAACGCAGCCCCAATTGCTGCCAGTCTGTCAGTGGCTTCATTCTTTTTTCTTGGGATGGAATTGATGCTAAAAGCTTCAAAATCTTTGATAAGATCCCATACCCGATTTTTGTAGTTCTTCAACAGATCATTTTTGGTAGCATTGTTTTCCTTGACTTGGTTTATGATCATCTCACTATCACCAAATACTTGTAAATTCCTGATGCCTTTCTTCCTTGCCCAGTGCAATCCATGAATTAAGGCTTCATACTTAGCTGTATTATTAGAGCATGCAAACTGAAACCTAAAATCTGAATAATACTTTATACCTTGCGGTGAAATGAGCATAGCTCCTCCTCCTGCACCTTGTCTACTCCTCGACCCATCAAAGAACAATTTCCATACTTCATTTTCGTCCTTATGATCTGGCTTGGTGATGCTAGGGAGAGGTTGATTTTCTTCATGTATGCAATAGACCCCTAGCTCAGATTCTCGCACTTCTTGATAAGGATCAAAATCATGTACCTTGTTTTCCCATTCATCAAGAGTTAGATCCGAGATGCTTCCAACCTTGGTGTCAGCTTCATCGGTGCTTGGGTGGTCTTCTTGATCAAATGCTGAACAATTGGCGTTGATCTAACTTGGAGTGTAAGGCTCAATGTGGAAGTTTGCAATAGGTTCAGACCTGATTGTAGCCTTAGTTCCATACCTCGTTCTGAACAGCATGTGTGACCAATCAGTAGACATATATCCCCCAATCTTGGTTGTGAAGTCCCTTGACAAGCATAGGGCAAAGAGTGGTGGAAGGTATATGACTGATACATCTTGTAAAACAACAACATTTGGACATGCATGCAAGGTAAGACTTAAGTTTCTAATCACTCCAACTGTTGTTACTGCTTTCCCATCCAGATGCACTACTCCTTTGGATATGGTCTCATACTGGAGTCCTAGCTGATTAGCTATTTGTTTAGGCATCACTGAGCTACTTGCCCTGGATTCTATCATGCAATTGTGCACTAACTAATTTCCAATGATTAATGAAATATAGAAAGGAGGGGGCTTCAACGTTTTACCTTGCTATCCTCCATGATTCCCTTCTAGCTGGGCAATATTTGTGAACACTTTCCCTTGCATCTAAACTTGCTGATTCGAAGTTGGCCAGTCCTTCATGGCAGCTTGTAACAAATCTCTTTGGCCTGGGATAGACAGGGATTCCCACATTGATATGATGACACTTGTCTTCTTCATCTGATCAATGATATTTAATGGTGATGAAGGATGTCTTTGCTTTCCCTTGGTTTTCATATTCACTCCTTGCACATGGGTAGTAACAACTGGTATTTGAGTTGGCCTAGGAGATGTTCTTGGATGCCCTTGTGCATTTACAATTGGATTTTGCTTGCCAACCATTTGTGGGGCCATGGAAGGTTGTGGATTGGTTGGAGCTAATGGATGCTCTTCCCCTAAGTTTCTTATTTTTGACCTTGTGTTGGCTGCAACACCTTGAGAAACTGCCTGATTCATGCCACAAAAATCCTTTGCTTGCCAATTTACCAACGTGGTATCATTTGGGGCTGATTGCTGTTGGAATGTTTCTTGTTGTTGGCTATTTCCTTGACTTCCCTCACCCTCCACACTAGTGTTTGTCACCATTAATGCTTGATTCAAAGCACCATTGAAGCACATGGATTGGTTATGAGGTTCATTACATGAAAAACACCAATCATACTCCTGGGCAATGTTTTTTTGTGTTGGCACCAATGCCTTAGAGGTAGATATGGCATTTGGATTATAGGGCTGAAATGGTCTATTGGTAGGAGGCCTTGTTTGATTTATATTTGCAGCTAGATTAGGAGGCCTTTGTGGTTGGTATGGCTTCTTGTTAGGCTGAGCTTGGGGCTGGTAAGAAGGTCTAAATCCTTGAGCTTGCTGTCTTTTGATAGTAACCAGCTCATTTCCCAAATTTTGTAACTATTTCATGACCTCTTGGAGTTCATTTGAAGCACTAGAGGATGAAGTAGAAGTTTCATTTGAACTTTGATTTCTAGGGGTGGGAATAGGAGCCAAAGTGGGTGCTTGACTAGTACTTGGATTTTCTAGGTTTGGATACAAGGGCATGGGAGGCCTAGGAGCCAGTTTACTAGCTTGAATAAGATAGGTTTCAGCTCTAATGGCAATGCTATAAGCAGCAGGTAAGGTTTTTCCTCCCATAGATTGAATTAACATAGAAATATCAGAATTCAAAGGTTTAAGGTAATATAGAAAATCACCTTCTGCTGTTGGCTTGAATGCCACTAGAATCCTATCCCAAGACCTTTGAAATCTGAAGTTGAAGTCAGTCAGCTACTCATTGGGGGCTCTCTTGATAGTTGTCAATTTTTCTAGTAGAGAAAAATTGTCTCCCTTTTCCCCAAACTGTTCATGGAGAACTATGCATAACTGATTCCAATTTGTGATAGACCCAGCTCCAAGGCTCCTAAACCATTGTAATGCCTTCCCTTTGAATGAAGACGCCAACAATTTGACAGCCACATCCATTTCATTTATCTCATGGATTGCACAGACGTTAGCAATGTCTTTGACATGATCACCAGGAGTGGTATGATTTTCTCCAGTGAAAAATGGAATGTTCCTCAACGCTGCAATTGGAACTGGATTCTTTGCATTGAGGGTAAGTGGGCTGCTGCCAGTGAAGTTGAAAAAGGGATTCGGTGGTTGTGCCATTTTTATTGGCCTGAGAACCCTTGTTGACACGAGAAAATATCTATCAGGTGGAGGTGTAGACAAAGTTCAATTAGGTGGAGACGCATATATTTGAGCTCTTCTTCCCCTTCTTTCTCTACCTGGAGATAGGTGCAGATAAACAAACAATCCTTCCTCCCTAGTTCCTGACCTGGTCTATATTCTTCTCATAAATTTTACAGGCTTGGACTGCAGAAACCAGCAGATTATGCCACTTTTAGAGTCTCCAGATGTGCAATTTCAAATCTCATTGAAAGCTGGAACTTACAACAAGTGCACATTGTTCTTGTTACAATGAAAGTAAAGACCTCTAGGTCCCACCAGGTGTGCTAGAACTGTTATCACCGAATCACTACACCGTTGTGTTTATACAAGCGCATATACTTGGATTCACGTTGTGATTCGATAACATGGGTACTATCTCTAAGTTGTGGGACTTGCTACTTGAGATAGACCTCCAGAGAAAGTTGGTTCTTGTTCCTAAACTACCTGCCACAATCTACTCTAATGCAGGGGAAAATACCTATTCTAATCTAAACTTTTAAGGGACTAGGGAGAGAGAATACATGAAATGAAAGCCTACACTAAAGCGGTGATACACTAGAAAAGGAGGGGTGTGAGAGTAGTCTCCAGATGCATGAAATACAGAAGCAAAGTGCACAGTAGAAGAGGTGATGACAGTTCTCCATAATCTAGCAAAATGCATTCACAACAATACTCCAAGCATACACAATGATAATGGATCCCTGCAATAACATAATAATAGACACAATATTCTTGTAGAAAGATTAAAGGGGCAAGAAGAATACAAGAAAACACAGCAGGGGAAGCTACATCCACAAACTGATATTTTATTGCTTCATGATATGCATAGTTCAATCTATTACAAGATAAGGGCCTGGATCACCATGCAAGGAGTCCACTACAAGGGCCTGCAACACATTGGCTTCACAAAGCAATTTTGGCAGAGCTTTGCTACAAAAACTACCTCTCCTTACAATGAGCCCAACACTCCAATTTATAGAAAAATGAGAAGGGAAGAGAGAGGAAATCCAAATCTACCCCAACTGCTTCTAGGTTGCATTTAATTCATCTCATTATGGCAGTAGGCTAGAAACCGGTGAATTGTATTTGCATTTAAGCTGGTTATCGAAATGTCATTTCTGGCCATTACCACGCGCGAGAGACATTTCTTTATTTTCTCTCTCCAAACTAAACAGAAATGCAAGATTGACCCTGTAATTGTGTAGATAATTTCATCATCTTTCCATTGATATAAAGAACGTGAAAATACGAGCTCTAGATCGAAAGTTATGGTGATCTTAAGATTTAGGGCAAAAAAAGGCCAAAACGGATCAGCGGGAAAATTTTTGAATTTTTTTCGCGCACTGTCACTTGGATGACATGTGTCGGAATCTGATTCATCCGCGGGTTCATCCTCTGAAAATTCCTTTCGGGCCCTTAAAATTGGACACGTGGCACTATTTTATTGGTTCGGGCCTGAGGGGTGCATTTTTACCTTGCACCAAAAACTAAGCAACTTTTCAACCTTCTGACACGTGGCACGTTCTGATTTGTCCGCGCGCCTCCTTGTCTCTTTTCGGCCACTTCGCCTTTTCGTATCCTACGCGTCCCTCACGTACTTTTGGCCCGGATGTCCCAAACGAAAATCTCCTGCTTCGGCCGATTCGGGCTTCCTTGTTCCTGTTTGAGGTGAAGACACGTGGCGAGATTTCATTCATTGGCTGCTCTTTCGGCTTTTCACGTCCCTCGCGTACTTTTGGCCCAACTGTCTCGGATGAAAGTCTCCTGTTTTGGCTGAATCGGCCGGTTCATGTCCTCCGCGTACTTTTGGCCCAACTGTCCCGGGCTGCCTAGGAAAAATATCTCCGAAATGGACTGACTTGCGCCAAACCGGCCGATCCACGTCCCGCGCGTAATTTTGGCCCGGATGTACCAGACCACGCAAAACAAGACTTAGGCAATTTTTCCTTTGCTTTCAGCCAATTTTCCTTTTCACGTCCCACGTGTCCCGATGTCCCAACTGTCCCACAGACCGCCTGGACTAGGACTTAGCAAATTTTCTTCATATTTCAGCCCCAAGCTTGGTTTTTTACAATTTTTTCACTTTTTCTAACTTGTTGGGTTTTCTTCTTGGATATGAGAGTTAGAAGGAAGCCGAGGGGCCCCCAAAAACATGATTTCGGGCCTTAAATCAATCTATTTTCTTGGGACTAAATAATTTCATGCATGTTATCAAAATTACCTTGAGGGGTGAATTTTGGATAACAGTGGATCTATGTAGGATTCCACTTCACACATTCTCAACCCCAACACCAAATTCAACTTCATTCTCTAATGCATAATCGATAGGTGGGTAAATATTATGATAGTTTTACTTACACGCTCAAAAAATCCCACACCCCATAAGGACTAAAATTAAAACATGTAAGACAAGTGTAATTACAACTTTCAACTTGACTTAAGAAAATGCATAAAGAAGGGTTAAATTTAAATCTCCAACCATAGGTAAGGTTGTTATACAAATTTTAGAGGTATGGGACAAGTTTAACTTGTCCCACAAGCCTCCAAAATCAACCACCAAGGAAAAATTTGAATTTCAAAGAAGATGAAGTGTTTCATAATCCAAAATGAACTTACATATCTCTTACAACACTTTAATTCAAGGCCAACAACTCTATTAATTACTTTCTTATGACATATTTTAATTAATTAACTTAACAACAAGATTACTCATAATATTAACACACCATTTATTAAATAATGAAAGGGGTCAATGCACCACAAAATAAACACATGCAAACATTAACAAAGGAACCAAATAAAAGGAAAACACAAATCCCTTGGTCACATTTAAAGGTGATCACCCCCATGGGAATACCTAACATAATCAAACACACACAAAAAAATATTGTTGCCATGGTGACCTCGTTGAATTCATCTATAATTCCAATGTGGTTGGTCCCCAATCCCCCGATGTTTTTTGTGATATTGTTAACCTAAAAAAATACAAATACCTCCTTCGGCATCATGGCCACATCAGAACATCTAAATGAATATAATATACTTCCAAATTCATCTATATATATGTGAATCACAACAATCATCAAGCCAATCAATAATATCACTTAAAATTTCAACAACAACTATATCATCATAAATTTTAATTCAATTTTCATTTCCTAGGTCTAATCAAAATATCCAAATATCACATGTCCAAACAACATCTATAATGTAACCATGTCAGACATAATATCAACATCAATATATAAAATTTCTCTAATAATAATCATGCATCATATATGAATATGATTCAACAATAATCCATGCTCTAACATCTAATCATAATACTAAATCAAACTATAACAATGTCAATGGTATAGTCAAGCAAGTCATGATTAGTATCAAAAGGTGTCAAAGGGAAGTGGGCACTACAGAGGTCATGAATGTGTTGAAAAATAAATGAGATTGATTCACCTTGAAACAAAGGAAAAATTCATGACAGAAGTATGTCTTAGTCCGAAAAGTATGAGAAGAAGCTAAAAACTAATGCAACATGAAACATCATTATTCGAAGCAAAGGAGCTCATGGAGAGGCTCAAAATTAAGTTTCATGGAGTATTTGAAGATATTCCATTTTTCAACCTACAAACACAAAGTTCTATGAAGGAATAATGGGAATATGAAGAGTCATAAAACATGAAAAAGTCAAGAGTCACGCGCAAGAGTCTTGTTTGATTATTTAAGATCATTTTTTTATCATGAAAATGTTGTTGAAAGTTGTAAGCTTACTGGAGAGAAGATAAGAAGGGTGCTAGTGTGCTAAAACTATGGAGAATTTAAAAAGTAGAGGAGAGTACAAGTGAACTGAAGAAGTAGTCGTAATAATTTGTGGAAGAAAACATAGTAAAGTGATAAGAGTTATTTGTAAAATTATAAGTTACAACTTAGTATATAGGGGGTTAAAGCCTCATTTTAGGTAGTATCTTATAGAAGATTAGTTGTTGCTAGTTAATTTGTTATGAATTGAAAGTTATATGTAAGTTAAATATTACTAAAGGTCAAGTAGATTCGTTTCCAAATTCGAGAGTTTTATCTCTTGGTTGAGTTGAAGCTCCACCATGAAATCATGTAACATTTGTAAGGAATTTTTGTCCTAAGCCTAGTTCTTTGTTTTAGTGGGTTTTTGTCCATTACGAGTTTCTGACCTCAAATTTTGTCTTTTCATGTGTACATGTGTTTTTTTTCTCTCTTTCCTTTTCATGGTTGAATGCTCATACTCTTCATTGTTAATATACTTAAGTCTGATTTATTGAATAAATGTGAATTGGTTTAAAAGTTTTAGAGAATAGTAATTCAACCCCCCAGTGCCTTGATTTCTAACAATTGGTGTCAGAGTGAGGTTCTCTTGAAACAAGTATAGCAGCTTGGAGTATATCCTTCCTGAAAACAAGCATGGATTTTGAGGTAATCCATTGTAGAAACTCAAGAGATAGGTATGCATGTGAGGATGAAGTCTCAAATGAAGAAGAAGCTGAAATAAATCATGAATCAGAACTGATAAGCTCCCTAGACAAATTGAAACATGAAAGGGAAAACAAAAAAAAATTGAAGATAAAGATGAAATAGTATGAAGATAAAATTATGCTCCTTGAGGATATGAAAAATTAAAAAAATGAATATGAAATTAAATATATTGAAACCCAATTGGATTTGATATTATCCTCCTTTAAAGTCAAAGAATAAGAGTATCTGAAACCCAATACTAAGTTCAATTCACAAGTTGACAAGATGATAAAAAATTTGAATTCCAAATAGCGCTCCTACATGAGGCATGAAAAATAAGTGATATCCTTGAGAACTAAGTTAAAGGAAGTAAGAGATATATTGAAGATGTATAACAATATGGAAAAGAGCTCTAAAACCCTGAATGGAATGCTTGATAGACAAAATCTAGTTGGTGATAAGACTGGACTAGGCTTGATTGAAGAAGTTATGAAGAAGTGTGAGGATAATAAAATTGGTTCAAGTAGATACTCAAACATGAGGACAAATAAGGGAATAAATTATAGAAGGCCTAAATAAATTAGGTAGCCTAATTATTTCAGGTATGAGATAACCTTTAATGGATATTATTTTTCATGTCATGATTTTGGAAATAGAGCTTGGGACTGCATGAATAAATTTGATAGAGAACACCCTTTGAGAAGAATATAGTTTGTTTCAACTACCAAGATAAATGACACATTGCAAGATACTGCTTAGAGGAACCAATGAGTCAATTTTTAGAAGATGAAAAATTAAGAGGAATGAACCATGTTGTGTTTTTTAATTGTCGTGGACAAGGACACTTTACAATTCATTTTCACGCATATCCCAGATAAAGTAAAGTGTTATAGACATTGTAAATAAAATGAAAAGAGATATTCAAGATGAAGACACATCCTAGAAGTGAACCTAATTCTGCCAAGTGTGAGAAAACCATAGGAAATAATATCATGAGGTATGCATATCAGGTCAAGGAAAACTATTTTAGAGTAGACAAAGAAGAAAATGATAAAATAGTAGTGTGGGAAGATGATGCATGTTAAATAAATACATCAAGATTTGATGATCAAGCCAAGAAAAAACCATGAACAACCTTCAATCATAGTTAATATAAAACAAGGAAATGAATCTCATCATGCATTCTTGACAAGCATTGAAGGATTAAGACATGGAGGTAGAACGTCTTGCAATACATCAATGAAAATGGACAACATTTCAAATGCAAGAAAATGAAATTTTAAGCTATCACGATCCTTTGATGACTATCTTTTATTTTGAAGTCATCCCACAAGGAAGTGTGCATTCTCTAGGATTCTCGAAGACGTAAATATTTTAAAGTAAAAATTGTGAGCTTTAAAACTACATTACCATCCTGAGCTTGTAAAACAAGTCCTCTCGATGATGATGTTGATTCAACAATCCACAATAGGATATTGTCTTTAACATGTGATAATTGGTGTCTCTACCAAGTTTCTAAGGTATGGAAGATTCAAGGAATGTGTGCTTTGTCTCATGTTCAAGTTCTAGTGATCATTCAAGTTGTTGAGCGTTCATGTCAAGAATGTGTAGTCAAGAAGTCTCAAAATCTAAGCTTTCCTTCTCTTTGCTGTCAAGATTAGATCATTGTCTATTTCATCTATTGAAGGTTGTTATCAAGTAAGAGACAGTTTCTAGATAATGTGATGTGTGTTTAAATATGCCAAGTACCTTGAATCTCTAATCATGTACAATTTTTTTCTCAGTTGTTTATAAACTAGCTATGATGAGTAATCTTAATATTGCAAGATAGTCATGTGTGAAGTAAAATTTATGTTTGAGTCTAAATTGTGATTTTAAGATAAACATCATGTTATTATTGTTCTTCAAATATGAGTGACCCATCAGACTGTGTATAGAAGTTCTCAATAAGAATAAAAATGTGAAATCTATGTTCAAGTGTGTTACGAGTGTTCCTTATTGTTAAAATTTTCAAAGTGTCAAGTATGCATGGTATCTAGTCTTTGTTAAGATAAACATCCATCAAGGAATATGACCAAGGATTTTATCTAAGGATAAATTCTCAGTGCAAGATTTGAAGACAAGATTCACTAATAAATATGATCAAGAGAATGAATAAGCTGAAGCAAAGTACTATGGGTTTTTGCAAGCACATAGCTATGATAGATGGTTGAAGTTGTCATGAAGTGAAGACATCAAGTAACATTATAAAGGTAAAAAATTCTAGAAATGACATCATAAATATAAAGGCATAAATGAGATGCATCAATCCTGTCCTTTCCCATACGGATGGTGTGAAGAATAAGTGCACTCAATTGAAGCCTTGAGGAAGTCAAGACAATAAATTAATTAGGTCACCATAGAATAGTATGGGCTATATGGAAAATTTTCAAGAAATGAGTTATGCCTTGGTAGTATTTAAATAGGTTAGGAATGATTCAAGCTAATGACCTAGTTAAGTAAGTCTTAGTTACAATTTTTTCATCAAGCTCATACAAGCAAGTAGAGAAAGGTAAGAGTTGATATCAGATGTAATAAAGGTGATGATGGATCATGTCAAGGAAGGTAATTTTAAGTTTCATATACTCTTATACGATCATGAAGGTGAGGCGTGGATGAGAATAACAAAGAATATTATGAACACCATTGGGAAACACCATGTTAAAAGGTTGAACATGACAATTCTTGAACTTGAATAAAGATAGTAAGGGAAGAAAATGAATGAACTGTGTCCGCAATTTATATACTATATTATGGTATATATAAATCTACAGTGTCATAATGATGATCCAATTATTTAAAAAGTATGAATATTTCCAAATGAATAAGCTACATGTCTGGAATTGAATTTTAAGACAAGGGAGTCATTCTACTCTCTCACACAATTTTTGAAGACTATCTAGATGGTTTGAAGTATCTTGAGAGGAAAAATGAAGATAAATTACAAGGTTTTTGGTTTAATAATAAAATCACATGAAAAGAAGGTTGAAATCATCGATAAAGAGCTTTAGGATAGGAACATTGATGGAGCAAGAAGATAATACTTTCATTCTTGAACATTTTTGAAAGCAAACTAGATGTTGGGAAAGACTGATTGAAGTTCAGTTTGGTAAAATTTTGAGAATTTGAACAAGGAGTTAAGTTATAAAGTGTTTTCAAACATATTAAGGGAAGTGAAGGGAAGCTAAGGAAGATGATAATTGTGGGTAGCTTTAAAATTTCATATCCTTGGTGTGGACAATATGTGTGTTCTTAGCTTGAAAGGGAAAGCTTAAAAAAGATACTAAGATCTTCTTTTCCTACATTTTATTTATTCTTGTAACAATGATTTGAGTTAAAAACAACATGCTAGGGAGTGGAGAGGTTTTAGGAAGCTAAAGGCCAAAGATTCGGTAGTGGAGCCCAAGAACTAGTGAAGTGGAATTGTAGGAAATAAGAAAGGGAAGAGTATACTAGAAAAAAACATGAAGTTTCTAATATGGTTGACTATAAGTTGAAACCTTTATTTCATGTAGCTTAATGTAAAGAAAGATGATGTGATTTCAGGCGTAGTGGTATCAGCTTCTTTTTTTAGAATGATGAAGTGAGATAGATAAATATGGTGAGAGAGTTGAATTTCATTCAAAGGAATATTTTTTGTGTCCAAGGGGGAGCTTGGATTAGTCAAGTAGAGATAAATTAAGGCTGGTATAAGTGCAAAATAATGAGACAAAAAGGCATGAGGAAATATTATGTTTTTTTGACATGAATACTTGAAACAAAAAGTCTAGAAGGTGATAAAGAGCCAAGGTGATGCCAAAGAATGAAGACCAAGGAAAAGGTGTGAAGAGGATTTTTTAGCTAATTATATTCTATCAATCAAAAGAGTAGCATCATCCAAGGGGGGGTCCATTGAGATAAGTTTTTTATTTCTAAATGCTTATCTTCATGTTTATCATTCTCTTGGGTGTTTGAACCTTTGTCATAGATGTTAAAGGGGAAGAGGGTATTGTCATAAATTAATGATGAATACTTTTAACATGGTTGTGAAGGATTTTTTCATCAATGTATCTGAGCTTTTTGCCATCTATGAAAAAAGGGGAGATTGTTGAACATTGGTCATTGGTGTTGTCATTGATACCAAGTAGCATTGATGGAAAATGTATGAATGGTGAATTAAATCTTAGTCAAATACATGAAGGTTGTTTGGTAGTATCTTCTTAAGAAAGGTTGGATCTCACAAAGAGGTCTTTCATGAGAAATGGTTTTTAGTGCTCTCTTAGTAATTTCTTGGTGTTCAAAGTGGAAAATAAATCTAGTAGGCTATGGTATATGGTTCTCTTTAGGTATAAGATTGTTCCAAGGTTGGAAAGGGTAAATAAGAAGTGTAAATGAAGGGTAAGAATGTGCTTAATATAGAAAAGGGAAGTTTGAGCAAGTTGTGTAAATTTTTGTATATCCCAGAGTGAAGAAATGTGATTGATGTGCCCTATAGGTTCAAAATATTTTTTCACCACGTGCAAGAGTTTTTGTAGGTTGTGGATGTATGTATCTTTGAGAAATCAGTGATATTTTTCCAGTGAGTCCAACTTTGTGCAATTTGAAGCTCTCTGGAGGAAGTTATGGCCATTCTAATTTTTACAAATTGCATCAAATGAAAACAAGCAAACACACTCAAAAGAAGAGACACGCGGCTAAAGATAGATAAGAAACGCAAAAAAAAATCAAGGACAGAGTCAGCACAGTCTAAAAGAAACTTGAAAACATTAGAGGAATATATGAGGATTCATTTGATTGGCTCACTTATCACACTATGACAAGATTGACACCACGAAGGTGCATGGACCAATCCAATTGATTTGTGATTCCCACTTATAAAAGAATCACACCATGAAGGTGCATGGAGTATTCTGATTGGTTTAAGATTCACATCCAAAAAATACAAACACGAAAGATGTGTGTGGATATTTTCGATTGATTCGTACTTTGCACATAAAAAATACTGACACCAAAAAAGTATGTGGATATTTTTTACTTTATGGAACTTTGACAATGGTACACACTTGATAAGAAGAGAAAAGAAAAAGTCATCATGGTAAAAAAACATTGCTATGTTAGGAGACAATAGGTGTCATAATATCGATGGAAAATGATGGAAATGTGTCGACATTCCATTGAAAGGAGAGAAGATGGCATTTTACAGATGTAATATCTGTGCAATTAACCAAAGATGATACCATTTTTGGTCAGCAACGAGGCTGAAAAATTCAACAGGGTCAGAAGGTAACGTAATCAACTTAGGATAAGACAGGTGGTAGAATATCGAAGACACATAAGGCTAGAATAATTCATAATATTTTTTAAGTACAAAAAGCTCATCTATGACCATGGTGTCCACTGTGCAAGTTGAAAACCATCAAAACTCAAATTTTATTCGATGAAATTATCCAAAATTTCCAGGAAATGACTATAAGGAAGTCGTGAATGATTTGCTAAAGAAATTAGATTGATTTATCTTGAAATGATGGAGAAATTTATAACAAAAGTTTCTCTCAGTCGGGAAAGGCTCAGAAGAAGATCAAAAGTCACAGAACATGAAACATCATTATTCAAAGCGAAAGTGCTCAGGGTGAATTTCAAAATTCGGTAGCATAGAGTACCTGAAGAAGTGTCATTTTTAAACCTATAAACATGAATTTTTGTGAAGGAATAATGGTCATGTGAAGAGTCATAAAACATTAAAAGTCAAGATTTATGTCTATGAGTCTTTCTTGTTTATTTAAGCTCATTTTTTTTGCATGAAAATGTCTATTTGCTGCAAAGAGACAAATGAGATGTTGTTGAAAGTTGTGATATTACTGTAGAGAAGATAAGAAGGGTGTTAGTGTGCTAAAACTATTGAGAATTAAAAAATGAGAGGAGAATATAAGTGAGTTAAAGAAGTGGTCATAATCAATTGTGGAAGACAACACATTAAAGTGATCAATTTTTTTTATGAAATCCTAAGTTCCAGTTTAGCATATAGGGGGTTCAAGCCTCCTTATTAGTAGTATCTTAAAGAATATCAGTTGTTACTAATTAAATTATTAGGAGTTGAAGCTTCCATGCAAGTTGAATTTTGCTAAAGGTCAAGTAGCAACTTGACTAAATTTTGGAGTTACAGCTCCAATTTGAATTGAAGCTCACCCATGGTATATATCAAAATAATAAAATGGTGACCATATAGATTAAAATAAAGTATATATGCCGAGGTCAAAAGGGTACCAAATCATGGAGGAGTATACCAAAAAGGTGAATTATTACCTTTATATTTCCAAAAACACATTTTTTCCAAGCATGTGTACTCCACAAGAACACAAATAATGCATACACAGAGGTCACTATTAGAGCTCATGAAGATTTAAGTGAAGTATCATTACTTTATTTTTTACATAATAAGGTATTTATAGTTTTTTTTGCACAGGTGCTTGGAGTGGTCCCCAAAGTGGGGTGAATATATTTTTCTAAACATGAAGACAAAGGGAATTATTTTACTTGCACATAATGCATTTTTGCATGCCTTCAGAAAAGGACAGAATAAAGAATTAAAAAAATTCCTTTTCAATGTGGGTGTATATTCAAGTGTCACATCATAGAATTAAGTATGTTTATTTAATCATCGCCTACAACAAAAAGGAAATAGTTACATGCACATTGGAGAATACATGCACATCAAGGAAGGGTTAAATTTAGCTAAAGTATTGTAGTGCCCACTTCCCTTCGACACCTTTTATTATTGATCCTGATACACGTGACTATATTATGGGCAATAACATAGTTTTAATTTAGTATGATGTTAGATGTTAGAGCATAGATTATTATTGACTAGATTCTTATATGATGCATGATGATTATTAGAGACATTTTATATATAGATGTTGATATACTGTTTGATCGGGTTATATTATATATGTTGTTTGGACATGTGATATTGAGATATTTTGAGTAGACCTAGAAAATGAAAATTATTTGATGATGATATAGTTGTTTATAAAATTACAAATGATATTATTGTTTTCCATGATGTTGTTATGATTCATATATATATATATATATATATATATATATATATGATTTTTGAATTATAATTATATTAATTTTGGATGTTTGATGTGGCCACGAGGCCGAAGGAGGTATTTGTATTTTGCAGGTTAAAAATATCACAACAAACATCGGGGGATTTGAGACCAACCACTTTGGAATTCTAGTGCAATTCAACAAGGTCACCATGGAAACTTGTATTTGTTTGTGTGTGTTTAATTGTGTTAGGGAATCTCATGGGGGGATCACCTTTAAATGTGACCAAGGGTTATGTGTATTATTTATTTATTTGATTCCTTTGTTTAGTGTGTATGTATTTTATAAGTGATGTGTCCCCCTTTTTATTTAAGTAAATTGTGGTAAATTAGTGTGAGAAAACATATTGTTAAAAAGATTAATAAATCAATTAGGACATAAGAAAGTAATTATTAGGGTTTTTGGCTCTTATTTTAAATGTTGTAGTAATGTGTAAGAAATTTGTAAGAGATATATAAGTTAATTTTGGAGTATGAAACACTCCACCTTCTTTTGAAATTCGAATGTGTTCTTGGAGGCTGCTTTTGGAGGCTTGTGGGACAAGTTAAACTTGTCCCATACCTCTTAAATTTACATACCAACCTTACCTATGGATGGAGAGCTAAAATTAGCCTTCATTATGAATTCTTTTTGTAAGGCATGTTGTATGTTTTAATTGCTCTTTTTTCATGTTTGAAATTTCTGTCATTATCATTGTGCGCTTGATTTGAGTTTGTAAGTAAAACTATCATAGTATTCACCTACTTATTTGTTATACCTTGGAGATTGAATTTGAATTATGAGGTGGAGTTGAGGATGTGTGAAGTAACATCCTACTTGGATCCACCTCATCCTCTTTTCTTTCCTCTCCTTTCAATTTGAATTCTTTAGCTTGTTTTTGGGTTGCTTCCCTTGTGGATGGATCATTTTGGGTGACTTTTTTTTTTTTTTTTGAGCCCTTGCTCTTGGAATACATGGGGGATTCTTATTTAATACTTGTGCTTGGTTACTTCAACTTACATTTCTTATTTTGGGGTGTCTCCTGGTTTTGAGAGCTCTTGCTTTTGGAGAAGATTGGAGATTGTTGCATACTTGTAGATTATTGATCTCTTGGACTATTTTACATTGGAAAGCTTACTATTGTGCAAACTTGGAACAAACTCCATCATGGACAGGTAAGAGCTTAGCTGTTGGAAATTATCTCCTTTATTTTTATGCATATGTGAATGGTTGAATGTTTGAATGTGTTGTTTTATTTGTTGGTTGGTTGGGTAGATGGCCTAGGAATGGTGTAGGAGAATATTATGGGGTATTCTTGTGGGAGGCATAAGTTTTTTGGGAAGGAATAAGTGTGGACGGAGTTAGGATTTGGGTTCCACCTTTTAAAAAATAAATAGCTTGCAATTCATTACTCGGTATGGGGTGTCATAAGAGGTTGGGGAGGCATAATAAATTATGAGGAATAAGGGGTACTTGGGGGAGGCATAAGGGTATGTCAGGGACTTGAAATGATATACATTGGTGGTTTGTTCTCAGGTGGTGATACCCATTTACCCTTTGGAGGCATAAGCAACATCACCCATAGTTTATTGATCCTTTGGCTTGCTTGATCAAGCCTGAGTATTGCTGTGTGTTTATCTTGTGGTTGCTAAAATTGCTGTTTTTATTTTAGAATGTGTTTTAAATATGATTTTTTTACATGTGAAAGATTTCCTTTGTGTTTTTGAAGCATGTTATTACCATGTGATGAGTTTCATTCCTTATTGCAATGTGGTTGGGGCTTGAGGGACAATGAAGAGGGCATATTATCCTTTTTATTGGATGTCTTGGTTGGGTGGAGAGTGTTACCTTTCCCCCTATTATGTTTTGATCAAATTGGAGAATGATGGAAACTCATAATATTGTTTTGGAGCTGAGAAAGAAGACAGTTTTGACAGTGCTTTGTGAGACTTCTTTTTGTGAACCTTTTTCCCACTTCAGTGGAGGAATCATAATATTATTTGTATTGGATAGTTATTATGTTTTGGAAATGAAATTTTATGTTTAAATGAGAAAGAGACATACTCTGTAATTTTATTCTGTGGAAAGAAAATAAAGATTTGTATTTTGTCTTTTGGAATGAAATGAAAAAGGAAGTTGTAAAAGAATCATCCAAGTTAATAGAATTGTTTTATTTACCACAAATGATATTATTTTCATTGGGAATTTGTGTTTGAAATTTAGTATGAAATCTCTGTTTGGAAAATTGAAAAGGGAATACGTATGAAGAGATTATATTACTCTTTTCCTTTGGAATGTATGATTTGAAAATTAGAACTACATTCTGGATTTTTGAAAAACTTGATTCGAAAAAAACATAACATTTTATATTTGAGTTGGAAATGAATGCATATATTAAATTTTGGTAACTATAAATAGATCTCTTTGTGTTCAAGTATAGATTCTATTTTGTTTCACTGTAAACTTTGCAATTTTTTATTAAAAATGTACAGAACGACCCTGTAACCTGGGAAAATGAAATCTTATATTAAAATTGTACATAGTATGGATAAAAATGATGGCGCTCATAGAAGATTAAATTATTTCTATTCAATTATAACAAAATAGCAAGCCCAATATATAGGCGCTAGAACAGATGCGAGGGGAAAGAGAAAGTAGTTACATGGTTATGGAGAAACTGTATGTGATACGTGGAAAAAAAATGTATTAACTCAGCTAAATAATTAAGCTAACATTCCCCCCCTTAATACATTGCTCTTACAAATTTACCCCCTAAACAAATCAAACTTCACCTTGCCGAGTGGCTTGGTGAGAATATCTGCAACCTGAAAATCAGTAGGGCAGTACTAGAGCTGAAATTGGTGGTTCAAGAACTGTTCATGAATGTAGTGACATTCGACCTCAATATGCTTTGTTCATTCATGGAAAATAGGATTATTCACAAGCTTCAACACACCTTGATTGTCGCAGTGAATGATGGGAGGTTTCTCTTTAGGAATCCCTATATCTGCAAGAATGTGACGTAACCAAATTTCTTCACACACAGATCCTCATGCAGCGTGGTATTCAGCCTCAGTGTATGAGAGAGAAACAACAGTTTGCTTCTTGGTAATCCATGAGATAGGTCTAGATCTGAGATTAAAAACATATTGTGAAGTGGATTTATTGTCATCAACAGATCCTGCATAGTCCGAGTCTATATATCCCTGTAAGAAGAACTGAGTGTTCTTCTGATACTCTAGACCAAAGTCAACTATACCTCAGACATATCTCAACACATGCTTTACTGCTATCCAATGACATTTCTTCAGGTCCTGCATAAATCTGGTGAGATAGCTCACTACAAAGTAAAGATCTGGTCTGGTATAAGTCAAGTAAATAAGACTCCCCACAAGCTACCTGTAGTGAGTGCCATCTACCTGTGGTGAATCCTAGAATCTAGATAATTGCAAACCTTTTTCCATAGGTGTGGACATTGGTTTACAATCTGACATTCCATACTTTTCCAGGAGTGTCTTGGCATATTTCATCTTGGAGATGAAGATATGATTCTTCTTTTGTCATATCTCTAAGCCAAGATAGTAGTGAAGTAGCCCCAAATCGGTCATGTCGAAGGATTTCTTCCGATCATTCTTTACATCATCTACAAGATTGTCAGAACTTCCTGTGATCACAAGATCATCTACGTACAAAACCAGAATGACAATCTTTGTTCCTATCTTCTTGATATACAAATTTGTATCTGAGGGGCTACGAGTGAATCCATGCTGCAATAGGTGATCATCAATTTTTATATACCATGCCCTAGGTTCTTGTTTGAGTCCATAAAGAGACTTTATCAGACGAAATACCTTGTGTGGTTGATGCTCATCTACAAACCCTTCAGGTTGGGCCATGTACACTTCTTCTTTTAGATCACCATTTAGAAAAGCACTCTTGACATCCATCTGCCGAAGTTTCCATCCATTTTGTGCTGCCAGTGCACAGAAAACTCTGATGGTTTTGATCTTTGCAATGGGTGCAAAGGTCTCATCATAGTCAATTTCTTCTTTCCGAGCATAACACTTTGCAACAAGTCGTGCTTTGTGTTTGTCGATTGAACCATCTACCTTATATTTTGTTTTGAAAATCCATTTGCAGCCAATGGATTTCTTACCTGGAGGTAGATCGACAAGTTCCCACGTCCGATTCTAAATCAGCAAATCATATTCAGCATCCATAGCCTATTTCCACTATGGTTGGTCTAATGCCTCACGAACAGTGTCAGGTTTGGTGCTCTCAACAACTGAACTCATGAGGGAAAAATTTACCCTCATGTCTAGCTTGACTTCGTGTTCTAACTCCCGCAGAAGTACCAGGAAGTGAGTTCAGGTGTGCATCCTTAATAGTACTCTGGACCCATTTCAAACGTTGGTGCTCCTGATGTGAAGATGTGTTTTCCAATGTGCCAAGATCAATGAACAAGTCTCCACTCAGCTCTTCTTCTCTCTGAGAAGAATCATCTTGCTCATCATCTAGATGTGTGAGAAATGTATGTGACGAGGTTGGTACTGGATCTCCATTGTGTGGTAGGGAGTCGAAGGATGACTCATCACATACCACATATTGACTCTCGTAGATCTTCTTCATCTCAGGATCCATGAGATGATATTCCTTTGAGGTAGTACTATACCCCAAGAAAAGACATGGCAGTGTCTTTGGATCGATCTTCTTCCTTCTCTTATCTGGAACATGCATATATGCAGTACAACCAAAAACTCTCAAATGATGAATGGAAGGTTTACGGCCAGTCTATACCTCTTCCGATGTCTTGTTCTGCAAGATCTTCGTGGGTACCCGGTTGAGTAGATACACTATTGTCTAGACTACTTCTGCCCAAAACTGATCCTCCAACTTGGTGGTCAAGAGCATACAACAAGCCATCTCCATGATAGTATTGTTATGGAGCTCAGAAATCCCGTTCTATTGGGGTGTGTAGGGTGTAGTCAAATTTTGTTTATTGCCATGCTGCTTCAGGTATGCTAAGAACTTCTTTGACATAAATTACCCCCCTCGATCTGAGCGGAGGAGAAGAAGAGGCTTCGTAGACTACCTGGTGGCTTACTGGTAGAAGGTTTGGAAATTTACAAGTTCCTCACTCTTATTTCGAAGGAAATATACCCACATTTTCTGTGAGTAATCATCAATGATGAGCTAAAAGTACGCAAAACCTTGGAAGCTAGCTGGCAGGGGTCTGCACAGATCGGTGTGAATGACCTGAAGATGCTCTGTAGAATGATAAGAGATCTGTTTGAACGGACCTCTATGTTGTTTTCCCGCAAGACATCTCGAGAAAACATGTAAGGAATGGGAGAGTGGAGGAAGCCCTCTTACTGTTTCCTTGGCACTGAGCTGATGCAGTGCCCCGATAGAAAGATGACCATATCGAAACTGCCATAGTGCAGTGGACTCCGCCATTGAAGTAGAGAGAGAAACGTAAGATGAAGTGACCGCATCCAGTGCAAATAGATGTCCCTTTAGAAATGCTTGAGCAATGACTAACTCTCCCTGGGAAATGATGCAGGACTTGACCCCTTTCTCAACAAAGAATTCAACCTGCATTCGATGGTTAAGAAGTTAACTCATAGAAAAAAGATATGAGGTCAAACATGGAACATATAGCACCTTCGTGAGTGTACATCTTTTTGTTCCAAGAGGAATGATGACATCACCAATCCCTGCCGCAATATACTCTTGATTGTCTACAATGCTGATCCGATCTCCAGTGGGCCTGTCACTTAGAGTATGAAACAACTTCTTATTGCCAGTCATGTGTTTTCTGGTGCCTGAATCAATCAACCAGACATCTTCTAATGGTTGCGAAGTCTGTGGGACTAGAACAATGTCATAATGAGTCGTGTCTGGTACCTCTTCATTGGAGGTGGCATCCTGTTGAGCAACAATGTGGCCCTTCTACCTTTGATTATGAGCATGCCATCAGGATTTCTTGGAATATCCTCAACCAGAAGTGCTCTCTTCGCCAGAGTTTCCATACTTGCGACCATTGTAATAACAGTTCACAGTCATGTGCATATCCATGGAGAAAATGTGGCACCACCGATACACCTTGTGATTATGCTACTTCTGGGGTGGCCGCTGTGGTGGCCGCTGTGAAGATGGCTGCTGAGGATGCTGATTCTGATTCTGGGGGGCTGACTTCCCTTTCCGAGGCTTATGTTTTTACCTTGTGATGAGAGCCTTGTCTTCGAAGGCTTCTTCCTGCTGGAGATAATTCACCAGGGTGACAAAAAATCACCTCCTGTTGAGTGATGGTCAACGTGGTGATCAGTGTCCGAAACCGGGAAGGAAGAGCTCGCAAGGTGAGAGGGACTAGCAACTTGTCATTCACTGGTTCACCGAGAGTAGAGAGTTCTGCACGTAACTGAGCCACACGTCACAAGAAGGCTTCGACTCATTCTTCATCATGCATAATCATTGTATGAAGCTTTGTCTAAAGATGCAACTTTGTCGTCAGATTCATAGCTTCGTAGATAGTACACAATGCGCTCCATGCCTGAGAAGAAGCAGTTGCTTCCCGAATGTATGGCTGCACCTCATCAGAAAGTCTCAAGGTGATAAGCATTAGTGATTTCACATCATCCTTTTCATATTTTTCCAACAGATCAGCATCTGTGGGAGGGGCATCTTTGTTAGAAACGTTCCCCCAAAGATCTTCAAACTGAAGAATCGTCTGGATCTTGGTTTTCCATGTGGAAAAATTTGGCCCTTTCAAGAGTTGGGCATCGGATAGAAATATTTTTGGAGTAGACATTTTCAAAAATTTCAAAAATGTATTTTATTTATTTATTTATTTTCAAAAATGGCTACAATGCTTACTGAAGGAATCTATCCCGAAGATGGGATCTATAGGCTTGTGCAGTGAGACGTCGACGCTCCTGTGGGCATTCTATTTCACGTTCATCATCTGCATCATAACCACGTTCAAGTTTTGCATGAATCCTCCATGCTTGACATCGAACGTCGAACCAAAAATATTCCAATAGTCCTTGGTGCACAATCTCGTCAAAGAGAATGTTTCGAGTGTTGTGTAACTCGTTGACCAAGGCAAAGAATAGCCCAGTGCTGTCTTCGTTATCACTCAATGCCAAAATATTTGGTACATTGCTTGCTGTGCTTTGTGCATCTGAAAATTGTGACATATGCGGGCTGGTCTCGATTCGGGATCAATTTGCTGGTGTTGACGTTCTCCTTGGCTCCTGGACACTCTTCTTTCTTCTGTCATGCTCCTTTTATTCTCCACATTTTGCTTACACATGTTTTCTCAGCAAAGCAGGTCAAAACGTATGTGCCATATTTGAATGAATCAAGATAGTATCAAATGAAATCTTCTCTTCACTACCGTTTCCTTGGTCGCTGTCCACACAAGTCACTCCAGCCAAGAACAGATCGTAGCAAAAATGCCAAAGCAGATGTGCCGAGCTTCAGGCGGTTAGAGGAATGAAAGAAATTGGTACTCACTGGCACCAATCTTCATGGAAATGTGCAAACAATTCTCCGCGCACAGCATACACCTCCACGCCAGCAAGTTCTCCTTGTCTTCCACACAGGTCACTGCCTTGATATGCCAACATCTACACTACTCAGCAAATTTTCTATACATAGTAAATTCTCCATGCGGGGCTCCTCCAATGCCAAATTCTCTTCAGAACTTTCACGCGAGGCTCCTCTAAATTATCCTTGGCTCTGATACCAATGATGGAACTCGCAGAAGATAAAATGATTGCTATTCAATTATAACAAAACAACAAGCCCAATATATAGGCGCTGGAATAGATGTGAGGGGAAAGAGAAAGTAGTTACACGGTTATGGAGAAACCGTATCTGATACATGGAAAAATAATGTATTAACTTAGCTAACTATTTAAGCTAACAAAAATGATCCCAAATAGACTGTAAGTATTAAGGAATTTTTATAAAACTTGCAAATCGGGCATAGCCAAAATCTCAGTCAATTTTTTGTCAAAATTGGGAATTTTGAAATGATAATAAATCAAATATCTTAACCCTTGTAATCCATCCTAAATTCTTCCAATTGAAATCCTTTGTGTCTGATTGGCATGTTGAGAAAGAATTAATGGCAAATTTGAACAAAATTGTGTAAGGTAAAAATACCAGTTCACCTGTTTAGTGACAGAAAAATATTTTCTCAAAATCGACCCTTAAAAATTTATCCAAATTAACTTTTTAAGGGTTCTATACAAAGAGGACGTCGAGATCTTTCCATAAAGTCCTTTTTTTACAAAAAATGAGCTCCCTATCAAAAGTTATGGCCTCCAGAAGTTTTTTCTTCATTGGACTTCGAAAATAATCTAAGTTAAAAAAAAAAAAGAGAAAACATTTCTTCCCACGCCCCTCTTCCATGCCACTGAGAAAAAGTTTCTTCCCGCGACCCTCTTCTGTGCCTGGGAGAAAAAATTTCTTCTCATGTCCCTCTTCTACACCCGGGAGAATATTTTTCTTCCCGCGCCCCTCTTCCATGCCCGTGAGAAAAAGTTTCTTCCCGCACCCCTCTTCGGTGCTCGGGGGAAAACATTTCTTCCCGTGCCCCCCCTCCATGCCCGAGAGAAAAAATTTCTTTCCACACTTGGGAGAAATTTCTTCCCACACCTCGCAAGAAGCTAATCTAACTATGCTTAGGATAAATCTCACTTTCTTAGTGTTTTGTAATGTGTTTTGATAATTGTTGTAATGGACTCTGGGAATTTTGTTGTGAACACTTTTTTTAAAAAAATTATTCCATAATTCTTTTAACTAAACCTAGGTCGTTCTTGGGTCTTAAGTGGGAGTTTTTTAGTGTGCATGCACGTATTTTCCCAAGTTATTTATCGTATTAAAAATACGGAAGTGAACTATACTTGGACTAAGTGTATTTTTGGATGCAATAAATGTCAATTGAAATTACAAGAGTATGTGGGTGGATTTCAACGCAAGTATGGGCCAATTGATGTATGTCATTGTAGACCTAATTACAAGCCTTAGTTAACCTGTTTGATTCTTCTTGGATATATGTATTGGAATTCATTATAGTGGAGACTGATAAGCCTTTTTCTTTAGGAAATATGGTGTGTCTATGGATAATAAATGGGTGCTAAAGAAAAGGATGTCAAACTGTCAACTTCATAAGAATTCATGGATAAGGTTTCCTCTATATTAACCATCTTTTTAATCCTCCACATTTTAAATTCATATAACTTCAAGTAAATTTTTATGATGAAAAGTTTAGGAAGACGAAAGAAACCCCAAATTGTAGGAAATAAATTGAAAAAGGATACACACTGAAATCAGTTAGGTTCAAGGTTTGAAACCCATATATGTAATGCTTTCTTTTTGTATCACTTTTTAGGTTCCCATTCAATTTTAAGATCGATAAATTACAAGATAATATGTCATGCAAAAAAATCTTTGATAAATGATCCCATCCAAAAATTGGTCATATGAGCAATAGGTACTTTATGTGCAGATAAAAAGTTTTAGATTGAGGCTCCATATGATTTCTTATTATTTTGAGTGAAAATTTATCTCCTTTATAATTAGGATGGATTTTTATTAATAAAACCATTAGAGTGTAGCGCATAATGTCCAGGGCTAAAAGAGTTTTTTTTTTTCTTAATTTAAATTTTGATGTAGTTACTCTAAGTTGAAGCAGTTAATATCTTGTCAATTCTAGCAATGGAATTGATGAAGAAAATAAACAATAGCTATATATAAATAAAAAAGTTTTAAAATTCAACCATAGAGGATGTAAATGTTTCCCCAAAGAGAGATAATGCTGAGTAAATGACAACTAGGAAAAAAATGATAGTGGTGGTCGGGAAAAAGACCAAAATTGATTGTTGTGATTGGTCAAGTGTATAGCTTAATTTATAGGAGCTTGATGATTGAGCTTGTATCATATTAGCATACATGATGATATTTTTACTAATATTGGTTTTGAAGCTCTTACTTTTCCATTGTATTAGTTGTCTCACCTTTGAATGACGTAGCACTGGACTAATCTAGTGTCACTACTGGAGAACACAACTTTGCATGGGGTGTATTGTTTTACATGTTAATCGATACTGGGGAAATGTTTAGTCACCCATAATATAGAATCATGGAGAGAAACACATCCTAAATGCATTTTCAGACATTTCATTTTCCTTGTATAATAAGAAAAGAAATTTATTTGAGATCCCGAGTGGTTAACCATGATGAAACCTAAGGTAACATTGAAAATTTAGTAGTAATCAAATGGACATTGTGGAATTTGCAAGGTGATGTAGGGAGCTATGTTAAATGAGGATTTGTTTATAGTCATCCTAAAATTAGTCCCATTATGGATTAAATCAGCTCTACATGTGGAGATGGATCTATAACTCCAATATCCCTCCTTTTTAATATATACAAATGGATCAATATATATCTATATCTATGTCTGAGGTGGATTTAATGGATCGGAAAGGATATTTTACCTACCCCTGGATTATTTTTTGTATGCAGAGGAATAAGAATATATTAGGTTGAGGAGGCGCTTCATCGGTGTAATGTCCAATCATATAGATTTATCTTTTTCTGCGTCTAATCACCTGTGTTGCGTATACTTTAACCCTTGCAACAACATTCTCAAGATAGTCACTGACTAACACTCCATTTTACTTCTCTTTATCTTTTATTTTGAGTAGTTGGTGTATGGATTAAGGAGTTGGAAGTTCCCTTTCATTCTATCCCACGTATATCTCTGCAAGATGTTATTATTTCTCTCGTCCTCTATGTGAAAACCTTTGTTTTCTCAGTCTTAGCAACATCTCAGCCAGATGTCCTCTCATAGAACGTCATGATTGAAATATTTATAAAAAATGGTTGACTTGTTGAATAGCCTAGGTATATGGCACAAAGAACCATCAAAGCACATAAGAAAACTTATTTTTTCCATTTTCTCCCAGCCTATGCCAAAAACGGAGATTTAGACCTAGCACGTGATTTGTTTGGCTAAAATACTTGAATAAATGTGGGTTTCCATCGGATGGTGTTGTTGTAAAAACCTTGGAAGGATTGTAATAAAAAGGAGTAAGCATGAACAAACCTGTAATTGTTTTCCAGAATTCTAGAAGGTGATGCAGTATCATCGATTGCGGGATGTGGGTTGTGCACAAAATAGGTATGGATTTCCCCTACACTTGCATCAAAAATTCACATTTTATCATTATTATTTTTTGTATTTAATGCATAGAATAATAGAATATGTAACTTGAATGAAAAATACAATTCTTACCCTACTTGAAAATAAAAACAAAAAGAAATTGATTGACCTCATACACTACACACATGGAGTGCCATGTCAATCCGTGTTATCAAATGATATTTATAACATGATCCATGTTCATCAAGGACACCATGGGGGGGAACTTATATGAAATTTTGAATTCATTTTGACACCTTTTTGAGATGATTTGAATCCCATTATGCTTTTCAGTCACTTGTGATTATATTGCCATTTTAAGAAAATACAATCAGTTTTGGCTTACAGTTGTCGTGTCAATTTGAAGAAATTGAAAAATACTCGTACCTACCTTTAGACATCCATTGGGAGAACTATAAAAATATCTTAGTTCAACAAAAATTATTCCAGAGGTTAGTTTTTCAAGTGGGTTTTGGGGCCCACTGGTCATTGTGCGATATAAGTTTCTCATGCCATTACATGAAATAACCCTAGAGTTTCCTAAGTATCTTGGGCCTTGATCATCGTAATCGACTTCCGTCGGATGAGATAAATTATATGTATATAATTAATTAAGTATGAATCATTAAAAAAAAAATTAAGGTTAAAACAAGTGTGTTTGGGGCCCAGTTTATAAGCATTTTAACCTTTTCATCCAACTTTAACAAAATTGCAACTTTAGCTAGACCAAATTTCCAAGGGCCACATTTGGCTTCTAACTACTCATGGAAAATTTTTAAATATCATCTCATAATTTATAGAGTATGAATTAGTCAATTTATAGTTTGAATGTTTTTCAAAAATTATAATGTTTTGTCTCACTTCCCTTCTATCTTTGGAAATAATTATGAAATTGCTATTAGTTTTGAAAATGTAAATGGATTTAAAATGTATATAGATTTGAAATGAAATGAAAATTGATAGGTGAGGTATGTGGTTATGATATGGTGAATAGAAAAGAAAATAAATTCTAGACTTTATCTCTCTAGAATCAAAAAATAAAAAGCATGAAGGAATGTAAAAGTGTGAATGTGTAACGAAACAATATGTCTCCATCTCTCCCTATCTCTATCTCTTATCTGCCTTGTTTTGAATTACTTGAACTGATGAATATGTTATTTTGTGCTTGAATGTAAGGAATTTCCGTACCAGTCCTAGGAATAACACAACGTTGGTTGCAAATACTCTGAAAAATAAATATTGAGAATGGTGATATGCTGCAATCAGTGAGATGATAGTGAATTATTGTACTTTAATATAGATCACAAATGCTAGATAAAAGTGAATTAAATAGAATTGCATTATTAAAATTATCATGTTTCCTCTTGGATTCTTACATTTCAAGCATTATACTTGAAAAAATAGGTGGTTTGTATCTTTTTTGTTTTAAAGATAATGTTTGAATACTGGTCGGAGTGTCACATAATGAATGTAGAACCAACTATGTTATCTAGATAAATAAGGAAGATAATTGATAAACTAAAAGGATAAAATGTGTACCATTTACTTCATGAGTGTTAAGTTAATTTGGATTGTAATGTTCTTCTTATGATTTACATGATTGAAGCAATCACTTTCTAGATAGTTATTAGGGTTCATACATAAACTGAAATGTATGGTGGTAACTTATATTTATTAAACCATATAAATGAATTTAGTATTTAACCTTTTTCTACCATCCCTCTCAATCTACTCAAATCCAAGTTTACAAAACTCTAACTTCTTAAGAAATAATTTAATCCTCACAACTAGAATTCTTGTACTAAACCTAAGAAAAGTCTTCAAAAGACCATTTCTATAATGTGAGAGCCTTTTTTCCAAGAAACAACTATGCGGTGTGACATTACAATAGATCGGGTATGTAGAATAAACACTTCCTTGGTATCCAAGTGGACCACCAAATTCTTATGAAGATAGATCTATGATTAACTTTGTCATTGAATGAAATCTTCGTGGGATCAAGATGACACAAATGGAGTTAGTGAACTAGTAGTAATTGTTATCCAAAAGTCACCCCTCAAGGTAATTTTGATAACATGCAACAAATTCTTCAGTCCCAAGCAAGTAGATTGATTCAAGGCCCGAAATCATGTTTTTGGGGCCCCATCGGCTTCTCTCTAACTCTCCCATCCAAGAAAAAATCCCAGCGAGTTAAAAAATGGAAAAAATGCAAAAGATAAGGTTGCAGGATTGTTTTAAAGCATTTCGGGTCTGAAGGGTGCAGATCGTACCAGTGCGGGTCATACCGAGGTTCATCTTACCAAGTTTGGGACCAAAAAAGGAAAGAAAATTGGCTAAGTCAGACATTTTTGTCCCAGGCGGTCCTTGGGACAGTTGGGACGTTGGGACGCGCGGGATGCGAAAAGGTGAAACGACCACAGGCAATAAAAATCGTCAAGTTTTTTGTTTTTGCACGGTTTGGGACAGCCAGGAAAAAATTATGCGTGGGGTACGAATTGGCCAATTTTTCGCAAGACGGTCTATTGCGGGCAGTGCGGATATTTCACCCAGGACAGCTGGGACAAAAGTACGTTCGAGACGTGGAAAGGTGAAAAAGCCGCAAAAGGGGACAAGGAAGCCCGAATCGGCTGATGCAAGAGAATCCGTCTGAGATAGCTGGGACATGTGGACCTGATTTTTCTGAAATAGCTGCAACAAAGAAGAAAATTCAACCTTTGACCCGTGAACTTCAAGCGGCCATAACTTTTGACTCCGAGCTCTGATTTTCACAAAATTGGACTTTCTGGAACAAGCAGGATGTCCTCTACACCACAAAAAACCTACCAGTTCTTTCTGGATTTCTTTTTTTAATGAGGGTAGATATATTTAAATAAAAGAAACATATTCAGCTCTAGTCAGTTAATGCTCATTCCCGTTAAATGACAGAAAACGCCTGCCAGACCCAAAATAGGTTCCCTCACTCAAAAGGACATAACTTTTGCATTTCTCAACGAAATCATGAAAAATTGGTACCGTTGGAATCTTGGCTCTGAACCCAACACACAGCATCAATAAATTCCATATTTGATGAGAAATTGGTGGGTATTTTTCATAAAACATGGCCGGGGTTCATAACAGTGTTTTATTTGGTAGTTAGGAGTGCAATTAATAGGCATGGTCACCATTCTTTCTCTGCTGCAGCATCTGGGACAGTATGGGGAGCCTTTTGCAAGTAATATACAATCATTTTACTCCATTTAATGCCTCTTACAAGTGGTTGAAGGACAGATTTCAGGATTTCCATTTTCCCTTCTCTCTCTCTTCTCATTTTTTCTATAAATTGGAGTGTTGGGATCATTGTAAAAGGGGGGGGGGGTTTCAGATAGAAAATATTTGTCAAAATCACTTTGTAAAGCCAATGTGTTACAGGACCTTGTAGTGGACTCATTGCATGGTGATCCAGGCCCTTATCTTGTAATAGATTGAACTGTGCATATCATGAAGCAATAAAATAAAAGTTTGTGGATGTATCTTCCCCTGCTATGTTTTCTTGCATTCTTCTTTCGCCTCTAATCTTGATTACAAGAATATTGTGTCTACTTTATGTTCATGTGGGAATCTATTATCATTGTGTATGTTTGAAATGTTGTTGTGAATACATTTTTGCTAGATCGTGGAGAACTATCATCACCACTTCTAGTGTACACTTTGCTTCTGTATCTCACACATTGAAAGGATACTCTCACACACCCTCCTTTTCTGGTGTATCACCGCTTTAGTGTAGGCTTTCATTTTATGCATTCTCTCTCCCTGGTCCCTTGGAATTTAGATTAGAATAGTTAGTTTCCCTTGCATTAGAGTAGATTGTGGCAGGTAGTTTAGGAGCAAGAACCAACTTTCTCTGGAGGTCTATCTCAAGTAGCAAGTCCCACAACTTGGAGATAGTACCCATTTTATGCAATCACACCGTGAGTTCAAGTATATGCACTTGAATAAACATATGGGTGTCGTGATTCGTTGATAACAATACTATGCATTAAATTATTGTTAATGATATATTTAATTCCTCATAGATAAATGTGTTACCTTGGCTAGTAACAACATAAAAATGTGGTCTTTTACGAAGGTTTTATAGGATAAATATGTTTTCTCACCTTAAATTCATCTATAGTTGGGTGTACATCCCTGAGTGCAATTGGAATTAAACTAAAATTTGATTGATTAAGAGGTTAACTTGTGGGTTGAAATTGTAACTAACTCTTAACAAACAAAATTGTTTTTGGAAGATGTTGACTTAAGAGAAATGGGGAAAGTGAAAACTTGGTCCTATAAACCAATGTGAGTAATTTCCCTTGGAACCATAATGAGTGGCCAAAACCAAGAAACGTTAGTTGGTTATATTCCTATGATTATTCTAATGGTAATATTTTAATGAATTGATTGGATTCTTCATGTCCAAGTACCTATGCAATAAAATATTGTTTTGAACCCCTTTAGTCCTCCTTAGGTAAAAATATTCGCTTAGTGTGTAGAAGAATATTACCTCATGTTGCTTGGAGTTTTTATGAGTTAAATATATTAGAAACATATTTTATTTTCTTATAGTAGGGTGTAGCATCCACCTTGGAATTCTATTGAAGTTCATATATTGTGAGATCTCTCTTAAGGTTATTTTTAACAGAAAATATAAAGAATATTTACCCAATGATCGAAATAGTTCCTTAGAAGGTATTTGAAATGCATGAAAGTTGTATTATATGTCTCACTTGTAATATGCATTTAATTCTTGAGTGTATAAGAGAAATGAAATGTGTTGTCTTGTGTTATGTTACACTCCATGTAGCATTGAATCCATTAGTGTAAACTATGTGTTATTTTATTTACAATTGTTCTAAAACAATGCTAATAGTGGGACCAAAGTGAGACCAAAGTACGACGTAAGTGGAAAGAGTATAAAAGTAAATGATATTTTTATTTAGGAATAACTTCATACCTGAAGTCTCTACAAATTAATTATGCATTATTATATTGTTAAGAATGAATATGAATTTCCCATGGTGAGATAAAACTTTTGAGAAAACATAAAATGAAAAAAAAATACTGTGTTGAGCTTTCTTATTGGATGGAACTTCACAAATGGTATGCTTTTGATAAGAAGATAAAATACAGGGTCGGCGTGGTTAAAAATAAAAAAGGTTGTGTTAGGATAAGACATGTGTCATAATATTAACGGAAATTGATGGAGACGTTTCGCCATTCTGGAAAAGGGATATTTGATGGCATGTGATGAATGTAAGATCCATGGAATAAACAAAATATGATATCATTTCAGGTCTATGATGAGGCAAATAGAGTCAACGCGGTTAGAAGGAAATTTGGTGGATTTCGGAGAAGACAGGTGGCACAATATTAATGACACGTAAGGCAAGAAAAAGTCAAAATATTTTTGAAGTACAAAAATCTCGTCTATGACTGTGTAAGTTTAAAATCATAGAAAATTGAATTTTATTAGATGAAAATCTACAAAAAATATAGAAAATTACTAAATGTAGGTTGTAATACCCACTAATTCAAGACAAAAAGACCAACATAGCAAAGTACAAGATAAATTTTTTTTGACTTGTTCGATGCACAGAACGATGCAACAGTTGGTCACAAAGGTTACGAATAACTCTTCAAACAAATTGAATCAACGATGACCTTATAGAAAGCATGGAAACAACTAACACCCATCAAGGAAAGTTCACTTTACTCCTTGACAAGGCACCACCAAACAACTCAACCATAATACACAGTCACATTTTGATACACTCCATGGTTTACAATCCCTTAAGGTTATGCATTTACAAAAAAAAAAATTCAAGACCTACCTTAAAAATCTACAAGATTCATGTTTGTCTCGAGCATTATTCTCACAAAGGTTAACTTATTACTTTGGTAATCTAGACTAACAAGCCGAAGCACAAGATTTTTGAAATAGGTTCAACTAAAGACTAATAAAGAGAAAAAAATTCATTTGACCAAAAGGGACAGCTTTCCTCTCTCACAAGATTGCATAAACATGCCCGAGTTGAAAAATCTTGATCCAGACCTCCATTTCACAAGCGATGAGCGTAAGCTCTAACTTAAGTGGAGTGCCATTACAACAGTTATCAAATCATCCTAGACAACACTAAGAGAGTGAAATTCATCCCTAGTGCGGATATATCATATTGTTGTGGGGAACGCAAAAAGAAAATTTTCTTCTCCTGGGTGCGCAAGAAAGGCACGGAAGAGACTCCTTTTTCTCTCGTGCACACAAGATGGGCATAGAAAAGACTCATTTTCTCATGGGCGTGCAAGAAAGGTGTGCAAGAGATTCATTTTCTAATGGGCACACAAGATGGGTGCACAAGAAGATATGATCATACAAGACGGGCACACAAGAGGCTCTGGGTGTGTAAGACACACGTGCAAGAAGTTTTGGGTGCACAAGAAACATGTGCATGAAGATTTTCCTCTTCTGTGAACTTTGGAAGGCCATAACTTTTGATAGAGAACTCCATTTTTGGCATATGAGCAAATTTTTGAAATATCTCAACATCCTCTTTGCACAAATTCCTTAATAATTTAATTTTGATAAAGGTTTAAGTGTAAATTTTGAGAAAACACTCTGTAGGATTTTAAAATGAAAATTGGTAACATTTGACTCATTAAATTTTTTTCAATTCGACCTCCTTCCTTTCTCAACATGCCAAACAGACATGGAGGGTTGTTCTTAAAATAATTTAGGATGGATTGCAAGGTGTAATTTTTTTGATTGAAGATCAATTCAAGATTTCTCAATTTTGACAACGAAATGACTGTAGTTTTGCCTTTGTTCGATTTGAATGGATCCTTAACCATTTCTTAAGTAGTTTTCTTTTTTTTGGTCATTTTAATCCTACTAAGTTCAATTTAATGTTTTAGTTTCTTATTCATTATTGCAGGGGTCATTATGTGCATTTTGAATAAAAACATTTGTAAGTTTGAAAACATCTAAAAACGCTCCAAATCAAATAGATTCTTACATTTACCAAATTCAAAATAATTTCATTCCAAAACAATCTAATTTATTAAGTTGATTCAAACAAGGTATTCAAATGCCAATTTACAACTTTATGTTTTCTAAACATTCATTTCTACAAAATAGAGCATCATGACATTTCATCATACATATTCACTTTTCATTTTTTCCAAACCAAGGTCTCATAACGCATTGCAAACAAATATTTTGAATGAAAACCAAATCATTTGAACAAGGTAACAAATTAAATTAATTCAAAAATTATTTCTTTACATATTTCTTCTTTCACTCCTCAATTTCAATATATAGAATATAATTTCCTTCTCATACATTCCAAAAACAAAAAACAGAATTCATCTGTTTCACATTTCGAATTTCAACTTTCATAGCCATAACAAAACATATTTCCATTGCTAGTAATATACAAGGTCATCCACTTCAAAGTGGGAAAGGGTTACAATAAATAATAATCTCAACAAGGACTGTCGAAACTATATTTTCCTTTGCTCCCTAAGAACAACATGAAGATCCTCAAATTATTTCAATTTGATCACAACGAAGGCAGGGGAAAGGCAATGCTCTCCACCAAACGAAGACATCCAATGAAAGGAGAAGCCAGCCTTCTTTGTTTTCCCCTGAGTTCTAACCACAATTTGATAAAAAATGTGCTCCAACTCATGGAAACAACAGGCTTCAACAAAAAAACATGAAAATTTCACATTTCAAGACATAGCCCAAACAGAATTTAGTTTGCAACCACATTAAAATACAACAACAAAACCCATGCTTAATTATGAAAACCAAAGGATCAAGAAATTATGGGGGATACTACTTATTCCTTCCAAAGGGGAAATATGTATCACAACCTGAGAAGAAACCACCAAAATACATATCATTTCAAATCCCTGACATACCCTTACACCTCCCACAAGTACCCCTTATTTCTCACATTTCCTTATGCGTCCCCAACCTCTTATGGCACCCCATAATGAGTAAAGAAATGCAAGCTATTTCTTTGTAAGGTGGAACCCAAATTCCAACTCCCTCCACATTTATACTTCCCCAAAAACACTTATGCCTCCCACAAAATAAACCCCATAGCCTTCTCCTACACCATTCCTAGGAAATCTACCCAACATCCCACAAACAATAAAAAGGATATGAGCATTTACATATTCATAAAAGGGAAAGAAGAGCATTTCCAAGAGCCAAGCTCTTACCTCTCCATGATGGAATTTGTTCTAAGTCCAAAACAACAAGATTTATAGTGCAAAAAAGTCCAAGATCAAAAATGCACAAGGATGAAACAATCTCCAATCTTCTCCAAAAGCAAGAGCTCTCAAAACCCAAAAGAGTCTCCCAAAAATGAAGTGATAAAAGTGAAACAACCCCAAAAATAAGCTAAGGAATTTATATAAATAGAAGAGGAAAGAGAAGAGGATGAGGTGGATCCATGTAGGATGTCACTTCACACATCCTCAACCCCAACACCAAAGTCAACTTCATTCTCCAATGAATAATCAATAGGTGGGTGAATAATATGACAGTTTTACTTACGCAATCAAACAAGCTCACACCCCATAAGGACTACAGTTAAAACATGTAAGAAAAGTGCGATTACGAAATTCAACTTGACGTACAAAAATGCATAAATAATGGCTAAATTTAAATCTCCAACCATAGGTAAGGTCGGTATACAAATTTAAGAGGTATGGGACAAGTTTAATTTGTCCCACAAGCCTCCAAAATCAGCCTCCAAGGAAAAATTATAATTTCAATGAAGATGAATTGTTTCATACTCAAAAATCAACTTACATATCTCTTACACATTACTTACACATTTCTTACAACACTTTAATTCAACGCCAACAACTCTATTAATCACTTTCTTGTGAAATATTTTAATTAATTAACTTAACAACAAGATTACTCACAATACTAACACACCATTTAATAAATAATGAAAGGAGTCAATGCAACACAAAATAAACACATGCAAACATTAACAAAAGAACCAAATAAAATGAAAACACAAATCCATTGCTCGCATTTAAAGGTGATCCCCCCCATGTGAATCCCTAACACAATCAAACACATATAAAAAAATATAGTTGCCATGGTGACCTCGTTGAATTCATCTAGAATTCCAATGTGGTTGGTCCCTAATCCCCCAATGTTTGTTGTGATATTGTTAACCTACAAAAATAAAAATACCTCCTTTGGCCTTGTGGCCGCATCAGAACATCTAAATGAATATAATATACTTCAAAATTCATCTATATATAAATGTGAATCACAACAATCATCAAGCCAATCAACAGTGTCACTTAAAATTTCATCAACAACTATATCATCATCAATTTTAATTCAATTTTCATTTTCTAGGTCTACTAAAAATATCCAAATATCACATATTTGAACAAAATCTATAATGTAACCATGTCAAATAGTATATAAACATAAATATATAAAATGTCTCTAATAATCATCATACATCATATATGAATCAGAGTCAGTAATAATCCATGCTCTAACATCTAATCATCATACTAAATCAAACTATAACAATGTCCATGGTATAGTCAACTGTGTCATGATCAGTATCAAAAGGCATCAAAGGGAAGTGGGCACTACATTCCCCTCCCCTTAGACTTGAATTCCTCCTAGAAGTCACATGAAAGAAAGATAGGAAATAATGTAAGAGAAAAAGGATCACTCCCATTATGGTATTTCTTGCTTCAAACAAGAGTGGTTCCAAAGAGTGCCAAGTTTGCTCCAATGCAATTTTGCAAGAAGGTAAATTATAAGGGATGAGTTCTAAACTTTCTACATGCAAGGCTACGAACATTTAAATCTAGAGAGTAACTTTACGCTATTAACCAAGATAAGACACATTGCAATATAACATGAAGAGTTCAAAAAAGTTTTAAGAGTAACAACCAAGTAGAGGAATAATAAGGAGAATTCCATGAGTTTGAGAAAGACCACATTATTTCCCAAGGAATACAACTTACAACAATAAAAAAATTTAGGTTTCCATTAGGGTTAAATTACGCTTTCATAGTTCGTTGTTTAGGCAAGGCTAGCAAAATCATCTGAGGCCAAAATTTTGTATGAGAGACATGTTTACTCAAGTTCCCACATTTTGAGGTCACACAAGATGAGGTTAAACAAAAAGGAAGGACACCTCAATCAGAAAGAATTTACATTCGAGGACACTATTTATGGAAAGCACTTATATAACTCAAGAGGGTGAAGTCAAATTCTCATGGTAATACTAAGAAAATTCAAGACCACAAGGTTTCCTATAGTCTGAATTTTTTATACTTTTGTTTTAAGAATCGAACACACCACACAAACCAAATCTAGAGACATCAACCATTTAACAAAAGAAAAACATATATATCTCCCCTAGTAACTAACATATCAATATAAGAAGTACCATTCACAACAACACAATGGGATTCATTTATCTTATTTCCTGATCCATCTCAGAATAACCACAAGGAGAGAACGGGAGAAGAAAAAGTAGCAAGGGAATCTGACTACAATCGTAGGTGCATTGTATCAGAAGTGAGTAACAACTTACGAAAACTTCTTGTGCTTTCCTTCTCAACAACAAGAGAGGAAAAAACAACAAAGTGTCTCAAGAAGAACAAGAAGAAAAGAAGATTTCCGAAAATTAGGTCATATCCTTAACATATGTTTCCTTAAAATTACAATAACTTAGGTCTCCAAGGATGAGACCAGACACAAGGAGGTTGCTTATCAGACAAGAGATAAGTCTCAATCCAAAAGGCCACAACTCACACTCAACGAGCTACAGGATGATAATGGTATGATGACCCAAAAATCCCACAAGGATAGGCACATACATCTATGAACAAGAAGGTACTAAGTAACTAGAGCACATTACTATCCACTAGGTGCTTCATAATTTCTGGGTAGGTGATAGAAATACAGGTTCAGCTATACATTGCACTCAATACACATAAATCTTACTTACTTTATAATTCAAATAATTAATTCAAAAGTTGTAGTTTCATTTGCTAAGAACATTCCTTTATGATTTTTCCTAATTAAACTTCCTCCTATTATGAAATCACAAGTTTGTGTTATAAGGACCACTAAGGGGGCATGATATCTCGCCATTCTGTATAGGTGGAAAAGAGAAAACATATTTACTTTACTCCTAGGTGAGGTAAATGGAGTTTTTTTTCCCTTTATTTTATTCTACATGGTTTTTATTTTTTGTATTAACCTACCAAGTTTAAAGCAAGGACCATTTTCTCTTTCTATGTTCAAGTTTATTTGTTAAGCTTCAAGGCCAAATCTCCTCTATTATAGTTTTATGATGTTTGGGTGAGTCAACTTGTCAATTAAAAATTTAATGAGAAATAATGGTAAACATATCACACTATTACTTTTATGGGATAGAGAAGTAAATCAACACATCACATTTTAAGTTTAAGGAAACAAGGGACATTCAACATAGAAAACACATTATTAGTTTTATAAGAACTAGGAAACAATCAACCAACATGGATCACAAAAATATTTTGAGATTTTTCCACTAATTACAAGTATCATAAATCATTCCTCATGGGTTTCTACAAGTTCTCAAAGGAAGTTACAAGGAACTCCCATTAAAGAATCATAATTACTTTACTAATATACTAGGGTTTAACAATGTTTTTTTCTTTTGGTGAAAACACTTTACTCACATGATAAGACAAGGAAAGTTTTCAAATATTCACCTATATTACCACAGGATACCATCAACCAAGAAATAAGAATGACAAGGAAAGATTTAACTATAAGAACACCACATACTCACTAGAAAGCATCAAATGTAAGAAAACAATCAACTATCTATTCAAAACGGCTTTACGACCAAGAGTTACAGTTTCGTTAGGAGAATCCCATTATAGAATACAGTTGAGATTAATTCATCAAGGTATAATTACACTAACATCACTAGAGGCTATGGTCAAAAATACTCAAAGCATCCATAAGTGTCTCCACGTAATTTAAAATTAATAGGTCATAGAGTGTTATTCATAGCAACCTAATTTTTTTAAGGAAAGGGTAGACTTAGTTATAGGTCAATAGTGAACCCAAAAACACTTAATTTACACACAATACATGAATGGGATTAATTCTAACCATAATTACCAAGATGCATACAATCCACAAGTCACTAATTTATTTAATGAAATAAGGAAATCCTAATAAAACTTAGCATGCCATCAAAGAGAAGCCACTACCAGATAGAAAATTTTCAACGAACATCCATAGCCAGCCAAAAGTAGTCCAATCCTAACATAATTCATCAACCCACACTTAAACACCTCTACTCCGACGAGGTTCAAACACTTATCGGATTGTAAGAGATATCACCACCACCACTAACAGACTACCAACTAGAACGCACAACACAACGAACTCTCTATCTAGCAAGGTCGAGCAACGAATAAGTCCACTCAAAGATCCTAGACACAGAAGGTTTCATGTATCCAAAACCAAGGCATAAATTTAATAAACCTATGAAGACATTTAAGACACCAAGGTGTACCCCCATATGACGAAATGTCACAATACATAAAACCATATAACCAATTCAGTATCGTGCAAGATGGAACCATGTATCATTTAACTAAGTAGACAACAACATAATGAGCTCTGAGTCACCAATCAAAATACAATCCAAGAAATGTCGACAATCAAGGAAAGTGGCTAAGTATCCATATTGCAAAGTCTGAAAATTCTCGCAAAAAATAAAAAGTAAAAGAGCCTCAGAGCTTCTCAATCCAATCATAATATAAGATGCTGGTCCTTGATAAAATAACACAAGATTACGAATGTAAAACATAAAAGATAACACCACATACACTCTATATCCCTTCATGACTGCCAATAGGGGTACTCTGCCTTAAGGTCTACTCTAATGACACTCACAGAAGGTTGGATCAAAGGTGACACCAATACCTAACATCCTACTTACTCACACAGGGATTGAGTCACCAAAGCAACAACCAAAATTAACTCATCTAACCACTGAAGGAAAGAGGGGGGATTTAGATGACAAAATAGCTTCTAATTAACTCTTTCTGACCCCTGAACACAACCACTTTTTTGTAACCACAAGAATCACACTATACAAATAATTATTCTGAACAACTTCAATAAATAAGGGTCTCAAAAGGGTTTAACGCATCATATAATTAAGTCAAGATTTAGGACTTCTAAAACAACACATTTTCAAAGGTGAACCAAGTTTCGAATACACTAGAAATTCACCAAAAATCAATTTAACCTGACATTCTTAGTTACTTGGGTTTAGAAACAATTCCACTAAGAAAGCAAAACAACTCAATAAACTTATTATTTTATTATGCTTTTAAATCTGGGCAATTCAAATGAATAGAGTAATGTAATATTTATTCATACTTATTTCTTTTTTGAATTATCAAACAAGGTTGTTTTCTAGATTTAAAAGTGTGTTAGGTTTATAGTTCATGTCTCACATTTTCTAGTGTGCCCAAGGGTCCAAGCTTTGAACCAACAAATTTGATAACAAGTGTTACACCCCACTAATTCAAGACACAAAGACAAACATAGCAAAGTACATGATTTTTTTTTTCACTTGTTTTATGCACAGAACGGCGCAACAGGTGGTCACAAAGGTTAGGACTAACTCTTCGAACAACTTGACTCAACGGTTGACCTTATGGACAACATGGAAACATCTAACACACATAAAGGATAGTTCACTTTACTCCTTTAAAAGGCACCATGAAACAACTCAACTACAATACACAGTCATAATTAGATATACTCCATAGTTTACAATCCCTTAAGCTCATGCATTTACCAAAAATGTTTTTCAAGACCTGCCTTAACAATGTCCAAGATATATGTTTGGTTCAAGCATTCTTCTCACAAGGTTGAACTTATTACTTTGGTAATCGAGACTAAATAGATGAAGCACACATTTTTTTAAAGGGGTTCAACTAAATACTAGAAAATATAACAAAATTTGTTTGACCAAAAGGGACACCTTTCCTCTCTCACAAGTTGCATAAACATGCCCAAGCTGAAAAAAAATGCTAATCAGACCTCTATTGCACAAGTGATGAGCGTAAGCTCTGACTAAAGTTGAGTTCTATTACAATAGTTATCAAATCATCCCACATAACACTAGGAGATTAAAATTCATCCCTAGTGTGGATAGATTATCTTCCTGCAAGGCATGCGGAAGAAATTTCCCTGGTCGCAGAAAAAAAAAATCTCCTCCCGAGCATACAAGATAGGCATATACAGAGACTCCTTTTCTCATGGGCATGTAAGACAGGAGCGCAAGAAACTTTGGGTGCACAAGATGGGTGCGCAAGAGGCTCTAGGTGTGATAGACGTGCGCACAAGAAGTTCTACGCGTGTAAGTCATTCACGTATGAAGTTTTTTCCTCTTCTATGAACTTCAGAAGGCCATTAAATTTTGATATAGAACTCTATTGTTGGAAAAAGAGGACATTTTGGAAACATATCGACGTCCTCTTTGTAAAAAAAACCTTAAGAATTTAATTTGGATAAATTTTTTAGGGTCAATTTTTAGAAAACCACTCTGCAGGATTTTAAAATGAAAACTGGTAACATTTGACTTATAAAATTTTTGTTGAATTCGACCTCCTTCCTTTCTCAACATGAAAAATAGACATGGAGGGTTGTTCTTAGAGGAATTTAGGATGGATTGCAAGGGTATAATTTTTTTAATTGAAGATCAATTCAAAATTTCTCAATTTTTGAAAGCAAAATGACTGCAGTTTTTCCTTTGTTCAATTTGAAAGGATCCTTAACCATTTCTTAAGTGGTTTAGTTTGTTTGGGGACATTTTAATCCTAATAAGTTCAATTTAATGTTTAATTTTCTTATTAATTGTTGCAGGGGGTCATTCTGTGCATTTGGAATAAAAACATTTGTTAGTTTGAAAACATCTAACATCGATCCAAATCAAATAGATTTATTTACATTTACCAACATCAGAATAAATTCATTCCAAATCACTCTATTTTATTAAGTTGATTCAAAAAAGGTATTCAAATTACAAGTTACAACTTTAGATTTTCCCAAACATTCATTTCTGCAAAATAGAGCATCATGACATTTCATCATACATATTCACTTTTCATTTTTCCAAACCGAGGTTTCATAATACATTGCAAACATAGATTTCCAATGAACACCAAATCATTTGAACGAGGTAACAACCTCCATTAATTCAAAAAATATTTCTTTACATCTTTCTTTTCTATTACATAATTTCAATATATAGAATATAATTTCCTTGTCATACATTCCAAAAACAAAAAATAGAATTCATCTCTTTCACATTTTGAATTTCAACTTTCATAGCCATAAAGAAAACATCTTTCCATCACCAGTAAATATACAAGGTCATCAACTTCAAAGTGGGAAAGGGTTACGATAAATAATAATCTCAACAAGGACTGTCAAAAATGTCTTTTCCTTCACTCCTTAACATCAACATGAAGATCATCCATTTATTTCAATTTTATCACAACAAAGGCAGGGGAAAGGCAACACTCTCCACCCAACCAAGTCATCCAATGAAAGGGGAAGCCATCCTTCTTCATTGGCCCCCGAGCCCCAAACAGAATGTAATAAGAAATGTTCTCCAACTCATGGCAACAACAGGCTTCCACAAACACACATGCAAATATCACATTTAAGGACATCGCCCAAACAAAAATGTAGTTTGGAACTTACACTAAAACACAACAACAAAACTTAGGCTTCATCATGTAAGCCAAAGGATCAAGAAACTATGGGGGATGCTACTTATGCCTCCCAAAGGGGAAATGGGTATCAACACTTGAGAAAAAACCACCAAATTACATATCATTTCAAATCCCTAACATACCCTTAGGCCTCCCCCAAGTAGCCCTTATTCCTCACATTTCCTTATGCCTCCCCCAAGTACCCCTTATTCCTCACATTTCCTTATGCCTCCCCAACCTCTTATGGCACTCCATAACGATTAAAGAAATGCAAGCTATTTCTTAATAAGATGGAACCCAAATCTCAATGCCCTGCACACTTATACCTTCCCAAAAACACTTATGCCTCCGAAAAAGTAAACCCCATAGCCTTCTTCTACACCATTCCTAGGCTATCTACCCAACATCCCACAAACAATAACAAACATACAAGCATTTACATATTTATAAAAGGGAAAGAAGAGCATTTCCAAGAGCCAAGCCCTTACCTCTCCATGATTGAATTTGTTCCAAGTCCAAAACAACAAGATTTCCAATGCAAAATAGTCCAAGATCAATAATCCACAAGCATGCAACAATATCCAATCTTCTCCAAAAGCAAGAGCTCTCAAAACCTAAAAGAAATCTCCCAAAAATGAAGTGATAAAAGTGAAGCAACCCCAAAAACAAGTTTAGGAATTTCAATAAACATAAGAGGAAAGAGAAGAGGATGAGGTGGATCCATGTAGGATACCACTTCACACATCCTCAACCCCAACAACAAATTCAACTTCATTCTCTAATACATAATCAATATGTGGATGAATAATATGACAATTTTACTTACACACTAAAATAAGCCCACACCCCATAAGGACTGAAATTAAAACATGTTAGATAATTTCAATTACAACATTGAACTTGACTGACAAAAATGCATAAATAAGGGCTAAATTTAACTCTCCAACCATAGTTAAGGTTGGTATAAAAATGTAAGAGGTATGAGACAAGTTTAACTTGTCCCACAAATCTCCAAAATCAGCCTCCAAGGACAAATTCGAATTTCAAAGAAGATGGAGTGTTTCATACTCAAAAATCAATTTACACATCTCTTACACATAACTTATACATTTCTTACAACACTTTAATTTTAGGCCAACAACTATAATAATTACTTTATTATGAACCAATTTCATTAATTTGTTTTTAAAAATATGATTACACACATTAATTTACCACAATTAATAAATAATGAGAGGGGTTAATGCACCAAAAAATAAACACATACAAACATCAACAAAGGAACCAAATAAAAGGAAAACACAAATCCCTTGGTCACATTTGAAGGTGACCCCCCCCCCCCCCCATGGGAATCCCTCACAAAATCAAACACACACAAACAATTACAGTTGCCATGGTGACCTCATTGGATTCATCTAGAATTCCAATATGGTTGGTCCCCAATCCCCCGATGTTTGGTTTGATGTTTTTAACCTGCAAAAATACAAATACCTCATTCAGCCTCGTGGCTGCATAAGAACGATACAAATGAATATAATATACTTCCAAAGTCACCTATATTTGTATGTGTGTGTGAGTGTGTGTGTGTGTGTGTGTGTGTGTGCTTGTGTGTGTGTGTGTGTGTGTGTGAATCACAAAAATCATCAAGCTAATCAACAATGTCACTTAAAATTTCATCAACAACTATATCATCATCAATTTTAATTCAATTTTCAATTTCTAGGTCTACTCAAAATATCCAAATATCACATGTCCAAACAACATTTATAATGTAACCATGTCAGACAGTATATCAACATCAATATATAAAATGTCTCTAATAATCATCATGCATCATATATGAATCAGAGTTAGCAACAATTCATGCTCTAACATCTAATCATCATACTAAATCATATTATAACAATGTCCATGGTATAGTCAACCATGACATGATCAGTATCAAAAGGTGTCAAAGGGAAGTGGGCACTACAGAGGTCGTGAATGTGTTGCAAAATAAATGTGATCGATTCATGTTGAAACAAAGGAGAAATTCATGCCAGAAGTATGTCTTAGTTAGAAAAGTATGAGAAGTAGCTAAAAACTAATGAAAGATGAAACATCATTATTCGAAGCAAAGGAGCTCATGGAGAGGCTCAAAATTAAGTTTCATGGATTATTTGAAGAAATGCCATTTTTCAACCTACAAACACAAAGTTCTATGAAGGAATAATGGGCATGTGAACAGTCATAAAACATGAAAAAGTCATGAGTCATGCCCAAGAGTCTTGTTTGATTATTTAAAATCAATTTTTTAGCATGAAATTTTTTTTTTTGTAGATAGAGAACTGAGATGTTGTTGAAAGTTGTAAGGTTACTGGAGAGAAGATAAGAAGGGTGCTAGTGTGCTAAAACTATGGAGAATTAAGAAAGTATAGGAGAATACAAGTGAACTGAAGAAGTAGTCATAATAATTTGTGGAATACAACATAGTAAAGTGATAAGAATTATTTGTAAAATTATATGTTATAGCTTATTATATAGGGGGTTAAAGCCTCATTGTAGGTAGTATCTTATAGAAGATTAGTTGTTGTTAGTTAAATTGTTTGGAATTGAAAGTTATATGTAAATTAAATCTTACTAAAGGTCAAGTAGATTCTTTACTAAATTTGATATTTTTATCTCTTGGTTGAGTTGAAGCTCCACCATGAAATCATGTAAAATTTGTAAGGAATTATTGTCCTAAGCCTAGTTCTTTGATTTAGTGGGTTTTTGTCCCTTACGATTTTCCCACCTCATATTTTTTCTTTTCATGTGTACATGTTTTTTTTTGCTCTCTTTCCTTTTCATGGTTGAATGCAAATACTCTTCATGGTTAATATGCTTAAGTCTGATTTATTGAATAAATGTGAATTGGTTTAATAGTTTTAGAGAACAGTAATTCAACCCCCAGTGCCTTGATTTATAACAATTGGTGTCAGAGTGAGGTACTCTTGAAACAAGTGTAGCATCTTGGAGTATATCCTTCCTGAAACACAAACATGGATTTTGAGGTAATCCCTCATAGAAACTAAAGAGATAGGTATGCATGTGAGTATGAAGTCTCAGACGGAGAAGAAGCTGAAATAAATCGTGAAGCATAACTTATAAGTTCCCTGGATAAATTGAAACATGAAAGGAAAAAAAAAGATAAAGATGAAATAGTATGAAGAGAAAATTATGCTCCTTGAGGATATGAAAAGTAAAAAAAATGAATATGAAATTAAATAAATTGAAACCCAATTGGAGTTGATGTTATCTTCCTTTAAATTCAAAGAATAAGATTACCTGAAACCCAATACTAAGTTCAATTCACAAGTTAAAAAGATGAAAAAAACTTTTATTTCCAAAGAGCGCACCTACATGAGACATGAAAAAGAAATGATATCCTTGATAACTAAATTAGAGGAAGTAAGAGATAGATTGAAGATGTATAACAAGATGAAAAAGAGATCTTAAACCCTGAATGGAATGCTTGATAGACAAAATCTAGTAGGTGATAAGACTAGACTAGGCTTAGCTGAAGAAGTTACGAAGAAGTGTGAGGATAATAAAATTGGTTCAAGTAGATACTCAAACATGAGGACAACTAATGTAATAAATTATAGAAGGCCTAAATCAATTAGGTAGCCTAATTATTTTAGGTATGAGATAACCTTTAATGGATATTATTTTTCATGTCATGGTGTTGGACATAGAGCTTGAGACTACATGAATAAATTTGACAGAGAACACCCTTTGAGAGGGTGTAAAACTAAATATGAGAAGAATATAGTTTTTTTCAACTACCAAGATAAATGAAACATTGCAAGATATTTCTTAGAGGAACCAATGGGTCAATTTTTGGAAGATGAAAACTTAAGAGGAATGAACCATGTTGTGTGTTTTAATTGTCATGGACAAGGCCATTTTCTAATTCCTTTTTATGTGTATCCCAGATATATCAACGTCTTGTAGAAATTGGATAGAAAATGAAAAGATATATTCAAGATGAGGACACATCCTAGAAGTGAGACTAAGTCTTCCAAGTGTGAGAAAACCATAGGAAATAATATCATGAGGTATGCATATCAGGTCAAGGAAAAATGTTGTAGAGCAGAGGAAGTAGAAAATGATAAAATGGTAGTGTGGGAAGATGATGCATGTTAAAATAAATACATCCAGAGTTGATGTTCAAGCCAAGGAAAATGAGAACACACCCTTTAGAGGGGTGTAAAAATTGAATAGGAAAGAATATAGAGTTTGTTTCAACTACCAAGATAAAATGACACATTGCAAGATACTGCTTAGGAGGAACCAATGAGTCATTTTTAGAAGATGAAAAATTTAAGAGGAATGAACCAGTGTTGTGTTTTTTAATTGTCATGGACAGGACACTTTACAATTTATTTTCATGTGGATCCCAGATAAAGTAAGTGTTATAGACATTGATAAAATTGAATATGAGAAGAATATAGTTTGTTTCAAATACCAAGATAACTGACACATTGCACAAGATTACTGCTTAGAGGAACCAATGAGTCAATTTTTAGAAGATTGGAAAATTTAAGAGGAATGAACCTGGGGTTTTTTAATTGTCATGGAAAGGACACTTTACCAATTATTTTCATTTTGGGGTTTTATCCCAGATAAAGTAAAGTGTTATAGACAATTGCTAAATAAAATTAAAAAAGATATTCGAGATGAAGACAATCCTAGAAGTGACTACTAAGTTTTCCAAGTGTGAGGAAAACCATAGGAAATAATATCATGAGTATGGGCATATCAGTTCACGGAAAAACTATTTTAGAGTAGAGAAAGAAGAAAAGATAAAAGAGTAGTGTGGCGAAGATGATGCATGTTTTTAAATAAATACATCAAGATTGATATCAAGCCAAAGAAAAAACCATGAAAACTTTCAATCATAGTGAATATAAAACAAGGAAATGAATCTCATCATGCATGCTTGAAATGCATTGAAGGATTAAGAGATGGAGGTAGAACATCTTACAATACAACAAAGGAAATTGACAAATTTTCAAACACAAGAAAAGGAAATTTTAAGCCATCATGATCCTTTGTTGACTATATTTTATTTTGAATTCATCCCACAAGGAGGTGTGTGTTCTCTAATATTATAGAAGGCATAAATATTTTAAAGGAAGCATTGTGAGCTTTGAAAATACATTATCATCCTGAAATTGTAAAATAAGTCCTCTCCCTGAATATGTTGATTCCAATATCCAAAATAGGATATTATCTTTAATAGGTTCTAATTGGTATCTCTACCATGTTTCCAAGGTATTTAAGATTCATGGAATGTGTGTTTTGTCCCATGTTTAGGTTCTAGTGCTCATTCAAGTTGTTGAGCATTCATGTCAAGAATGTGTAGTCAAGAAGTCTCAAAATCTAAGCTTTCCTTCTCTTTGATGTCAAGATTAGATCATTGTCTATTTCATCTATTCAAGGTTGTTATCAGGTAACAAATAGTTTATAGATAATGTGAGTGGTGTTTAAATATGCGAAGTTTCTTGAATCTCTGATCATGTACAATTTTTTTCTCAGTTGTTTATAAACTAGCTATGATGATTAATCTTAATATTGCAAGATAGTCATATGTGAAGTAAAAGTCTAAGTAACCTGAAAATATATTAAAAGTTATTTTTGAGTCCGAATTGTGAATTTACGATAAACAACGTGTTATTATTGTTCTTTAAAGATGAGTGACCCATCATACTATGCATAGAAGTTCTCAATAAAGAAGAAAAATGTGAAATCTATGTTCAAGTGTGTCAAGAGTGTTCCTTATTGTTAGAATTGTCAAAGTGTCAAGTATGCATGGTATCTAGTCTTTGTTAAGATAAAAATCTATAAAGGAATATGACCAAGGAATTGATCTAAGGATAAAGTCTCAGTACAATATTTGAATACAAGATTCATCAATAAATATGATCAAGAGATGAATAAGTTGAAGCAAAGTACTATGGGTTTCTCCTAGCACAGAGCTATGATATATGGTTGAAGTTGTCATGAAGTGAGGACATCAAGTAACATTATAAAGGTACAAAATGGTAGAACTGATATCATAAATCTAAAGGCATAAATGAGATTCATCAAGCATGTCCCTTCCCATACAAATGGTGTGAATAATAAGTGCACTCAATTGAAGCCTTGAGGAAGTCAAGAAAATCAATTAATTAGGTCACCATAGAGTAGTATGGGCTATATGGAATTTTTTCAGGAAATGAGTTATGCCTTGGAAGTATCTAAACAATTTAGGAATGAGTCAAACTAATGACCTAGTTAAGGAAGTCTTAGTTACAAGTTTTTCATCAAGATCATACAAGAAAGTAGAGAAAGGTAAGAGTTGATATAATATGTAATAAAGGTGATGATGGATCATGTCCAGGAAGGTGATTTTAAGTTTTATATACTCTTATATGATCATGAAGGTGAAGCATGAATGATAATAACAAATAATATTATGAACACTGTTGGGAAACACCATGTTAAAAGGTTGAACATGACAACTCTTGAACTTGAAGAAAGATAGTAAGGGAAGAAAATGAATGAAATGTGTCCATAATTTATGTATACTATATTATGGTATGTATAAATCTATAGTGTCATAATGATTATCTAATGATTGAAAAAGTATGAAGATTTCCAAATGAATAAGCTACATGTCTAGAAATGAAATTTAAGACGAGGGAGTCATTCTACTATCTCACATAATTTTTGAAGACTATCTAGATGGTTTGAAGTATCTTAAGAGAAAAAATGAAGATAAATTACAAGTTTAATGACTTAATAATAAAACCATTGAGAAAGATCTTCAGGGCAGGAACATTGATAGAACATGAAGATAATACTTGCATTCTTGAACATGCTTGAAAGAAAAATAAATGTTGGCAAAGACTGAGTGAAGTTCAGTTTGGTAAAATCTTGAGAATTTGAACAAGGAGTTAAGTTATAAAGCTTTTTCAAGAATATTAAGGGAAGTGAAGGGAAACAAAGGAAAATTATAATTGTGCGTAGCTTTAAAATTTCATATCCTTGGTATGGACAAGATGTGTGTTCTTAGCATGAAAAGGAAAGCTTAAAAAAGATACTAAGATCTTCTTTTGATGAATTTTATTGATTCTTATTAAAAATATTTGAGTTAAAAACAACATGCTAGGCAGTGGAGAGGTTTTAGGAATCTAAAGGCCAAAGAGGTTGTAGTGGATCCCAAGAACTAGTGAAGTGGAATTGCAAGAAATAAGAAAGGGCAGAGTATACTAGAAAAAAAAACATTAAGTTTCTAATATGGTTGAATATAAATTGAAATATTTATTTTGTGTAGCTTCATGTAAAGAAGGATGACGTGATTCCAAGCGTAGTAGTATCAGCTTCTTTTTTTAGCATGATGTAGTGAGACAAATAAATATGGTGTGAGAGTTGAATTTCCTTCAAAGAATATTTTTTGTGTCCAAGGGGGAGCTTGGATTATTCAAGTAGAGATAAATAAAGGCTAGTATAAGTGCAAAATAATGAGACAACAGGGTATGAGGAAAGATTATGTTGGTTTGACATGAATACTTGAAAGGAAAAGTCTAGAAGGTGATAAAGAGCCAAGGTGATGCCAAATAATAAAGACCAAGGAAAAGGTGTGAAGAGGATTTTTTAGCTAATTATATTCTATCAGTCAAAAGAGTAGCATCATCCAAGGGGGAGTTCATTAAGGTAATTTTGTGATTTGTAAATTCTTATCTTCATGTTTATCATGTTTTTGGGTGTTTGAACCTTTTTCATAGATGTTAAAGGGGGAGAGAGTATTGCCATAAATTATTGATGAATACTATTAGCATATTAGTGAAGGCTTTTTCCATCAATGTTTCTGAGCTTTTTGCGATCAATGAAAAAAGGGGAGATTGTTGAACATTGGTCATTGGTGTTGTCATTGATGGAATGAAATTGTGGGCATTACAACTAAAAGTATGAGCAATTTAATTTATATTTCAATAGATGTTTTCATTGGTTGACACATAGCCTACATTGTGCTTTAATATTGACGCATTCAACTTAGACATTTCCTGAACCTCAGCATGAGTTGAATTCATCAAATCATGACCAAAACTAAAGGCTTAAACAAAATTTTAGATATAATAAACAAAAAAATATTATGTTTTTGATACGATGAGTTTGAAATTAACAATATCCATTCCACCATACTTTGAAAAATTCCAACATTAATATCTCACATCCATATTTCATTTACCATCTTAAAATAAGGAGCGCAATGTACCATTTCCTTTACGAGTGAATAATAAAGCCTCATTGACGTCATGGAAGTTCGATGCAATAAACACCAATATGATACATTCATTCCTTTCCATTCTCTAATAAATTTAATGATGCATCTCGATTGTCGTGAGATTCTAGTATTTTATTCAATCGTTCAACACCAAATTGAAATGCTACAAACTAAGCTATCTACTAAGATTTTGAGAACCAATGTTTCTTAATCGACCAAAAATTTCTTCATGATTTGTAAAGTAAATTGCATAATTCGATCAAGCGTGGGGATAATTTTCTTGACTCTCTCCCTCTCCATACATTTACTTATTTTGATAGTATTTATCATGTAAATGTAGACCAATAAACTAGTTTTGATGCCACTGATTATGCAAATGTAGGCCGATTTACTAATTTTGAGGCCATTTAGTTCATGATGTATGATGAACCCAATATGATTGTGATGGACATAACCTAAAGATGTTGTAATTGAGAAGGAATCTATTTAGAGATCATTTAGGCCTTACACTTTTTTGTACAACATTAGTTTGTAATGCTGAAACGTAAAAGAAGGCACGTTGTCTCAAAGTGCTAGAAAGTGTTTTTGTGATATTGCAGTAAATGTCAATCCCAGGAACTAAATAGTTTTAATATCAATTGTTTCCTTATTAAGTTCCATTCCTTGAACCTTATGGATTGTCAAACTCAATGAAATTTCAACTGTCATCTATAAAAAATTTCCACATGTGACTAGAGGTAGGGGCAAGGTGTAACGCCCACATTTTACACACACAAAAACAAAAGTAACAATATCAAGATAAATTTTTTTTACTTAAATTGCATACTACACAATGCCACAATGGCTGTAAGTAAAGAAAACATCAAAGATACATATGACACTTACAATTCATCGACTCACATAGACACAAGACAACACCTTAGACATGTCGATGTTATAGTTTTCCCAATGAATGAATACTAGAAATGACACAACCACAAGAAAAGGACTCATTGGAAACCCACATCACATCCTTTCTTTAATTGCATTTCAGTTATGATTAACATCCAAAGAACATTATTGTGCAAGGATAATTTAATCCCTTTTCCACCTACATATTTTTAAGTTCATTCCACATTCAATTTATAGTTCGATCATTTTAAGTTGGCTTTTTATCCTTTACAAAAATTTCCATAATTTAGATACTTATTTCACATAATTCAAATTTCATATAAAGTACTTTAACTATCTTGTTATTATGTTAAGAAAATTCTTCTCAAATGTTTATTAAATTTCTACATGTTACCCTTACAACTCAAGTGGATATGACTTGATGTCCAAAAAGCAATATTAGGATTTAAGGGGGGTGGTTTAGGTTCAAGATACCTTTTTCCCATAAACATTATTCGATCACGGTACATTTATTTCTTGATTCAACATTCCTATAACAAGAAACTATATTTATAGTATGTATATATATCTTTTATTTTTTCTCGAAGATTAATCTCACTAATGGAAACTCATATTCTTCGAACACATGAAAATATTTAATTGAGTTATAAGGACTCCAAGAGTGGCATTATTCCTAACCTCCAATCTTGTGTTTATTCTTATATTCTTTAATTTTACATCACATATGGTTTCACTATTAGCACTGTTTTATAACATAAAGAGTTACGAAAGTATTTGACTAACATCTTGAAGAAGTATATGCTTGAAAGAATTACAACTGCACACGAACCTCCACTCGACCTCCTAATAGACTGAGCTTTAGTTTAATTCCAATTATACCTAGGAATCTATGCCTCAACTATAAATAATTTAAGGTGAAAGGACATGCTTATGACAGATAACCTTAATGAAAGACCAAGGTGATATGTTGATAGAAATAAAGGTAACACATTTAGCTGAGAGGAACTAAGAATTTCATTTACAAGAGTTTAAGACCTAGAACAACTATTTCAAGATCTCCATTTATGTCATCAGCATCCAACAAGGATTCCATTCATTGATGAAGAAATTTAACTCTAAATCTATATTCGGAAGATAAGGTAGTCCGCTAGGATACGAAGGAAGAGTTAGCTCTACTTACTCCAGATAAAGTTTGACTGTGTCGTTCCTATCTGTCAGGTCTATGACGATGTTACTAAACATATCGCCTAAGAAGATAAACCCATTCTTGGGCTCTTATTTACCTAAACTAGGAGGTTCCATCGAGTGTAAATTTTAAGATCATTCTACGGTTTCAATATCTTCTATGGTAAAAAGGATCACACATGAAGACATGTTATGCACAGATCTTATAATAGGGTTGAGTGTTTCTATTAAATCTCTTTATTACATTTACAAGGTAAGAATACAAGACAATAATTAATCAATTCTTTAATGAACACTAAAAAAGAATTAAAATATATTAACTTCAAATTCATTTACCATATATATATCTAACCTCTTTACCATACATCATATGAATCAAATTGAAACTATGATTAAGTACACATTTCCTAGATGTCCCTTAAAAACTAACATCTCATACATATTAGCAAATTTCAAATATAAATTTTCTGTAACATGAGACTACATTATACATATATTCATTTTACAATGAACTATATAAATTACAATGATAAATAATGAATTACACATCACTTTTTCACCATCTTTCTTGCATCCTGCAAAACCATGTGAGGATGAAATCAATGATAAATCACCGGTATGGCATCCACCCTAATCTAACATAATTAAAAAAATTTAGTTTCCCATTTACATATAATAATAATTACAGTTTGCACTTAAAATAAAAGGTTTAGGGACATGTATTCATTTCACTTCATTTTGTAACCAAGAAGAGATAAAGAGAAAGGAAGAGAGAGAAACACCATTTTGTCAAAAGTTCTATTTCACACAAAAAGTTACACTATAGAGTTTTCAAAAATTTATTTACATGTGTCAAAAGTTTCCACGATGGTTTGGCAAACGAACGAGGCTCCCACAACTTTTTATTTTTACATTTTCTTGCTACCTAAAAAAACATTCAAATCGAGCTCAGAGGCTAAGGAACCACTCTCAAATGTTGTCTTCCAATGAGAAAACACACCACGGTTAAATTTATATGTGTCCACTTATATTCCAAGAGTTCATAGCAACTGACATAATTTGGAACTGGAAAATGGTTTGCATTTGGTGGCTAGTTTTCTAGGGCCATCGTTCGTAATCGACCTAGTTGTAATTGAATAAAAGTTATCTCGAGGGCTCAAAAAACCATATCCAAAACTGACACCCACTAGATGAACGGGAAGCAAGAAACATCCTACAAGTTCCTCTATATATGGAGAATTCACCAGAGTTAATAGGACTGAGAATTAGCAAATGGTTATCAAACAACAACATGTTTTCTAGAGCCACCAGTCATAATTGGTCTAGTTTGACCTAGTCGAAATGTGACTAGAGGCCTTAAAATTTCCATTTCCAAACTATCCAGAAAATTTTTCATCCCTAAACTGAAAGTTCCATGTAATTGTCTAGTAAAAACACTAGAGGTTTGAGAAGACAGATAATAATTTCTCTATTTGGGTTTAAAATGGTGGTTCAAAACAAAAGCCAACTTTTAATATTTAACAACTTCCTACCACTGCAAACCAGTGTAATAGGGCTCTTATAGGGCGTCAAAAAGATCAAAAAATTTCATTCGGGGTAAATCCAAGGATTGAAGTGACACCTCACATAACAAGGTATGCAAAGGAAGCTTAACCTCCCTTTTCTAGAGTTACGAAGGTTATTTTGTGAGTCCCCAGTAATTGTAGTGTATTTAATTAAACCAGGAGATGGTCAACATATTTACCAGGAAGTCAACCTCAACTTGTCGATAAAACAATATTGTAGTGATCTAGTTTGGTCTGGTAGTTTTTTTGAAGCACCTCAAATTGAGGGTTGAAGTTCATTGTTGACTACAAAATGATTGTTTTTCTATTGTTTGAGTTATGATACAAAATTTAATTTATTATTATTATTTTTTACAACAAGTAATTATAGATATATTAAATATATGATAATCCTAAGCTCTTAAAATTATATTTCGTTGCAAAAGAAAAAATGAAGTACGAGAATTATGAAAGTTAAGAAGAGATAAACCATGCCTGGAAATGAACTGGCAAGGAAAAAGTTGGGGAGTTGACATTGCACACATTGATTGCACTTGTTTGCAGCCACAGAATGAAAACCTAAAAATAGCATCCACAATAATGTCAAAATCAATGGCCAGTTCTGTTGGTAAATCCTTTGGTGGCAAGAAAGGAATAGAAAGTTCCTCCAGTTGAGTAACAAGCCCATGGTAAAGATGCTTATTAGTGCATTTGGGATAGAAAAAAAATGGCATGTATCCAAAATTATAAAGGTGGCGTGAAGCCAGCAGTCCATCAACACCATTATTGTTAGGGCCACAAATAATAACACCTTGTTGTACTCATTCCTTTCGTAAACCTGTTCTATGGATGTTGTAACACTAAGGCCTACAAGCTCAATCAACTGGTCTACACTAAATCCAAGAGGTCCTATAAGGCGTTCATCAATCGTAGCAGCATATTTCTATGAAAGGTATGATATTACTTCTGGATCATGAATGTGCTAAAGGGGCTAAATAAATTTTGTTCCCATTTCTTCGGATCCTACAATGCTCTGATGAAAATCATGTTTAAATGATTAAAATATGGAACATGTGACTTGCACCTAAGATCTCAAGAGGTAAATACAACACTTAGAAGCCAATACATGGCGAGATGACAAAGCTAAATTTACAAGCCCAAGCCCTAAGGATGTCTTTGCTCTCCCAATTACACTGTAATCACACCTGTGTTCTGTGAAAAGTAAATATTTCTAGAGAATAATAGACAGAGGAAGCTTTAACATGATGACCACCATTCCCGCTAACTTATATCATCCATGAGGCCACATTATGGGCATTTATTTGAACAACTCACATGCAAGCACATGCTTCCACATTTTGCATACATAGGTAACAAAGCGCTTGAAACTAAAACACCTGAAAAAAAATTCCTCCATATTTTTTCCTTGATGGATGTCTATACCCATTTCTAAATCTTCTATTTTGGCACAAGTTGGGAGCGTACAGGTAAAAGATCAGGTTTAAGACTTGTTTTTTGCAGATTGAAGAAATGCATATATCTTGAGAGGAAACCATGCTCCCTTGTATTATGTCATCACTACAACCATCCATTTTCTACTAAATATGCAATGTTATCTTGGTTTCACGGTGGTCAAACAATGCGGATCCCAAATAAAGTTCTTTTATTATTTCCTGCCACGGAAATGATGGGTCTGCAAGTCCATTCAGGATTCCCATGTGCCTTCACGTTGGCGGTGGGGTGGTCACCAACTCCAATAATGTCTCCATCAAGTAATTACATCTTATCTAATACCACTGATAATAGTTCGGTCCAACATTTCTTTTATTTTTTTTTTAATTATTTTTTTTTTTTAAAAATATGGTGGGCACTACATTTCCCTCCCCTTATAAGAGCATCATCCTTGACGTGATGCAAAAGAGATCGAAGGATAGGTAGGAAAGTAAGTCAATAATGACATGTATCATTCAACAAAATAGCTTGTCGGTATAACAGGACCTCAAGGAAACAAACTAAATTTTGCAATATCATAAATTTTAATGTTCTGTGAAGATTGGAATTTCACTTTTACCTCATTACTTAGTATTTTCATTTAAAGTATTTCTTAATCTTGAATCTTAGTAATTCAATTATTAGGATTTTACTTTATGCATTTTTCGTGGTTTCCCAACAAAATGGACATCAAGATACTACAAAAGACAAAAAAAACACTAATGGTTCACAAGACAACATGATATATACCTTCACAACTATATCTCATCACAAGAACTCAACCGAACCATGGAGAGAGCATACATACCCCTCACAACAGAATACTTGTCACACATGCTTCTGACACAAATGCACTCATAACATAAGAAGACTACAACAACACGGAATTCCCAAAAGATACACATACGAAGGTTTCACAAAACTTCAGACCATAACTATAGCTATATAGTGTCAAGATGGAACAATGTCATAAGACATAAACCAGAATCTCAAGAGTACACATAAATTCATAATACTAACATTGGATACACCTCCCAAAACATCACAAAACACTCCATATACCTCCCAAAGCATCACCAACAACTACATAAAAAAAACTCCAAGTGCGCTAATCACACCCACACACAAGTCTCTTATGCCTCCCTCAAGTCTCTTATGCCACCCTCAAGTCTCTTATGCCTCCCTCAAGTGTCTCTTATGCCTCCTTCAAGTCTCTTATGCCTCCCTCAAGTGTCTCTTATGCCTCCCTCAAGTAATAAAATAAAGATAAATTTTTCCTTTTCACTCCACAAAAGAGGTCGGTCATCCTATGGCCCTAGGTGCACATAGAGGTCCGGACACATCTATCCCAAGTGACATAATAACTCATGGTTCAACAACCCACTAGTTATCTATAACTCCTTGGGGCGTACCCCCACACAATGAAGTGGGTTCATAGGTCCCACCACCCCATGGTGAATCCCATGACCCTATTCCAACCCATTACGAAATTAGAACCAACATAAAAATCCATATCAAGTGCCAAGTGGACAAGAATCTAAAGACCTTGGGCTAGGTTATAAAATTTTTAAAAATTGAAAATACACAATTCAAAATCTGAGCAAAAAAAAATGGCTAGATTAGCCAAAGTCAGTGTAAAAATATGCTGAATGTTAGTGCATCAACTAAATAAATGCCCAAAATATAAAAATATGTCAATTAATGAAAACTACTGGTTCTAGTAAGAAAAGGAAAAGTGTTTGGTTTACGAATCAAATACATATATAGGAATAACACATTATGATAACTATGCGGCCTTATAAATCCACTAAGGGGATACTTAACGAGTTGCTAGAAATCGAAAACATCGAGCCTCAACTCGTAAAATATTATATCAATAATATAACTGTCATCATCTGTATCTGAAACATCCTGCCACCACTTCAACAAGGCTCAACATAGTCAAAATCACATAGGTTGAATCCATATGATAACCATATTATGGGAGAGATAAAGGAGTACAATTTTCCACCTACTGAGCCTAAGGTGTTCGCGAAAAACAATATGCATGACACCCGTTGAGCAAGTGTCACACAGACCAAATGAAAAAAAGTGGGTTTTCAACCTATGTAAGGATCCACTTCCTATCTCGTACTCGGCTTGAGCGACTGGTCAATGGTACACATTTTCTCACTCCAAACATACACTTAGTTTATCAATTTTCCTTAGGGTTGGTTAGTATAGGGTCCCACAATATAAACACATAACTACATCACTAACACAATAGTGATTCACACACATTAATCATAGCATTTTATGCATGGTATATATACAGGGTATAATGACACAATCATTGACTTTTATGGCTTATGATACATCACATTACCACATTCTACACCCAAAGTGCAATCAATTGTACACTAGGGATCATACACTCACCATATGCCCATAAATCACGACATGAACCATCACCTTTTACATGAATTATGTGTATGAGGAACACAATGTATAACCTTACAACATATAGTCAATTCTAATTACACCATGGTGACACACACAATTTATCACAAAATGGTGATGACATCACAATAAAATCCAATTCACTTTATAACAATTTTGTCATGCAATACCTCAATACATTTTCATATCACATAATGCCAAAATGCTCTAATACTCCGCAATCCACAATAACATTATTTTTTTTCGCACACAATAAGGTGGTACATCACACATGGAATATTCATAGAATCCATGAAAAGGAGGAGAGAATAATCTCATCAAAATCACATCAACATGATATATATATATATATATATATATATATAATATGCACGAAGTGACATACGCCACATGTGCGTTCACAATTACACAATTACGACATAGTGTCACATCACGCTTATGTCACATTACTCTTCCAGTATCCACCACCATCATGTAAAAACTATCACAAATCCAATCTTCCCAAGAGGTTCGAGAGCATGAACCTCCGATGTGATATCCAAATGTAACGCCGACATTTTACACACACAAAAAACAATAATAAAAATACCAAGATAATGTTTTTTTTACTTACATTGCTTACTACACAATGCCAAAATGGCTCAAACTAAAGAAAAATCAAAGATACATACGACACTTACAATTCATTGACTCACATAGACACAAGACAACACCTTAGACATGTTGATGCCACACTTTTCCCAATGAATGAATTCTAGAAATGACCCAACCACAAGAAAATGAATCGTTAGCAACTCACAACACCTCAATTAGTTAATTGCATCTTAGTTATAATTAACATTACAAGAACATTATTGTGCAAGGATAATTTTCTCCTTTTTCCACCTATATATTCTTAAATTTGTTCCACATTTAACTTATAGTTCGACCATCTTAATTTGGCTATCTTTATCCCTTACGGACAATCTCTATAACTTACCTAAATATATTTGGCATATTTAAAATTGCATACAAATTACTCCTAATTCTCTCATTCTTATGTTAATATTATGCTTCTCTAAACGTCTTGTTCAATGTCTAAAATGTTACCCTTTCTATTCAAGAAAATCTAACATTGATGTCAAAATGAAGCAATATTAGGGTTTAAGGGAGGGTGGTTAAGATTCAAGATACCTTTTTCCCAAAGACATTATTTGATCACGGTATAGTTATTTCTTGATTTAGCAGTTTCTATAGTTCAATAACTTGTTGATTTCCATTTAGATTTATATATATCTTTTGTTTTCTTCTCGAAGTTTGAACACACCCAGGGAAAATCATATTCTTTGTCACACAAGAAAATTTTTAATTAATTTATAAGGACTCCAAGAGTGACATTATTCCTAACCTCAAATATTGTTTTTTTAATCTTATATACTATACTGTTACATCACACTATGGTCTCACATTACCATAGTTTTATAACAGAAGGACTTGTGTAATATAATTGACCAACATCTTGAAGAGATTATATCATTAGAAGAGCTATCAACTGCACAGGAAACTCTAGTTAACCTCCTGTTCAACTAAGGTATTAGTTTAATTCCAATTTCACCTAAGAGCTCTACACCCCTAACAATAAATGATTTTAAAGTGAGAGTAGATGCTTATGCTAAACAAACTTCATGAAAGACAAATGTTTTATGTTGTTAGAATCCAATGTAACACAGTTATCTGACGAGGAACTAAGAGAGATCATTAACAAGAGTTTAAGTACTTAGTACAACTATTGTCACTAGGTCCATTTTTGTTGTCTAGGATCCCACAAGGAATTCCATTCGATGATGGAGAAATTTAATCCTAGATCTAACTTTGTAAGGCTTGGTAGACGAAAAGGATACTAAGGAGGGGTTAGATCTACTTACTCCAGATAATTTTTTTTTTTCCAGGCCGGTCCTAACCATTAGGTCTCATGACGATGTAATGCTAAACATACTGACCTATGATGATAAACATGATTCTAGGGCTTTTATTTACCTAAACTAGGAGGTTCCATTGAGAACAAAGTTTAAGTTCATTTTACAATTTTCAATTTATTCTATGGTAAGAGGGATCACACATGAAGACATGTTATGCACGAATCTTATGCTAGGGTTGAGTGTTTTAATTAAATATCTTTTTTACATTTACAATGTAAGAATACAACACACTAATTAATTAATCATTTATTGAACACTGAAAATTCACTACTAGATATTAAATTCAAATTCATTTACCATATATATATATATATATATATATATATATATATATATATATATATATATATATATATATATATATCAATACTTTTTACCACATGTAACTATGAATCAAAATTGTACCTATGATAAAATGTGCATTTCCCAAGGTATCCCTAAAACTAGCATCTTATACATATCAACATATTTCAAATTACTTCTGTAACATGGGACTACATTGTACTTATATACATTTTACAATGAACCATATAAATTTTGATAATAAACAATGAATTACACCACACCCTTTCTGCCATCCTTCTTGCATCCTGCAAAACCATGTGATGATGAAATCAGTGATAAATCCATGGCATGGCATCCACCATAATCTAAGATAATTAACATTGTTCATTTTCCCATTTACATATAAGAATAATTACAATTTGCATTCGAAATAAAAGGTGTATGGACATGTATTCATTTCATTTCATTTCACTTCATTTCATAACCAAGGAGAGAGAAAGAGAAAGGAAGAGAGAGAAACACCATTTTGTCAAAAGTTTTATTTCACACAACAAGTTACACTATAGAGTTTTTAAACACTTATTTACATGTGTCAAAATTTTCCACGGTGGTTTGGCAACCCGACGAGGGTCCCACAACTTTCTATTTTTACATTTTCTTGCTAGCTACAAAAACATTCAAATTGGGCTCAGAGGCTAAGGAACCACTCTAAAACTTTCTCTTCCAATGAGAAAACACACCACGGTTAAATTTCTACGTTTCCACTTATATTCCAAGAGTTCATAGCCACTGACATAATTTTGAACTGGCGAATGGTTTGTGTTTGGCGACTAGTTTTCTGGGGCCATCGGTCATAATTTACCTAGTTGAAATGAAACAAAAGTTTTCTCGAGGGTTCAGAAAACCACGTCCAAAATTGACGCCCACTAGATGAACATGAAGCGAGAAACATCCTACAAGTTCCTCTATATATGGAGAATTCACTAGAGTTGACAGGACATAGGTGTAGCAAACGGTTATCAAATGAAAACATATTTTCTAGAGCCACCGGTCATAATTTGTCTTGTTTGACCTAGTCAAACTGTGACCAGAGGCCTACAAAATGTCATTGCCAAACTTTCTAGAAGAGTGTTTTTTCCCTAAATTAAAAGTTCCATGTAATTATCTAGTAAAAACACTAGAGGTTTGAGAACACGGATAATAATTTCTCTATCTAGGTTTCAAGTGGTGGTTCAAAACAAAATCCAACTTTCTAGATTTAACAACTTCCTACCACTGCAAAGCAATGTAACATAGATCTTATAAGGGTGTCAAAAAGATCACAAATATTCATTCAGGGTCAATCCAAGGATTAAAGTGAAACCTCACATAACAAGTTACGCGAAGGAATCTTAACCTCCCTTTCTGGAGTAACAAAGATTATTTTGTGAGTACCCAATAATTTATGTTTATCTAATTAAACCAAGAGATGGTCAACATATTTAGTGGGAAGTCAACCTCAACTTGTCGATAAAACAATACTATAGTGATCTGGTTTGGTCAGGTAGTATTTTTGAATCACCTAAAAATGAGCGTTGAAGTTCATGGTTAACTACAAAATGGTTTTTTTTCTTTTATGTGAATTACGATACAACATTTTATTTATTTATTAATTTATTTTTGCAACAAGTAATTATAGAAAAATTAAATATATGATAATCCTAAGCTCTTAAAATTATTTTTCATTGCAAAAGAAAGACTGAAGTACAAGAATTATAAAAGTTAAGGAGAGATGAACCATGCCTTGAAATGAACTGGTGAGGAAGAATTTAGGGAGTTGACATTGCACCCATCGATTGTAATTGCTTATAACCACATAATGAAAACCTAAAAATAACATCCACAATAATGTAAAAATTAGTGGTCAGTTCTTTTGGAAAATCCTCTGGTGGAAAGAAAGGAACAAAAAGTTCCTCCAGCTGAGTAACAAGGCCATGGTAAAGAGGCTTATCAGTGCGTTTGGGATAGAAACAAATGGAATGTACATAAAAATGATAAAGGTGGTGTGCAACAACCTGTCCATCACCACCATTGTTGTCAGGGCCACAACTAATAGCACCCAGTTGTACTCGTTTGTTTTGTAAACCTCAGCTATAGATGTTGCAACACTGAGGTCTGAAATCTCCATACTATGGTCTACACTAAATCCAAGAGGCCCCATAAGAAGTTCATCAATCGCAGTAGCATCTTTCTGTGAAAGGTATGATATTTCTTCTGGAGCATGAATGTGCTGAAGGGGATGAATAAATTTAGTTTCCATTTCTTCGGATCCTACAATGCTCTGATGAAAATCACGTTTAAATGATGAATATATGAAAAATTTGACTTGCACCTTAAATCTCTAGAGGTAACTATGAAACTTAGAATCCAATACATGGCACGCTGACAAATCTAAATTTACAACCCCAAGGCCTAAGGATGTCTTTGATCTCTCAATTACATTGTAATCATACATGCGGTATGTGAAAAATAGATATTTGGGGAGAATACGAGAAAGAGGAATCTTTAACAGGCTGACCACCATTCCCGCTAACTTATATCATCCATGAGGCCACATTACGGGCATTTATTCAAATAGATCACATGCCAATCACATGCTTCCACATTTTGCATACATAGCTAGCAAAGCACTTGCAATTACAACACTTGACAAAAAAATTCCTCCATATTATTTCCTTGATGGAAGTCCATACCTGTTTCTAAATCTCCCATTTTAGAACAGGATTGGAGTGCGCAGGTAAAATATCATGCATCTATCTCGAGAGGAAAACATACTCCCTTGTCTTATGTCATCACTGCACCCATCCATTTTCTGCTAAATTTGTAATGTTAACTTGGTTTCACGGTGGTCAAAGCATGCGGATCCCAAATAAAGAGCTTGTATTATTTCCTACCATGGAAATGATGGGTCTGCAGGTCCATTGAGGATGCCCATGTTCCTTCACATGGGGGGGTGGTCACCAACTCCAATCCCATCTCAATCAAGTAATTACCTTTTACTTAATACCACTGATAACAGTTCGGTCCAACATTTCTTTTCTTTTATTTTTAATTATTATTATTATTATTATTATTATTATTTTAAATATGGTGGGAACTGCACAAGGGCATGGGTGGAGAATGTCCCACAGAGCCCTAGAATATTTTCATAAGTAAAAAAACCATGCCAAGTAAGGGGGGTGTGATTTTGTGTTGTAGATGAGATCCACGGCTTTCCAAAAAACCCCATCAACTAATATAGATTTGAACCATAAATTTGATGTCGACATGGCCTCCTGGAGTCATAAAATTATGCACTTTCTACTTATATCATGCCTCTCTGTAGTTTCGACTCCTCTTTGACATTGATATTACTATGATTTTGCTATCTTTGGATTGGTTCCATAGACATTGTTATCATATTTGATCTTTAAACATTGATAGATGGACATTGCTATATTTGATTAGCCTATTTAATAGAAAATATGGATGTTTTAGAATTTTGACATGATGTGATTGATATGATGGATTATATACATGGATTGACATATCAATATTTGATGATCTCGAGTTACTACTGTACTAAAACATTGGATTTGATATATAGATTTTTCTAGACGATTTAGTTAGTTTTGTGATATTATTGCTAATTGATGAATTGATAGAATCAAAATATTTGCAATTCTGAACAATTGGTGAATTACTTGATTTTAGTGTTGCTTTAGTTATGATATTTGATGATGTGAATTGATATGTATATATATGTGTTTTATCATCTCAATGTCGTTAATATGACCCACGAGGCCAGAAAGGTATTATTTTTATTTTTGTTGGAAATTGTAACACAACAAATGTATCGCTAGATAAAACCACCCTCTTCAAACACAGAACAACCTAGGTTTAGTTAGGAAAAGATGAGGTATAATTTTTTTTTAAAAAAGTTTTCCCAACAAAATTCCGGATTCCATTATAACAGATATTGAATCATCCTACAAAACACTAAGAGAGAGAAACTCATCCTTAGCGCATTAATGTCCAGGTAAATTTTTCTAGGTCTTATTATGTCCAATTTAATATTTCATTTGTTATTTCTTTGTTGCAGGTTCAAACTATGCATTTTAAATAAAGTAATTTCCAGTTTTGAAAATACAAAATAGAGATCAAATCTTAAAAGATCTATTTGCCATTTTCATCTTCTAAGTATTGAAATTCGTTCCAATTATAATCTAACACATTTAGTTGATCGAAATAAAACTATTCTAAACCAAAATTCAATTTTGATTTCCAATTTTACACATTTCAAAAGACAGAGTTCTGTATTTTCCTGACTAACATTTCTTCCTTTCAAACAAAGATTTCAAATACATTTCAAAGCATATTTTAAACAATAGTAACATATTTTGTAAAGGAAGAACAACATATATTCAGGTGGAATAATTTCTTTTACAACTTCTTCATTTACAATGATCAAATACAACTTACAAATATATAATCTTTCTTTTCTTTCATTCAAAAACAGAGAACAAAGTGCATCACTTTCACATTTCAAATTACAACTTCCATAACTAAATACAAGCATCTTTCCATCACTAAATGCATTACATTTAATCCACTTCAAGTGGGAACAAGGGCTTTACAAAAATAACTCTCATAAGGGACTATCACAAACTGTCTTTTCCTTTGCTCCAGAACAACAACATGCCAACCACCATACTCCAATTTTTATCACAACAAAGGTAGGGGAAAGGCAACGCTCTCCACCCAACCAAGACATCCAATGAAAGGAGAATCCATCCTTCTTCATTGGCCCCCGAGCCCCAACCAAAATTCAATATGAAATGTGTTTCAACTCATAGCAACAATAGGCTTCCACATCACAATGCAATCTTTCAACATGCACATTTCAAATTAAAAACACAGTCCAAAACAATAGTTTTACAACCACATGAAAGAAATCACACAAAACTCAAGCTTCATCATGCAAGCCAAAGGAGCAAGAAACTATGGGGGATGCTAATTATGCCTCCAAAAGGAAAAATGGGTATCACCACCTGAGAACAAACCCCCAAAACACTTATCATTCAAATCCCTGACATGCCCTTATGCCTCCCCCATGTACCGTTTATTCCTCACATTTTCTTATGCCTCCCCAACCTCTTATGGTACCCCATAACTGATGGCGCATGAAGGAGATTAAATTATTGCTATGTCTCTTAATACAGAGAGCATGCCTTTATATAGGTTGCACGACAGGGAGGAAGGAGGAACAGTTACATAACTTTTCACTAACAACTAATTAATTAACAATGTATTAATTAATCTAAAATTCCCCCCTTAATACATTGCTCTAACAAATGTACCCCCAAAACAAATCAAACTTCACCTTGCCGAGAGGCTTGGTGAGAATATCTACAACCTGAAAATCCGTAGGGTAGTACTAGAGTTGAAGTTGGTGGTTCAAGACCTGTTCACGAATGTAGTGACATTCGACCTCAATATGCTTTGTTCGTTCATGGAAAATAGGATTCTTCACAAGATTCAACACATATTGATTGTCGCAGTGAATGATGGGAGGTTTCTCTTCAGGAATCCCTATATCTGCAAGAATGCGACATAGCCAAATTGCTTCGCACACAGCTCCTCATGCGGTATAGTATTCAGCCTCAGTGGATGAGAGAGAAACAACAGTTTGCTTCTTGCTAATCCATGAGATAGGTCTAGATCCAAGATGAAAAACATATCCTGAAGTGGATTTCCTGTCATCAACGGATCTTGCATAGTCCGAGTCTGTATATCCCTATAAGAAGAATTTAGTTTTCTTCTGATACTCCAGACCAAATTCAACTGTACCTCAAACATATCTCAACACATGCTTTGTTGTTATCCAATGACATTTCTTTGGCTCCTGCATAAATCTGGCGAGATAACTCACTGCAAAGAAAAGATCTGGTCTGGTATAAATCAAGTAAATGAGACTTCCCACAAGCTGCCTATAGTGAGTGCCATCTACCTGCGGTGAATCTTGGAATCTAGATAATTGCAAACCTTTTTCCATAGGAGTGGACATTGGTTTATAATCTGACATTTCATACTTTTCCAGGAGTGTCTTGGCATATTTCATTTGGGAGACGAAGATATGATTCTTCTTCTGCCATATCTCTAAGCCAAGACAGTAGTGAAGTAGCCCCAAATCAGTCATGTTGAAGGATTTATTCAGATCATTCTTTACATCATCTACAAGATTGTCAGAACTTCCTGTGATCACAAGATCATCTACTTACAAAACTAGAATGACAATCTTTGTTCCTACCTTCTTGATATACAAATTTTTATCTGAGGGGCTACGAGTGAATCCATGCTGCAATAGGTGATCATCAATTTTTATATACCATGCCCTAGGTGCTTGTTTGAGTCCATAAAGAGACTTTATTAGATGACATACCTTGTGTGGTTGATGCTCCTCTATAAACCCTTCAGGTTGGGCCATGTACACTTCTTCTTTTAGATCACCATTTAGAAAAGTACTCTTGACATCCATCTGCTGAAGTTTCCATCCATTTTGTGCTGCCAGTGCATAGACAACTCTGATGGTTTTGATCTTCGCAGTGGGTGTAAAGGTTTTGTCATAGTTAATTCCTTCTTGCTGAGCATAACCCTTTGCAACAAGTCATGATTTGTGTTTTTCGATTGAACCATCTGCCTTATATTTTGTTTTGAAAATCCATTTACAGCTAATGGATTTCTTACCTGGAGGTAGATCGACAAGTTCCCACATCCGATTCTGAATCAGGGAATCATATTCAGCATCCATAGCCCGTTTCCATTGTGGTTGGTCTAATGCCTCACGAACAGTGTCAGGTTCGATGCTCTCAACAACTGAACTCTTGAGTGTAAAATTTACCTGATGTCTAGCTTGACTTCATGTTCTAACTCCCGTAGAATTACCAGGAAGTGAGTTCAGATGTACATCCCTAATAGTACTCTAGACCCATTTCAGACGTTGGTGCTGCTGATGTGAAGATGTGTTTTCCACTGTGCCAAGATCAACGAACAAGTCTCCACTCATCTCTTCTTCTCTCTGAGAAGAATCATCTTGCTCATCATCTGGATGTGTGAGAAATCTATGTGATGTGATCGGTACTGGATCTCCATTGTGTGGCAGGGAGTCAAAGGATGACTCCTCACATACCACATCTCAACTCTTGTAGATCTTCTTCATCTCAAGATCCATGAGACGATACACCTTTGAGATAGTACTATACCCCAAGAAAAGACATGGCAGTGTCTTTGGATCGATCTTATTCCTTCTCTTATCTAGAACATGCATATATGCAGTACAACCAAAAACTCTCAAATGATGAATAGAAGGTTTATGACCAGTCCATACCTCTTCCAGTGTCTTGTTCTAAAAGATATTCATGGGTTCCCAGTTGAGTAGATACACTTTTTTCTGGACTGCTTCTGCCCAAAACTGATCCTCCAACTTGGTGGCCGAGAGCATACAAGGAGCCATCTCCATGACAGTCCTGTTGTGGCACTCGGAAATCCCATTCTGTTGGGGCGTGTAGGGTGCACTTAGATGTTGTTGAATGCCATACTACTTCAAGTATGCTAAGAACTTCTTTGACACAAATTCCCCCCCTCGATCTGAGCGGAGGAGAAGAAGAGGCTTCCCAGACTGCCTGGTGGCTTGCTGGTAGAATGTTTGAAAATTTTCAAGTGCCTCACTCTCCTTCCGAAGGAAACATACCCAAATTTTCCGTGACTAATCATCAATGATGAACTACAAGTACGTAAAACCTTGGAAGCTAGCTGGCAAGGGTCCACATAAATCGATGTGAATGACCTGAAGATGCTCTGTAAAATGATAAGAGCTCTGTTTGAATGGACCTGTATTTTATTTGTCCGCAAGACCTCCTGAGCAAATAGGTAAGGAATGGGAGAGTGGAGGAAGCCCTCTTATCATTTCATTGGCACTGAGGTGATGTAGAGCCCCGGCAAAAATATGACCATATCAAAAGTGTCATAGTGCAGTGGACTCCACCGTTGAAGCAGAGAGAGCAATGCTAGATGAAGTGACCGCATCCAATGCAAATAGACGGCCCTTCAGAAATGCTTGAGCAATGACTTACTCTCCCTAGGAAATGATGCAGGACTTGATCCCTTTCTCAACAAAGAATTCAACCTGCATTCGATGGTTAATAAGTTGAATCACAGACAAAAGATTTGAGTTCAAACCTAGAACATATAGCACCTTCGTGAGTGTACATCTTCGTGTTCTAGGAGGAATGATGACATCACCAATCCCTGCCGCAAGATACTCTTGATTGTCTACAATGGTGATCCGATCTCCAGTGGGCCGGTCACTTAGAGTATAAAATAACTTCTTATTTCCAATCATGTGTTTGCTAGAGCCTGAATCAATCAACCAGACATCTTCTAACGGTTGCAAAGTCTGTGTGACTAGAACAATGTCAGAATGAGTTGTGTCTGGTACCTCTTCATCGGAGGTGGCATCTTGCTGAGCAGCAATGTGGCCCTTCTACCTCTGATTACGATCATGCCATCGAGATTTCTTGGAATATCCTCGGCAAGAAGTGCTCTCTTCGCCAGAGTTTCCATACTTGCGACCATTGTAATAATAGTTTGTAGTCGTGTGTGTATCCGTGGAGAAAATGTGGCACCACCGATCCGCCTTGTGATTATGCTACTTATGGGGTGGCCATTGTGGTGGTCGTTGTGAAGATGGCTACTGAGGATGCTGCTTCTGATTCTGGGGGGCTGATTGCCCTTTCCGAGGCTTATGTTTTTGCCTCGTGATGAGAGCCTTGTCTTCGAAGGCTTCTTGTACATTTTTCATGGCTTCTTCCTACTGGAGATAATTCACCAGGGTGGCAAAACTAACCTCCTGTTGAGTGATTGTCAACGTGGTGATCAATGTCTGAAACCGGGAAGGAAGAGCTCACAAGGTGAGCGGGACTAGCAACTTGTCATCCACTGGTTCACCGAGAGTTGAGAGTTCTACACATAACTCAGCCACACGTCGCAAAAAGGATTCTACTAATTTTCCATCATGCATACTCATTGTATGAAACTTTTTCTAAAGATGTAACTTTGTCATAAGATTCTTAGCTTTGTAGATGGTACACAATGCACTCCATGCCTGAGAAGAAGCAGCTGCTTCCTGAATGTATGGCTGCACTTCATCAGAAAGATTCAGGGTGATAAGCATTAGTGCTTTCGTATCAGCCTTTTCATATTTTTCCAACAGATCAGTGTCTCTAGGAGGGGCGTCTTTGCCAGAAATGATCCCCCAAAGATCTTCAAACTGAAGAATCATCTACATCTTGGTTTTCCACGTGGCAAAATTTGGCCCTTTCAAGAGTTGGGCATCAGATAGCAATATTTTTGGAGCAGATATTTTCAAAAAACTCAGAAATGTATTTTATTTATTTATTTTCAAAAATGGCTACAATGCTTACTAAAGGAATCTGTCCCGAAGATGGGCTCTATAGGCTCATGCAGTGAGACACCGACACTCCTGTGGGTGTTCTATTTCACGTTCATCATCTGCATCATAACCACGTTCAAGTTCTACATAATCCACCATGCTTGACATCAAACGTCGAACCAAAAATATTCCAACAGTCCTTGGCACACAATCTCGTCAAAGAGAATGTTCCCAGTGTTGTGTAGCTCGTTGACCAAGGCAAAGAACAACCCTGTCATTTCTTCGTTGTCACTCAATGCCCAAATATTTGGTGCATTGCTCGCGGTGCTTTGTGCATTCGAGATTTGAGACATACACACACACCCAGTTTTGTAATTTTCTGACTTTTCTTACACGTACAGGGTTTTAGATGGTCTTCCACGTGGTTCTACAGGCAACAGTGATTCATTTTCTGGCTAGGTCTCCTTCCACGCACAGTATACACACAGCAAGTTTCCTCCAATTGCACGCAGGCATAGAAAAGACAGTCACTGGCTTGGACTCCTTCCATGTACAGCAGAGGACAGATAGTTTTACTCTTCTTCTCCATGCCACTCTTCCTCCACGCACAACATACACTGGTACCAATCTTCTCAACATCAGCACTATGGTTTGCATTCAATGATTTGAAAACAACTCATCAAACCCAAACTTGTCCTCCAATGCCAAATGAGACGTCTGCAGGTTGCCACGCACAAGGTCTGGTCACTGCACCTTTTGTATGGTAATTGATAGCAAAAATGTCACATTCTTTTGGTCTTTCAACACACTGGGTTTATCAAGAAAACAAGTTGATTGAGTCTCCACGCACAGAGTAGCAACAAGACGCTCCAGCCAAAACAGCAAACAAACAGCCAAGACAACAAATGAACAGATCGCTCTTAGTCTTCTACGCAGCAAGAGGGGAGGGCGGTTTCAGGCTCTCCTGGACTTTACAGTCTCCACACAGGCCATTTCCTTTGTCTCTACTCTTCGAACTGTTCCTCCACACACAACAATCCACACGGGGCTCCTCCAACACCAAATGCTCTTTAGAACTTTCACACGGGGCTCCTCCAACTATTCCTCAGCTCTGATACCAATGATGGCACACGAAGGAGATTAAATTATTGCTATGTCTCTTAATACAGGGAGCACGCCTTTATATAGGCTACGCAAGAGGGAGGAAGGAGGAACAGTTACATAACTATTCACTAACTATTCACTAATAACTAATTAATTAACAATGTATTAATTAATCTAACAATAACGAGTAAATAAATGCAAGCTATTTCTTTTCAAAAGGTGGAACCCAAAACACAACTCCCTCCACACTTATACCTCCCCAAAACACTTATGCCTCCCTCAAGAGTACCCCTTAGTCTTCTCCTACACCATCCCTAAGACATCTACCCAACAACCCACAAACAATAACAAACATACCAGCATTTACATATTCATAAAAGGGAAAATAAGAGCATTTCAAAGAGCCAAGCTCTTACCTTTCCATGATGAAGTTTTTTCCATGTTCAAAACAACAAGCTCCTTTCAATGCAAGCAATCCAAAAATCAGCCCAACACAAGTATCCAACAAACTTCTCAATTTCTCCAAAAGCAATATCTCTCCAAAACCAAAAGGAAGTCTCCCAAAATGAAGCGATAAAAGTGAAGCAACCCAGAAACAAGCTAAAGAATTTTAATTTATAGAAGAGGGAAGAGAAGAGGATGAGGTGGATCCATGTAGGATGCCACTTCACACATCCTCAACTCCAACAAACAAGTCAACTTCATTCTCCAATGCATAATAAATAGGTGGGTGAATAATATGTCAAATTTATTTACACTCTCAAACAAATCCATACCCCATAAGGACTGAAATTAAATTATGTAAGAAAAGTGCAATTACAACATTCAACCTAACTTGTAAAAATGCATTAAAAGGTCTAAATTTAACCCTCCAACCATAGGCAAAGTTGGTAGGTAAATTTAAGAGGTATGGGACAAGTTAACTTGTCCCAAAAGCCTCCAAAATCATCCTCCAAGGATAAATTCGAATTTACATGAAATTGGAGTGTTTCACACTCAAAAGTTAACTTACACATCACTTACATATTACTTACACATTACTTACTCATTCTTACAACACTTTAAATCATAACCAACAACATATTAATTACATTATCATGATATATTTTAATTAATTAACTTAACAACATGATTACTCACAATATTAACACCACATTAAATAAATAATGAAGGGTAAGTGCACCACATAAAACACATGCAAAAATTAAACAAAAGTGACCAAATAAAAGAAAAACATAAAATCTCTTGGTCACATTTAAAGGTGACCCCCCATGGGCATCCCTAACACAATCAAACACACACAACCAAATATAGTTGTCATGGTGACCTTGTTTAAATCATCTATAATTCTAAAGTTGTTTGTCTCTAATCCCCCTATGGTTGTTGTGATATTTTTAACCTGCAATAATAAAAATACCTCCTTCGGCCTTGTGGCCATACCAAAACATCCTATTGAATATAAATATAATTTCAAGATTATCAATATATATATATGTGAATCACAACAATTATCACAACAATCATTAGTATCACTCACAATTTCATTAACAACTATATCCTCATTAATTTTAATCTAATTTTCATTTTCTAGGTCTAATCAAAATATCAAATTACTACAAGTCCAAATGACATCCATAATATAACCATGTCAAAAAGTATATCAACATCAATATATAAAAGTGTCTCTAATAATCATCATACACCATATAAGAATCAAAGTCAACAATAATACATGATCAAATATCTAACATCATACTAAATAAAAACTATAATAATGTCCATCATATAGTCAACAGTGTCATGATCAGTATCAAAAGGTGTCAAAGGGAAGTGGGCACTACAACAAACAAAAAAGGGGTAAGAGACCAACTATGAAGGAATTCGGCGTATTGGCAACATGACACCTTGGAAACATGTGTAAATGTATGTTGTTTATTGTTTTTAGATGGTTAGGAGTTCCCCATTGTGGGGTTGCCTCAAGTGTGACCTTGGGTAAATATGTTGTTTGTTTTTTGTTTATTTATTTTGTGAGTATTTGTATTATTTTAGTATTGTGAGTTACCTTTATTATTGTTTGTTAAGTTCTCAAATTCAGTTAATTAATCTTGATTAATTAGTGTAATTTAGGATGTGACCAAAGGGGGATAATTAATGTGTGTAGGTTGTTCTTGGTTTGTGTTGGATTTGAAAGGATTTTATTACTTTTGAGTTTTGTGTAGTCAACATTGCATGTAAAATTTGGAATTGGACTAAAGGGCCATTTTTGGACGCTTGTGGGAAAAGTTAAGTTTGTCCCACGGCTCTTAATTTCACATACCAAATATTCCTATGGGTTAAGGGGTCAAAAATGGACCGCATTATGTGACTGTAAGAAAAAAAGGTGCTATTTATTGTACTTTCTTACATATGTTTTGAATTTTGTCCTTTAGAGGTGTGGGTTTGAGTTTGAGTGTGTAAGAGGGTTGTCATTCTCTCAAACACAAATTTATTGTGCTTTGGGGATTGGGTTTTACCATGTGATGTGGAGTTCAGGAGAAATTATGTGGAGTTCAGGAGAAATTATGTGGCATTGTACATGGAGCCGCATCACCTCTCTCTCCTCTCTTTTCTATTTATTCAAGTTTTGTTTGATGATTTGGGGGTTACTTGTTTTAGTTTGGACTATTGCATTTTAGAGAAGCTTGCTTTTGGAGTGTTTTTTTGGAGCTTGGATTTGTATTGTGCTTGTATGGACTTGGAAATTCTTAGATCTTGTGCTTGTGGATTGGATGTCATTGCAATGGCAATGTAGAGTCTTCACCCATGTTTAATTTTTCTATTTTGTTGTGCATATGTTTTTAGTGGATGATTGTTGATTGTTTGTGATTTTTGGAATAAGAGTGGCCTTTAGGTTGTGTATGAGAAAATGGAAATAGGGATATTTTTGAGGGATGCATAAGATTATTATTGGCTAGTTTGGGAGGGAGTTGGGTTGGGGTGTCCCACCTTGTTGATAAGGGAAATTTGTGCTTATCTTGTTGTTTTATTGAGGAAAGCATAATAGTTGTTTTTCTTAGAAGGATGAATAAGAGTTTTTTGGGTATATGATTGATTTCTTGTAGGCTTTAAGGTGGGAACCCAAACCCTTGGGAGGAATAGGTAGTTCCCCATGTTCCATTCTCTTTCTTAACTTGAGATTAGAGCCTTTTTGTTGGGAAAGTTGTGTGTTGATGTGATTTTTTTATTATTCTCATTAATTTTTGGAAGTTATTTGAGTGTTGTTATGGAAGCCATGTAATTTTTCCAATGGTTGTCTTATACCCCATATTGTTTCATTACTGGGGCTTGGGGGGAAATGAGGAAGAAGGATTCTCTTCCTAGTTAGATTATTTGTAGGGTGGAGAGTCTTGCCTACTCCCCTATTTTCTTTTTGTGCTTAGATATTGATGAAGATGGTGGAGCTAAAGTAAATATTTTTGTTATAGTTGAACCTTGAAGAAAATGAAGAGAGAACCCTCCTTGTAATATTTGGTCATGTTTTCTCCACTTAAGTGGAGGGCTTGTATCTTGTATTTTGAAGGTTATCAACTTCTTGTAAATGTGTTGTAAATGTTTAATTTGTATTAAGCATTCAAAATGTATGTATGTTTGGAAAGTGAACGAAATAAAATTATATTGTTACTATGAATTCTCCTCAACTTGTATACATTAATGAGAATGTATGGAATGAAAACTTGTATTTCAAAAGTGTTAGTTCTCGTACAAAAACGAAACTATTAAATCTTACATTATTTAGATGAATTAGAAACTTTGAAATGGGTTTGAAATGGAAATGAAATTCATTTCAATCTAAGCTTATTGTATTGCCTCTAAAGTGTGATTTGGTTCATTTAAAAAATATATGTATTGATAATCTTGTTGAAAATACAATTTTTTCTTAAAATGGATTGTCATCTAGTTATTGTGAAAGAAAGGAAATAGTTGTTTGTTTTTATTGTAAAGAAGGCATATTGAAAATAATAAAATTATAGTTACATTTCTTATCATGTTATAAGAAAGAAAATAGTTAGAATTCTTACAATAGGGGAAAATATTCCCCTTGCGAATCATGTAAGGATGAACAACAAATTTTATTAGTCTTCTCAATTTGTTCTTATATGAATAGGTAGAAAATTTAAAATTCCCTGTCTTGTGTTTCACTTTGTCATATAAATCAATTTAGTATTTTAAAATAAGAATATACATACATCCAAAATTATAGTTATATTTAATTATATAAATTTATATATATTAAATATAATATAATTTTATATTTACTGATATTAGATAAAATAAACAACATTTTATAATGTTACTATTAATAATATATATATATATATATATATATATATATATATATATCTCTATCTATATATATATATATAGATATATATATATATATATAAAGTTAATAACAAAATATAAAAACAATTCATTAAAGTGAATTTTGTTAAGCTGCGGTTGTTATACAGTTAGGTTATGTATTAGTTGGGAACGAGCGGGGGGGTGGCCGAGGTCGTCGATCCCACCCCCACTGTATATTCATATGGGATGCAGTGTGGGGTCAATGAACTCCCCCTCCCCTCCCCCACATACTAATAAACAAACATTGCCACAAGTTTTCAACGTGGCCAACACTGTTTTAAACTTTGCACAGAATGTGTTTTTAAACCGTAACCTTTCCAATATTAAATAACAATATAATATATATATATTATGGTATATATAATGGTATATAGAAATAATATATTTTATAAAAAGAAGTATTTTCGGGTTATTCCTAATATTATATATATGTATACATCATCGAAATAAGTTGTGTATATACACCATTTTTACTAGATTGTTTTTAAAAGGGGGAAAATGTCCCTTTCCAAATAGGACAAATACAAATGAAATATATTATAGAAAAAAGAAAAGAACAAACCATAGGAGAGGATTAAAATGGAACAAGCAATAAAATGAGTATCCATCCTTGAGCTTGAGTGTATTTATATGGCCTCCCTTCTTCTTCTCCTCCCAAACCCATAAATGAAAATGAAAAAATAAGGCAATAGAAATGAATAAGATCTTTTCATAAGGATGTGTAGGGTTAGTAGAATACCTAGATCTAATGGTTGTGATTCAACCCTACAAAAGTTAGGTGAGGATTTTGGTGGGAATTTGTTTTTAAATATAACATATGTGTGACTTGTGACCCTTATTGTTATAGTTAGTGACTTTTATAAAAGCTTTGACTTTTCACATTATTTGAATTGAATTGTTTAGCAAGATCACTACAAAATGTTATTATAGGGATTATTTTTTTTTGAACTTTATTTAATGGGAGGGGAAGTTTAGACTTAGCCCTAGAGTATTAAGGGTAAGTTTAGACTATAAGGCTATTTTGGCCAATGACTCTAAAGGGTTAATTAATGAATTTTAACAAGAACTCTTGAATGGGATTTAAGTCTGAAATGTTGAATTAAAATAATAATAATTATTTGTTAATTAAAACTAAGGAATGATTAACCGGGAAATAAATAAATCTAGTTGAACGTTATCCCGTTGTAGCCTGTTTAAAAAAATATATTATTCCGTAAATTTTCCTAACTAATAATTGGGTTTATTGTTGTGTTTTGTGCAGGAAAAATGTGGTCGTCACACTTGGTATCAGATATGTGGGTTCAACATTTGGACCCTTGGGGACACTTGAAAACATAAACAGTTAACCTTATATAACCTACAACTAGATCACACAACTTTGCATGATAATTTTAAATGTACAAAACCTAGAAAATTGAAACAAAACCTAGAATGGTAAACTAATTCTCATCTTGGTTTATGTAGGAGTCATGAATTAGACAAACGAATTTTTTGCGTGGAATTAGACATACAACCTCCAGAGTTGGAAGTGGCCACTATAATGTCATAGATACTACAAAAATTACAGGATATCAATGTAGTTATATGAGGTTGAGTAGTAGGGGTACATCCTAGCAAGCATGATAAGGATCCATCACATGAGGCTCAAGTCCCTTCAAGACACAATGATGAGCATAGGGAAGAGAACTCCCACGTGGAGTCAGATAGAGTAGGTTCACCTCAGAGGGGGCATGGAGATAGGGTTACAGGACATAAAGACAAATCTTGGATCCCTAGGTTGAGGGATGAGCATGTAGAGAGACCTAGGGGCCGACAGTCATCGGCAGCAGATCATATCAGGGAGATCCTAAAGCTACGCCAGTCTCATTATGTTGGCGGCATAAGATGATTTTCGGTGGAGGTTTGGTCAGTGAACTTGATCAGATGCTTTAAGATTTTTTCATGTACTACCAACACAAAGGCATCCATGACAGTTTATTCAGTAGAGGATAGATAAGTATCACGACCTACATCAGGCATCCATGACAGTAGTAGAGTACGAGAGTCAGTTTTTTGACTTGCTTCACTATGTTGACTACATGCATGATAAGTAGATTAAGATTCACATATTCATCAGGGGCATGAACTTGGATTTGGAAGGTGTAGTATGTATTCATTATCTATAGACCTTAGCTAAGGTCATGGAGAAGGCCGGCATTGGAGAAGAGACTAGGGGGAGGACACATCATGTAAGAGACAGAGTGAGGAGTCGTATTTAGTAGATGCAGGATAGTAGGTCAAGTGAGTCAGATCCTCCTTCTTGTGGTAGACATGGTTCAAAATAATCTTCTTTTAGGAAACCACAACAACCACCTCAGCATTAGCAGACTCGATCACCATTTAGACCTCCATAGTGATTTGATACTCAAAGCGGAAAAATTAGGGTGCCTCCTCCAAAAGGACCCATCTTGACACAAGAAGAACTTAGAGGTCAATCAGTACGAGCTCGTTAGCATTGACCAAAATACTCCATAGCAGGATCATCATGATCCATGACACAAACAAATAGAGTACCTATTGGATCTGCATCTCATTTGAGAGGAATGGGTAGTTTCTATGGATGTGGTATGCTTGGGAACCATTAGAGAGAGTACCCATAGAACCATAATAACAATGGTAAGGAAACTCTTTGAGAGCCTACGGTTGACGACATGGAACATAGCAGTCAGATCTATACAGCGGTGGACAACCACCGGGATGAGGATTAGGGTATAACGATTATTAGTACAAGTAGCATTGGTGGTATCCCAACCTCTATTTTATTTGATTTTGGCTTGTCTAATAATTTACTGCACCATCTTTAGTAGAGTGGTGTAGGTTGGTGGCAGTAAGGAAGGGTCTTAGTTAGGATGTAGAGATGGCTTCTGAATCCTAGTTCTCAGTAGACTCCTTAATCAAGTGTGTAGTGGACCTAGAACCCTTTACCACTACCTTGGATCTTCGTATCCTTCCTTTGGGTTCTTATGTAATTATCTTTGGCATGGATTGGTTATCTACACAAAGAGATAGAGTTCAAGAAGTGGTCATAATCAGTTTTCGAAGACAACACAGTAAAGCGATCAATTTTTTTATGAAATCCTAAGTTTCAATTTAGCATATAGGAGGTTGAAGCCTACTTATTAGTAGTAGCTTAAAGAAGATCAATTGTTACTCATTAAATTATTAGGAGTTGAAGCTTCCATGCAAGTTCAATTTTACTAAAGGTCAAGTAGCAACTTGACTAAATTTTGGAGTTGTAGCTCCAATTTGAATTAAAGCTCACCCATGAAATCATGTAACATTTGTAGCTCATTGTTTTTCCTAAGCCTAGTTCTTGGTTTCTTTCCCTTATGGGGTTCCCACCTCAAATTCTATCTCCTGATGTGTACATATGTGTTTGTTGCTCTCTAATTAACTAAAAATAGATAAAAGTAGCTAGCTATGAATAGTAAATCTAAATAGAAATTATATGCTATATTGGAATGTCAGAATTTGGTTTTTTATGTTTGGAATATATATATAAAAGTAAAAGGGAAATAGAAAGATATGTTACTAACCTGTAAATAATGTACCTCACTGTGTACTGGACTGTAGCAAATTGGTATGCAGACCAAGAAGACTATGACAGAATGACCTCAGGAAGGGCAGAAACTGACTATTTTCCTATACTAAGGCAATTGGAATGGTTTTAGGGTGCCCCAAGGTGCCACATTCTGTGTTCTGGGTGCAACATACTATGGAAATGCTCTAAACCTAAAACTGGTACTATTGCAGTATCTCTGTGTTATCTTCGCTCATGTCACACAGTTATCGCAATAATGTCACCTATGTCACTATAACTATTGTATGAAAATCTACGTGAAAAACCCTATCCAAAGCATCAAGCCCTGAAAAAAAATGCATATGAATAGGCTAGAATGACCTCCGTTGCTAAACAAGTGGTCTTACGACTGAACGATGCACTACATTTAAGACCCAATGTAGTTATGTGTGTGTGTGTGTAATTTTGTGCCGAGGATGCCCTTGCACCAATGACATGGTAGCAAGGGGAAATAGCTAGATGTAAAATGAAAAATGGTGGATGGAACTAAAAGAATACAACCCTTTCCACCTATGCTTATGTGATGCAGATGCAGAAGAAGCCCAAATGCAGTCCTTTTCCTTAGTCGATAGCTTCCCTCGATAGTAAGATATCCGCCCATAATGTAGTGAGTATGCTTTGTTTATACGGGGATCTCTTGTTCAAATTTTGACACTAGTGACCCAAAACTACCGAATACAACCTAGGGGAATACATGGGCTAACCATTAGGACCAGCCTCAAAGAAAGAAATTAAGACCACAAATTATGACAGCAATGCCCCAGTGAAACCCTAGGCACCCCACTATAGACCAAAGGATGACAATTGAGAAAATTACGACATCTGAGAAAATTACGACATCTGAGACACCCTGAAAGATGGCAAAAAATGCAGAGACAAATGACGACTGAACCAGAAAAAACACAATGACACTTGGCTAACTGGCAAGAAGACCTAGAAATGGGTCAGTAGTGAATAGTTTTATTATGCAAGACCCATATATAAATTAACATAACCAGTGGTATAAATGTAATAGTCACTGTGTGATTTTGTGACTACACTCTCGTTCCTTCTCATGGTTGAATGTTCACACTCTTGATGGTTGAGATAGTTAAGTCTTATTGATTGAATAGTTGTGAAGTGGTTTACAAGGTTTAAAGAACATTGATTCACCCCCCACTTCCCACCCTTTCCCCCCCCTCCCCCCCCTCAATGCCTTGACTTCTAACAGTGGCATTATGTTACGAGCAATGAAAGACAATAAAAAAATATTCCGAAAATTTTGTTGTTGTATTTCGGCGTTGAAATTGTGGGCATTACAACTACAAGTATGAGCAATTTCATTTATAATTCAAAACATGTTTGCATTGGTTGACACATAGCCTACATTGTGCTTTAATATTGACGCATTCAACTTAGACATTCCCTGAACCTCAGCACGAGTTGAATTTGTCAAATCATGACCACAAATAAAGGCTTAAACAAAATTTTTAGATATAATAAACAAAAAAATATTATGTTGTTGATACGACGAGTTCGAAATTAACAATATGCAGTCCACCATACTTTGAAAAACGCCAACTTTAATACGCCAACTTTAATATCTCACATGCATATTTCATTTACCATCTTAAAATAAGGAGCACAACGTACCATTTCCTTTACGGGGCAATAATAAAGCTTCATTGACGTCATGGAAGTTCGATGCAATAAACACCAACACGATACATTCATTCCTCGCCATTATCTGATAAATTGAACGATGCATCTCGATTGCCGTGAGCTTCTATTATTTTATTCAATCGTTCAACACCAAATTGAAACGCTACAAACTAAGATGTCTACTAAGCTTTTGGGAACCAGTTTTTTTTAATCGACCACAAATTTCTTCATGATTTGTAACGCGAATTCCATAATTCGCTCAGGCGTGGGGAGAATTTTGTTGACGCTATCCCTCTCCATACATTTACTAACCCACGCATGGAGCAGCGGAAATCGAGCCTGGAACGGCAGCTTAAAATTCCCAATAATTTCGTAAGTGTGGAACCATGACGCAACCGGAATGAAGGCGATATCGACGTATCCGAACTCCTCTCCTCCGAAATAAGGCCCTCCTTTCGACATCTGCTTCAGTGCCCCTTCTAAATGTTCCAGATTCTCCAACATGTCACGCTTCGCCTCCTTCTGAGCATCCCCTTGCGATCTGATTATACGAGATATTGCCTCGTAGATCTGCAAACCGGAAAACATTATTAGGGTAAATCAGTCCCGCAAAACCTGAAAAGCAAAGAGGACGCTCTGTGCATATAACTGTTTACACTATTCTTACCTTTTTGTCTACGAAGTCGGCCCAGAATCGGGCAAGAGCACGGTCATATGGGTCGGATGGCAGAATTCGGTTGGAGGCTTTCCAGGCCTCGTCGATGTATTGAAGAATTATAAGAGACTCGCAGATGGAATTCCCGTTGTGAATAAGTACAGGTATCATCTTATGCACCGGATTCATTCGCAACAGCAGGTCGCTCTTGTGGACGGCAACATATTCTTCTTCGTATTTGTATTTGACGCCTTTCTCTTCCAATCCAATCAGAACGCGCATTCCGAACGGGCTCGCCCAAAAGCTCAAAACTTTCACTTCTTCCATCAAAAGATCACTTTTGAAAAGAAACTCTGAAATCGAAACAACTACGTAATATAGATCTTTACGTATTCAACAATGCAGGAATAGAGAGGATATAAATAACAAAACTGGGTGGGCAATTCTGGACCATTTCCTAGTATAGTTTCCTAGAAGCATCCGGGCACACTTACATTAGCAATGACGGTGAAAACGAGGGTGTTGCACTGTTCTCGATTACTGGTATCATTTGTTGACCCGTCAACTAAGCTTAATAATGCGTATTTACATCCTTATTGTGAGTTTCTTTACGGTTATGAGTTGGAAGCTATGCTCTAGACTAACACCTACGTAGTAATTCTGAGGTGATGTATTACATCAATGCACTATAATAAACCAATATTGTGATAGTGTCTTACAACAATGTAATTTGATATACTTATTTTTATGTGATTTATCATGTAAACGTAGAACAATATACTAGTTTTTAGGCCATTTATTATGCAAATGTAGGCCGATTTACTAATTTTGAGGCCATGTAGTTGATGATGTATGATGAACCCAATATGATTGTGATGGACATAGCCTAAAGATGTTGTAATTGAGCAAGAGATCAGTTAGGCCTTACTCTTTTTTGTACAACATTAGTTTGTAATGCTCAAACGTAGAAGAAGGCACGCTATCTCAAAGTGCTAGCAAGTGTTTTTGCGATATTACAGTAAATGTCAATCCCTGGAACTAAATAGTTTTAATATCAATTGTTGCCTTATTAAGTTCCATTCCTTGAACCTTATGGATTGTCAAACTCAATGAAATTTAAACTATCGTCTATCAACAATTTCCACATGTGACTGGAGGTAGGGGCAAGGGCATTGGGCGGAGAATGTCCAATAGAGGCCTGTAGTATTTTTGTAAGTAAAAAAAAGCATGGCAAGTAAGGGGGATGTGATTTTGTGTTGTAGATGAGATCCACGACTTTCTAAAAATCCCCATCAAATAATATAGCTTTGAACCATAAATTTGATGTCGACATGGCCTCAGGTAGTCATAAAATCATGCACTTTCTATTTATATCATGCCTCTCTGCAGTGTCCACTCCTCTTCGACATTTATATTACTATCATTTTGCTTACTTTGGATTGCGGCCGTAGACATTGTTATCATATTTGATCTTTAAACTTTGATAGATGGACATTGCAATATTTGATTAGCCTATTTAATCGACAATATGGATGTTTTAGACTTTTGACATGATGTGATTGATATGATGGATTATATACATGGATTGACATATCAATATTTAATGATCTTGAGTTACTAATGTACGTAAACATTGGATTCGATATATAGATTTTTCTAGATGATTTATGTAATGCCCACTTCCCTACAACACTTAGTTGATTATCATTTTGAGTTATGCAGACTTTGGATATGGACATGAATTATACTTATGTTAATTAGCATAATGTTTTGTGACTAGATGCATTTGGATTAGGATTGGATTTTGTTTTCAGTATGATCTACACTGATTCATGGACAGACTATTGGATACCGATATTATTTTTATATGGATATATTGCATGTGTTCTAACATTGGATTTCTTCGCCATGATGAGTAGAATGTAGTTGTTGAATTTACATTACTACAATTTTGGATAATGACGAAATGCATAATTAAGTTGTGATTTAGACCTAGAAATAATGATTGATTGAATTACGTATAGATGTTAATAAATTTCATGCATATGATTATTTTGGACATTTTGACATGGCCGCAAGGCCGAAGGAGGTATTTTGTATTTTGCAGGAAACACAACATGATCACAACCATGAGGGGGATTGGGAACCAAACACAACAGGATGTCGGGTGGTTACAACATTTGGTCGTCAAGGCAACTAGTAAATTGTATTGTGTTACCTTTATTCTTTTATGTGTTAAGAAAAATTTCCATGAGGGGGAGATTTTCAATTGTGACCAAGGGGGTAAGAAGTTTATTTACTTGTTTTAGCTTACTTTAGTAGATGATTTCATTTGTGATGTCTTTTCTTTATTACTTTTGCTAAGTATGTTTAGATTGATGTAACCTCTTGTCTTAATTTTTATTAGTTTTGGAGGGAAGTCTAGTGGGTGTAATTAATTTTGATGGTTGGCTCCTTGAGCCTTGTGTTTCCTCATGTATTGAATGCTTGGTTTTGAGTGTTGACCACTCCAAATCCTTTGAATCTCGAATTTGAGATTTAGGAAAATTTTCGGGGACTTGTGGGACAAGTTGAACTTGTCCCACACTTCCCAAAACCCCTTACCAACCATATCTATGGGTTGGGAATCCAAAAAAGGGATTATTTATTGTTTTGGGATGGGAAATGTGACTTTGGAGTGCACTTGTCTTCCTTTTGCATTTAATTGTGCCTTAGGACACATGGGAAGGGATGGATGTGGAAAAGAGATGTCAATCAACCCAACCACCCATTTATGGTGTTTTGGGATTTGAGTTGACTTTGGGAGGTGGTTTGAGGATGTGTGATGTGACATACTACATGGAGCCACATCACCCTCACTCCTTCCTTTTGTCTATTTATTGAACTTCCTCTCTTGTGGAGCGGGTTGGAGGTTTTTGTTGAGGAGTTATTTTCTTTTATTTTCTTTTGGGAGAGGAAAGAATTGGGAGAAAGAAAAAAGAAGGAGCTTGGACTTGCATTCTTGGTATTGCTTTCGGAGGGAGCTTGTGCAAAGCTTCTTGGTTTAGGCTTCTCCAATGGAGAGGTAGGAAACCTTCTCTTTTTTGTTGCTTTCATATTGTTGTTGATGCTAAAGTTGTGAATAATGTATGTTTACTTTTGTGTATTGTGAAAATGGATAGAGTGCTTAATGTGTAGTGTAGGAGAGGTCTATGGGAAAACTCATGAGGGAGGCATAAGAGTAGAATAGGATATTGTGGAGGGAGTTTGAGAGGGATGCCCATCTTGAGTAAGAATGTTCACATTCTTACCTTGTTCTTGAGGGATCCATAAGAGGAGGGAGGCATAAGAGTATGGGAGGGAAAAGGGGTGCTTGAGGGAGGCATAAGAGTCATAGGGGCTTGAGTTTTATTGTGGAGGGTTTTGGATGGGCATCTCATCTCAATGGGGAGGCATAAGGAAAACTTTCCCATAGTTCTTTCTCTTGTTGGCTTGGATGAAAGCCTTGTTGTGAAAAGTATTGTGTTGTTTGTGTTTCCTTTTGTTCTTCTATTTTAGCCTTGAATGTTGTGAAGAAATTGTATTGTGGAAGCAAGTATTGTTGCCTTGAGTTGGAGACCACCCTTCATTGTGTTGTGTTTGGGGCTCGGGGGTCAATGGAGGAGATTGCTTCTCTTCTCCATTGAGTTTTGGTTGGGAGGAGAGTGTTGCCTCTCCCCCTATCTTGGTTGTGATTTGAAATACTTGGAACTTGGAGCATGGATGAAGAACACCTTGGAGCTTGGGAAGACTTCTTCTTTTTTTCCTTTATATGCATTATTGGTTGTAAAATTTGTATGTGAAAGAAAGTTGTATCATCTTGTTTCCATTTCAAAAATAAAGGACATTGTAATCTTTATTTGCCCCAAAGGTCACACGGTTGAATGCAAAATTTTACTTGAAAAGTGGTTGCATTATTGTAAATTTGTTCCACAAGAAATAGAAAGTGTTGTAACAAAATATTGAAGGAAAGTTGTATTGAGATGTTAGTTTTCTTACTCAAAAATTTATTGGAAATGTTGTTGGATTTTTTGTGTTATGTTGGAAAGAGATTTCATAAGAAAATACAATTGAACACACATCCAACAATTTAAACTTTATCATATATGTTTATAATGATTATGAAAAATTCAAGAGTACCTTATACCATGTCTAAGAGAATTAAGTTTGTCCCTTATTAAAAACTGTTTCATTAATGGAGCAGTTATGAAACATGTATGCATTGACTGCCATGTATAGAGAAGGTCGCTTTTGAAAGTTTTGAGTGTCTCAAGGAAAATGCGTGTTTGTTTCTTACACGCTGTGTAATTTCTCGTTTCCATCTGTGCGCCAGCAGGTGAAGCACTGTGAAGAGCAAGCGAGTTTCCATGGCAAGCCGATTTAAGCTCTTTGTTCTCATTTTTTTTGCCTGCTGTTTATCCTTTAGTTCGAGTGCTTATTGGCAAATAGAACTATAACAAAGCAAATCTGTGGGCAATGCCATAATCTATTTGCCAGAACTATTACCATTAGCTCCTTAAAGATACTATTTTCTGACAGAGATTAGGACAACAGATTTTGAACTTTTTTTTTTACAGATTAGAACACTGCGAGTGGTCTTAGCTTCACAAATATCAAGCTGCATGGCAGGCCTCAAAACTGCCCAAAAAAATGTAAAGTAGTCTCAAAATCAAGACCAGTCAATCACCCTTAAATCGTGTCTAAGAGAATAACTGCTAATATAAAAAAAAATGATGATACGTTACAGCAGATATGCCTGATAGACAACTTGATACACAAAGCACTGTCTGTCACAGCGAATATTTAAATCGTTGCAATGCTTGCGAAAGCGAGTTTTGCGATCGTCTATTTAAAAGTGCTGCAATAGACAAGCAATAAAACTCATCGGGTCGTCGAGTATCTCTTTCACCATTTCTTTTTCTTCCCCATCGACTTGGGTAATATATCACAGAGGGGAAACTCAAAATTTGAAGAAGCATTCAATACTGAATAGACTACAGTATAGTTGGACTGTCATAATCACCCCTCTGCCTTCTATCATTTGATAAGAATATATCAAAAGGGACAGAACCTGACTCGAAGGTGCAACTGATTCTAAACAGATAACAACATAGTTGGATAGCCTGTTTCCCCTCCCTCACCTTGCGGCACCAAATGATAGTGGAAGTCACGCACCCCCTCATGCGCCGAGCTCCATTCTACACATCCTTTCCTGTCCCACGCGCCTGTGACTGGTTTATCCACCTCCTCGTAGCATGCACGGCCATGGGCGGATGAAAGGAGGTAAAATGTCTGTTGTACACCTTCTCCACCTCCTCACGCGGACAGGGTCGAGTCAGACAGAAATCACACCTGTAGCATTGCTTGTAACACGTTCTTTTTAATCACCCATCCCTTTCATGCAGCCGGGGGCAGTACTGCAGGTAGATCAGACCAGGGGGAGGCTCAGGATTTGTAAAATCTTGGTGAATAGATGTTGTGCGGCCTGTAGGAGTGATCTACAAGCCAGGCAAGGAGTCATTTAATTATGACAGTTGGTTGATGACCCACCGCCCCAACCAACAAGAATTAAACTTAGTTTGAAACGCCTTTCCCCCTATTTGGCTCTTATTTCTTGGATCCAAATTTCAAACGTATGATTAAGCATATAGAATTAATTAAGTGAAAATTTTGACTATACATAAATATTTATATATCACTAAAAAATTAGATGCACTTAATCCTCCAAGGAGATAGCTAGGAACATACAATAAAAGATTTCTAATGAGTCAACAAAATAGCAATATTTGGTTCACCATTGTAACATATCTCGGCAAGTATAGGTTAAATTATATATATAAAAAAATCAATAAAATTGAAATATGTGCAATTACCATTGTCCCTATATCCTCTTATTCTTTGGACCTTTAAGTGAAAATGAAGTCAATGGTCAAATACCCCTCGTTAATCTTGTATCACCATGCGGAATGATAATATAGCCATAAGCGGTTCGTTCCTCCACATTCGAGCCCGGTATTACCTTTGAGTCTGCCGAGGGAATAAAGAACTCGCCCAACCAAGTTCGCCATGAGCTCAACCAAGGAAGAATTTTTTTTTAGCTCGCCCAATGTAGTTTATAACTCACCGAGATGAGTGGAGTAGTTTGGTCTCCATAATGCTCATCGAATTTATTTGACCAACTCGCTAGGAGTGGGTTGGAATTCTTTAACCTTGATTGGTGGTACACGTATAAGCTAAACTCATCGAGCCATGTGGCAACAACTCGAAGGTAATAATTCGCAAAACAAAAAAAAATAAAAAATTTGTCACATTTTCGGGACGCTTGTTTGTTTGTGGCGTCGTCATCGTCGATGTCGTGAGTGTGGCGTCGTCTTTTTGCGGCGTTACATTTTGGTATCAGAGCTAGGGGTTCGAAGCTGGGATCCTTGGGCACACGCAGAAAACGCAAAACAGGAACACTTAACTTAGTGCAGAACATTATTCTTTTAAAATATAAAATCATAATGTTGATAATTATAGTAAACAACAAATTTTGAAAACTAGCACAAGACCTAGAATGATGTACTAACTCTCGCCTTGATCTGTGCAGGAGGCGCGGATTGGGCGAGGGGTCTCTTCACATAGACCTAGACATACCACCGCCAGAGCAGGCCGTAGCAGCCCTTCTGCCTCAAATCTTGCAGAAACTCCAGGATGTCAATTCCGCTATAAGCGGAGAGCCCTTGGGAGGATGACTTGCTAGACATAGTTTGGAGCCATTAGTAGATGCCTAGGTATCCCCTCGACATAGCGAGGAGCACAGAGCAGATAATTTCCGTGCAGAGTAGGCTAGGGCAGAGTCACCACAGAGAGGACATGGGGACAGGATCTCAGGACATAGGGACAGGTCTCGGAGCCCTAGAAAGAGGGAGGAGCATACAGAGAGATCTAGGATTCATCATACATCAACTGCAGACCATATAAGGGAGATCCTGAAGCTGCGACCATCTCAGTATTCAGGTGATACAGGTGGTTTTATGGTAGAGGCCTGGTTGGTGAGCTTGAGCAGATGCTTCAAGCTCTGTCCTTGTAGTAGCAACACGAAAGCTCGTGTTGCGATCCATCTTCTGAACGATGGAGTAGGAGTCTGGTGGAGGACCGAGGAGCAGAAGCTCCATGTCGACTCAGAGATGATTACCTGGGAGCTGTTTGAGGAACGTTTCAGGAGCAGGTATTTACCCAGGAGATTTATTCAGCAGCGCATAGACGAGTTTCATGACCTCCGTCAGGCGTCGATGACAGTAGCTGAGTATGAGAGTTGATTTTTGGACCTACTCCAGTACGTCGAATATATGCAGGATGAGAAAGTACGCATTCACAGGTTCATCCGGGGCCTGAACTTGGATCTAGGTGGCGCAGTGCGCATTCACTGCCCACAGACGTTAGCAGAGGTCGTGGAGAAGGCCTATATTGTAGAAGAGACACGGGGGAAGACGCAACAGGCTAGAGACAGAGTTTGGAGCTGAATCCAGTAGATGCAAGATAGTAGGTCGAAGGGGTCAGTTCCTCCTCCACGGGGTGGGAAGAGTTAAGGGCAAGCTTCATTTAAGCCACCACAACAGCACTAGCAGCAGTAGACCCTCCCACCTTACCGACCTCCTTAGAAATTCGATGCACAGAGAGGACGTAGTATGGGGCCTCCTCCTAGGGGTCCCATTAGGACACAGGGTGCACCGAGAGCTCAGTCAGTAGGAGCTCGTCAACAGAGACCTCATCATTCCATAGCCGGATCATCAGGATCTGTATCTCAGTCATCTAGAGTACCAGCTGGAGCTGCTTCCCACTGGAGAGGACTAGGAAGATGTTATGGTTGCGGTGTTGTTGGACATATTTGGAGAGATTACCCACATAACCCTACCAAGGGTAAGACATAGAGCTCAGAGGCTACTGTTGGAGATATGGCACGGAGTCATCAGATCTACGCAGCGGTTGAGAACCGCCAGGCTGAGCATCAGAGTACTGTGATTGAGACGACACGTAGTGTTGGTGGTATTTCCACCTCTATATTATTGGATTCTGGTTCTTCTAATTCTTTTATTGCACCATCCTTAGTAGAGCGTTGTAGGCTGGTGGCAGTTAGGCAGGGCCGTAGTTGGGACGTTGAGATGGCTTCTGGAGCCAAAATTTCTGTAGACTCCTTGGTCAAGGAGTTTGTAGTGGATTTGGGACCCTTCACCACTACTTCTGATCTTTGGATCCTTCCACTAGGATCTTATGGCATCATTTTAGGCATGGATTAGTTGTCCGCTCACAGAGCTAGAGTGGATTTCTACCACAAGACTATTGCTTGCATAGATGATCTTGGGGCGGAGTTAGTGATATCAGGGGTTAAGAGACCCATTTCTATTCGCACCATCTCCGCTATGCAGCTTAAGCAGTGTGTGCGACGGGGTTTCCAGTTATATGCTATTACAGTTAGTGATAGATCAGAGGATGAGTCAAGAGGACCTTCCCTTGATGATCATCCCATCTTATCAGAGTTCGTCGATGTGTTCCTAGGGGAGCTACCGGGATTACCTCCCTCACGTCAGATCGATTTCCATATAGATCTAGTTCCGGGCGCAGAGCCTATCTCACGAGCACCTTATCGGATGACTAATCCTGAGTTATGTGAGCTCAAGTTGTAGCTTGAGGGCCTTCTGGAGAAAGGCCTAATCTGTCCTAGCGTATCCCCTTGGGGTGCACCAGTTATCTTCGTGAAGAAGAAAGATGGATCTCTTCGGTTGTCCATTAACTACCGTCAGCTGAATAAAGTAACGATCAAGAATCGTTACCCCCTTCCACGCATTGATGATTTGTTTGATCAGATGAAGGGGGCTACAGTTTTCTCTAAGATAGATCTTAAGTCAAGGTACCATCAGCTCAGGATTGCGGAGATAGATATCCACAAGACAGCCTTCCGCACGAGATATGGCCACTACGAGTTCACAGTGCTACCGTTCGGTTTGACGAATGCCCCCGAAGTGTTTATGAGTTTGATGAATGGGGTATTCAGGACCTTCCTTGATCGCTTCGTGCTTATCTTCCTTGATGACATTCTGATTTACTCACGCACACGTGAGGAGCACGAGGAGCACCTTCACCAGGTTCTTCAGTGTCTTCGTGAGCAGTGCCTTTACGGGAACTTGAAGAAGTGTGCGTTCTTTCAGCCTGAGGTGCAGTATTTGGGCCACGTTATTTCTGGGGAAGGTATTGCAGTCGATCCTTCCAAGATTTGAGCCATCATGGATTGGCCAGTACCCACTAGTGTGACTGAGGTGCGTAGTTTCATGGGTCTAGCAGGATACTACAGGAGGTTTGTTCAGGATTTTTCCCAGATTACGCACCCTATCACTTCTCTTCAGCGGAAAGGGAAGAAGTTTTTATGGTCAGATAGATGTGAGTAGGCCTTCAGTACACTGAAGGAGTGCCTCACGAGAGCACCTATTCTTTCAGTGCCAGATCCTCATGGAGAGTTTTTTGTATGCAAAGATGCTTCCTTGGCAGGACTTGGAGGAGTGTTAATGCAGGAGGGTAGAGTAGTTGCCTTTGAGTCCCGCAAACTCAAGGATTATGAGCTCAATTATCCGACCCATGACCTTGAAATTGCAGCAGTGGTACATGCCTTAGTGCGGTGGAGGCATTTTCTTCTCGGCCAGAGATTTACACTTAGGACTGATCACTTGAGTCTTCGCCACCTCTTTACACTTAGGCGTTGGATGGAGTTACTCTGTGAGTATGACATGGAGATAGAACATGTGAAAGGGAAGGAGAATGTGGTTGCAGATGCCTTGAGTAGGCAGAGACATGTGGCTATGGCCACCTCAGTGGGCATAGATTTGCGGAGTAGGATCTTGCAGCAGCTTCCTCAGGATAGTTTCTACCTTGCAGCCAGAGCAGAGATTGAGTCTCAGAGACCCCTTGAGGGGAGATTTGATGGATTTTCGTTAGAGGCAGATGGTCTTCTCAGACACAGAGGTCGGATATATGTTCCCAGAGATGGAGGATTGAGACATGACATTTTGACAGAGGCTCATCGTGCACCGTATTCAGCCCATCCCGGGGTGAAGAAGATGCACACCACCTTGAGACAGTTGTATGTTTGGAGAGGACTTTGGAGAGACATAGCTTCTTTTGTATCCCGCTGTTTAGAGTGCCAGAGGGTGAAGTCCGAGCATCAGCATCCAGCTGGCCTTCTCTATCCTCACGCCATACCGGAGTGGAAGTGGGACACCATTTCTATGGACTTCATCGTTGGGTTACCTATGTCGAGATACCATCATGACGCCATCATGGTCACAGTGGATAAATTGACGAAGGTAGCTCACTTTTCTCCAGTGAAGACCACCTATACAGCAAGTGTTGTGGCACGAGTATACCTTGATGAGATTTTCAGATTACATGGGATTCCGCGGAAGATCATTTGCAACCGCGACCCTTTGTACACTTCCCATTTCTATACCACCATGCAGTATATCCTCGGAACGAGGATTAATTTCAGCACAGCTTATCACCTAGAGACCGATGGATAGACAGAGAGGGTGAATCAAATTTTGGAGGACATGCTCAGGATGTACGTGATGGATCATCAGTCGAGATGGGAGGAGTATCTGTATTTGGTGGAGTTTTCCTACAATAATAGTTTCCAGAGTTCTATAGGCATGGCTCCTTTTCAGGCATTATATGGCAGAGAGTGTAGGACACCTCTTAGTTGGGATAGGATTGAGGACAGGGTATCCCTTGGACTAGCATTATTACAGGATATGGAGCAGCAGGTTGCCTTGATCAGACAGAGATTGCAGGAGGCATAGGATAGGCAGAAGAAGTATGCAGAAAAGCATAGGACATATCACAGTTTTGAGGTGGGCACGAAGGTGTTTCTTCGAGTCAGACCGCATAAGAGCCGTATCTGTTATGGAAAAGGTTATAAGCTTGCTCCTAGATTTGTGGGTCCCTTTGAGATCTTGGAGTGCCTCGGCCCCTTAGCCTATCGTCTAGCACTGCCACCTAGCTTATCGTGCGTCCATGATGTATTTCACATTTCTGTGCTTAGAAGATATGTTTCTGATCCCTCTCATGTGCTAGATTGGACTGCATTGCAGGTGCAGGATCAGGGGCAGGTGATGGTGGAGCCCATGCGCATTTTAGATCGCAGGACCCTGGGCCTTCGCGGTAGAGAGATTGATCAGGTTCGGGTCCAATGGGATAGGTACGATGAGACTGCTGCTACTTGGGAGGATGCTACATCATTGCGAGCTCAGTTTCCACACTTATTTCAGTGACTTCCAGGAGGAAGTTTAGTCTAAGGGGAGGGGGATGAAATGCCCACTTCCCTACGAGACTTAGTTGATTATCATTTTGAGTTATGCAGACTTATACTTATGTTGATTAGCATGATGTTTTGTGACTAGATGCATTTGGATTAGGATTGGATTTTGTTTTCAGTATGATCTACACTGACTCATGGACAGACTATTGGATACCGATATTATTTTTATATGGATATATTGCATGTGCTCTAACATTGGATTTCTTCGCCATGATGAGTAGAATGTAGTTTTTGAATTTACATTACTACAATTTTGGATAATGATGAAATGCATAATTAAGTCGTGATTTAGACCTAGAAATGATGATTGATTGAATTACGTATAGATGTTAATAAATTTCATGCATATGATTATTTTAGACATTTTGACATGGCCGCAAGGCCGAAGGAGGTATTTTTTATTTTGCAGGAAACACAGCATGATCACAACCATGAGGGGGATTGGGAACCAAACACAACAGGATGTTGGGTGGTTACAACATTTGGTCGTCAAGACAACTAGTAAATTGTATTGTGTTACCTTTATTCTTTTATGTGTTAAGAAAAATTTCCATGAGGGGGAAATTTTCTAATGTGACCAAGGGGGTAAGAAGTTTATTTACTTGTTTTAGCTTACTTTAGTAGATGATTTCATTTGTGATGTCTTTTCTTTATTACTTTTGCTAAGTATGTTTAGATTGATGTAACCTCTCGTCTTAATTTTTCTTAGTTTTGGAGGGAAGTCTAGTGGGTGTAATTAATTTTGATGGTTGGCTCCTTGAGCCTTGTGTTTCCTCATGTATTGAATGCTTGGTTTTGAGTGTTGACCACTCCAAATCCTTTGAATCTCGAATTTGAGATTTAGTAAAATTTTGGGGGACTTGTGGGACAAGTTGAACTTGTCCCACACTTCCCAAAACCCCTTACCAACCATATCTATGGGTTGGGAATCCAGAAAAGGGATTATTTATTGTTTTAGGATGGGAAATGTGACTTTGGAGTGCACTTATCTTCCTTTTGCATTTAATTGTGCCTTAGGACACATAGGAAGGGATGGATGTGGAAAAGAGATGTCAATCAACCCAACCAACCATTTATGGTGTTTTGGGATTTGAGTTGACTTTGGGAGGTGGTTTGAGGATGTGTGATGTGGCATCCTACATGGAGCCACATCACCCTCACTCCTTCCTTTTGTCTATTTATTGAAACTTCCTCTCTTGTGGAGGGGGTTGGAGGTTTTTGTTGAGGAGTTATTTTCTTTTATTTTCTTTTGGGAGAGGAAAGAATTGGGAGAAAGAGAAAAGAAGGAGCTTGGACTTGCATGCTTGGGATTGCTTTTGGAGGGAGCTTGTGCAAAGCTTCTTGGTTTAGGCTTCTCCAATGGAGAGGTAGGAAACCTTCTCTTTTTTGTTGCTTTCATATTGTTGTTGATGCTAAAATTGTGAATAATGTATGTTTACTTTTGTGTATTGTGAAAATGGATAGAGTGCTTAATGTGTAGTGTCGGATAGGTCTATGGGAAAACTCATGAGGGAGGCATAAGAGTAGAATAGGATATTGTGGAGGGAGTTTGAGAGGGATGCCCATCTTGGGTAAGAATGTTCACATTCTTACCTTGTTCTTGAGGGAGCCATAAGAGGAGGGAGGCATAAGAGTATGGGAGGGAAAAGGGGTACTTGAGGGAGGCATAAGAGTCATAGGGTCTTGAGTTTTATTGTGGATGGTTTTTGATGGGCATCTCATCTCAATGGGGAGGCATAAGGAAAACTTTCCCATAGTTCTTTCTCTTGTTGGATTGGATGAAAGCCTTGTTGTGAAAATTATTGTGTTGTTTGTGTTTCCTTTTGTTCTTCTATTTTAGCCTTGAATGTTGTGAAGAAATTGTATTGTGGAAGAAAGTATTGTTGCCTTGAGTTGGAGACCACCCTTCATTGTGTTGTGTTTGGGGCTCGGGGGTCAATGGAGGAGATTGCTTCTCTCTCCATTGAGTTTTGGTTGGGAGGAGAGTGTTGCCTCTCCCCCTATCTTGGTTGTGATTTGAAATACTTGGAACTTGGAGCATGGATGAAGAACACCTTGGAGCTTGGGAAGACTTCTTCTTTTTTTCCTTTATATGCATTATTGGTTGTAAAATTTGTATGTGAAAGAAAGTTGTATCATCTTGTTTCCATTTCAAAAATAAAGGACATTGTAATCTTTATTTTCCCCAAAGGTCACACGGTTGAATGCAAAATTTTACTTGAAAAGTGGTTACATTATTGTAAATTTGTTCCACATGAAGTAGAAAGTGTTGTAACAAAATATTGAAGGAAAGTTGTATTGAGATGTTAGTTTTCTTACTCAAAAATTTATTGGAAATGTTGTTGGATTCTTTGTGGTATCTTGGAAAGATATTTCATAAGAAAATACAATTGAACACACATCCAACAATTTAAACTTTATCATATATGTTTATAATGATTATGAAAAATTCAAGAGTACCTTATACCATGTCTAAGAGAATTAAGTTTGTCCCTTATTAGAAACTGTTTCATTAATGGAGGAGTTATGAAACATGTATGCATTGACTGCCATGTATAGAGCAGGTCGCTTTTGACAGTTTTGAGTGTCTCAAGGAAAATGCGTGTTTGTTTCTTACATGCTGTGTAATTTCTCGTTTCCATCTGTGCGCCAGTAGGTGAAGCATTGTGAAGAGCAAGCGAGTTTCCATGGCAAGCCGATTTAAGCTCTCTGTTGTCATGTTTTTTGCCTACTGTTTATCCTTTAGTTCGAGTGCTTATTGGAAAATAGAACTATAACAAAGCAAATCTGTGGGCAATGCCATAATCTATTTGCCAGAACTATTACCATTAGCTCCTTAAAGATACTATTTTCTGACAAAGATTAGGACAACAGATTTTGAATGTTTTTTTTACAGATTAGAACACTGCGAGTGGTCTTAGCTTCAGAAATATCAAGCTGCATGGCAGGCCTCAAAACTGTCCAAACAAATGTAAAGTAGTCTCAAAATCAAGAGCAGTCAATCACCCTTAAATCGTGTCTAAGAGAATAAATGCTAATATAAAAAAAAATGATGATACGTTACAACAGATAAGCCTGATAGACAACTTGATACACAAAGCGCTGTCTGTCACAACAAATATTTAAATTGTTGGAATGCTTGCAAAAGCTAGTTTTGAGGTCGTCTATTTAAGAGTGCTGCAATAGACAAGCAATAAAACTCATTGGGTCATCGAGTATCTCTTTCATCGTTTCTTTTTCTTCCCCATCGACTTGGGTAATATATCATAGAGGGGAAACTCAAAATTTGAAGAAGCATTCAATACTGAACAAACTACAGTTTAGTTGGACTGTCATAATCGCCCCTTTGCCTTCTATCATTTGATAAGAATATATTAAAAGGGACAGAACCTGACTCGAAGGTGCAACCGATTCTGAACAGATAACAACATAGGTTGATACCCTGTTTCCCCGCCCTCACCTTGCGGCACCCAATGATAGTGGAAGTCACGCACCCCCTCACATGCCGAGCTCCATTCTACACATCCTTTCCTGTCCCATGCGCATGTGACTGGTTTATCCACCTCCTCGTAGCATGCACGGCCATGGGCGGATGAAAGGAGGTAAAACGTCTGCTGTACACCTTATCCACCTCCTCACGCGGACAGGGCCGAGTCAGACAGAATTCACGCCTGTAGCATTGCTTCTAACACGTTCTTTTTAATCGCCCATCCCTTTCACGCGGCCTGGGGTAGTACTGCAGGTAGATCAGACCAGGGGGAGGCTCAGGATTTGCAAAATCTTGGTGAATAGATGTTGTGTCACCTGTAGGAGTGATCTATACGCCAGGAAAGGAGTCATTTAATTATGACAGTTGGTTGATGACCCACCGCCCCAACCAACAAGAATTAAACTTAGTTTGAAACACCTTTCCCCCTATTTGGCTCTTATTTCTTGGATCCAAATTTCAAATGTATAATTAAGCATATAGAATTAATTAAGTGAAAATATTGACTATATATAAATATTTATATATCACTAAAAAATTAGAAGCACTTAATCCTCCAAGGATATAGCTAGGAACATACAATAAAAGATTTCTAATGAGTCAACAAAATAGCAATATTTGGTTCACCATTGTAACATATCTCTGCAAGTATAGGTTAAATTATATAAAAAAAAAAATCAATAAAATTGAAATATGTGCAATTACCATTGTCCCTATATCCTCTTATTCTTTGGACCTTTAAGTGAAAATGAAGTCAATGGTCAAATACCCCTCGTTAATCTTGTATCACCATGCGGAATGATAATATAGCCATAAGCGGTTCGTTCCTCCACATTCGAGCCCGGTATTGCCTTTGAGTCCGCGGAGGGAATAAATAACTCACCCAACCAAGTTCGCCATGAGCTCAACCAAGGAAGAATTTTTTTTTTAGCTCGCCCAATGTAGTTTATAACTCACCGAGATGAGTGGAGTAGTTTGGTCTCCATAATTCTCATCGAATTTATTTGACCAGCTCGCTAGGAGTGGGTTGGCATTCTTTAACCTTGATTGGTGGTACACGTATAAGCTAAACTCATCGAGCCATGTGGAAACAACTCGAAGGTAAATAATTCGCAAAAAAAAACAAATTGTCGCATTTTCGGGACGCTTGTTTGTTTACGGCGTCGTCATCGTCGATGTCGTGAGTGTGGCGTCATGTTTTTACGTCGTTACAATTTAGTTGGTTTTGTGATCGTATTGCTAATTGATGAATTGATAGAATCAAAATATTTGGAATTGTGAACAATTGGTGAATTACTTGATTTTAGCGATGGTTTAGTTATTGTGAGTTGTGAACAATTGGTGAATTACTTGAATTGATATGTATATATTTGTGTTTTATTATCTCAATGTTGTTAATATGACCACGAGGTGAGAAAGGTATTGTTTTGATTTTTACAGGAAATGGTAACACAACAAACAGAAAGGGGATAGGAGACCAAAAATGAAGGAATTCGAGGTATTGGCAACATGACACCTTGAAAACATGTGTAAATGTATGTTGTTTATTGTTTTTAGATGGTTAGGAATTCCCCATTGTGGGGTTGCCTCGAATGTGACCTTGGGTAAATATGCTATTTATTTTTGTTATATTTATTTTGTGAGTATTTGTATTATTTTAGTATTGTGAGTCACCTTTATTATTGTTTGATAAGTTCTCAAATTAAGTTTATTAATCTTGATTAATTAGTGTAATTTAGGATGTGACCAAAAGGGGGGGTAATTAATGTGTGTAGGTTGTTCTTGGGTTGTGTTGGATTTGAAAGGATTTTATTCCTTTTGAGTGTTGTGTAATCAACCTTGCATGTCAAATTCGGATTTGGACTAAAGGGCCACTTTTGGAGGCTTGTGGGACAAGTTAAGTTTGTCCCACAGCTCTTAATTTCACATACCAAATACTCCTATGTGTTAATAGGGTTAATAAATAGACTGCATTATGTGATTGTAAGACAAAAAGGTGTTATTTATTGCCCTTTCTTGCATATGTTTTTAATTTTTTCCTTTAGAGGTGTGGGTTTGAGTTTGAGTGTGTAAGAGGGTTGTAATTATCTCAACCACCAATTTATTGTGCTTTGGGGATTGGGTTTGACCATGTGATGTGAAGTTGAGGAGAAATGATGTGGCATCGTACATGGAGCCACATCACCTCTCTCTCCTCTTTTTTCTATTTATTCAAGATTTATTTAAGGATTTGGGGGTTACTTGTTTTATTTTGGACAATTGTATTTTGGAGCAGCTTTCTTTTGGAGTGTTTGTTCGGAGCTTGGAGTTACACTGTGCTTGTTTGGACTTGGAAAGGCTTAGAGCTTGTGTTTTTGGATTAGATATTGTTGCAATGTGAAGGTAGAGTCTTCACCCATGTTTACTTTTGATATTTTGTTGTGCATATATTTTAGAATGGATGTTTGTTGATTGTTTACGATTTTGGGAAATAGAGTGGCCTTTAGGTTGTGTATGACAAAATGGAAATGGGGATATTTTAGAGTGAGGCATAAGAGTATTATTGGGTAGATTAGGAGGGAGTTGGGTTGGGGTGTCTCACCTTGTTGATAAGGGAAATTTGTGCTTATCTTGTTGTTTTATTTAGGAAAGCATAATAGTTTTTTTGTTGGAGGGAGGCATAAGAGTTTTGTGGGTAGATGATTGAGTTCTTGTGGCTTTAATGTGGGAACTCAAATCCTTGAGAGGAATAGGTAGCTCCCCATGTTCCTTTCTCTTTCTTGGCTTGAGTTTAGAGCCGTTTTGTTGGGAAACTTGTGTGTTGATGTGATTTTGTTATTGTTCTCATTGTTTGAAGTTGTTTGAATGTTGTTATGGAAGCTGTGTAATGTTGCCAATGTTTGTCTTATACCCCATATTGTTTCATTGTTGGGGCTTAGGGGCCAATGAGGAAGAAGGATTATCTTCCTTATTGGATTATTTGTGGGGTGGAGAGTGTTACCTACTCCGCTTTTTTCTTGTTGTGCTTGGATATTGATGAAGATGGTGGAGCTCAAGTAAATATTTTTGTCATAGTTGAAACTTGAAGAAAATGAAGAGAGAACCATCCTTGTAATATTTGGTCATGTTTTCTCCACTTAAGTGGAGGGCTTGTAACTTGTATTTTAAAGGTTATCAACTTCTTGTGAATGTTTTATTTGTATTAAGCATTCAAAATGTATTTATGTTCGGAAAGTGAATAAAATAAAATTATATTGTTACTATGATATATCCTCTACTTGTATACATTACCAAGAATGTATGGAATTAAAAATTTTATTTCAAAAGTGTTAGTTCTTTTAAAAAAAAGAAAACTATTAAATCTTACATTATTTAGATGAATTAGAAACTTTGAAATGGGTTTGAAATGGAAATTAAATTGTTTTCAATCTAAGCTTATTGAATTGGCTCCAAAGTGTGATTTGGTTTATATATATATATATATATATATATATATATATATATATATATATATATATATTGATGATCTTTTTGAAAATACAATTGTTTCTTAAAATCGATAGTCATCTAGTTATTGTGAAAGAAAGGAAATAGTTATAGTTAAGTTCTTAGGATTAAATTGTGACCCTTATTGTTATAGTTAGTGACTTTTATAAAAGCTTTGACTTTTCACATTATTTAAATTGAATTTTTTAGCAAGATAAATAAAAATTTTTACTGTAGGGATTAAATTTATTTGAACTTTATTTAATGGGAGGGGAAGTTTAGACTTAGCCCTAGAGTATTAAGGGTAAGTTTAGACTATAAGGCTATTTTAGCCAATGACTCTTAAGGGTTAATTAATGAATTTTAACGGGAACCCTGGAAGTGGATTTAAGTCCGATATGTTGAATTAAAATAATAATAATTAATTTTTAATTAAAAATAAGGAATGATTAACTGGGAAATAAATAAATCTAGTTGAAGGTTATTCTGTTGAAACCCGTTTAAACAAAAATATTATTATGTAAATTTTCCTAACTAATAACTGGGTTTCTTCTTGTGTTTTGTGCAGGAAATATGTGGGCGTTACATTTGATATCAGATATGTGTGTTCAACGTTTGGACCCTCAGGGACTCTTGAAAGAAATTGATAGTTAAACATTACTCCTAGCTATAAAAATAAGTGCATCTTGTTTACAACACATAATACATCTCATTGTGATCAATAAATTAGTTTTGTTTATGCAATCTCAAAAGGAAAAAAGAGAACTTGTTCTGAAGATAGAATATTTTCAAAATGACTTCAATGCACTTTTCTAAGAAGTATTAAAGTAGAGTACGATTTTCTATCAGAATTCTAACCATCAAATGGAATAACAAATGATAGAGTGTCAGGTATGAAGAAATTATTTTGACATGAAAACATGAATTTAAGATTTCATATCACTAAATGCCAAAAATCAAAGTTTCAATTGAATAAATCAACTCAAGGAAGGATTCACTTGGACCTTCTGGTTTCCAAAATAGAAGCACATATACTAATGATAGATCTAATGTGGCTGTCAAACATGTTCATCAGTAAAAGATCACCTCACAACAATAAAGTTAATGCGTATAAAATCAGTTCAGTTGAAAAGGAGAAGATGCCAAGATTCGCAAAATAAAGAAAAAGTACAGTCATGTTCCAAGTAAAAATAATTCCAAAAAAATGCAAGGCACCACTTTGAAAGAAGTAAGATTCATATATTATTTGCACAATCAAAAAAATTAGTTCTCTAATCAAATGTTCCGAAGACTTGGCAGAAGTAGTTTATCAAAGGAGAAGCACATAAATGACTTTTTCATATAGATTGCAAACTGGAAAGAACACAGATGCATTCAAAATTTAAAAATATTCAAGAGAAACAACTCAGGAATTATATATGGAGACTACATTAATGTTTAGAAATATATAAACATTTTACGTTGACCCTATATTTACAAGAACAACACTGAACATTGAAATGCTGCAAGAAACACGAATAGAAAAATTTCAAAATCATATAGCTCAAGTTTTTTTTAAATAAAGTGGTGAGAAAAACAAAATAATAATATAAGATCTGTAGGGGAAAATGCCCATCATGAATGTATGAAACCAGAACTTCAATAACCTTAGAAAAGATTAACAAAATACAGTATCAAAAAACAAATACCCAGATCAAATTTTACCTGAAAGTACAGTATTGAATGAAAGGTTTCAAGAAATAATACAGTCCCAGTTTTAGAGCTTTCTTTAAATTTTCATCAAGTTTAAAGTTCCTAAAGATTATGAAGGGATCGAATACCAAGGTTTTGAGAAGCAAATACAAGGAAACAAGACAATTTTTTTTTCAGAAACAAGAAAAGATAAACAAAACTTTCATAATATCAAAGGATTAATACTCATATTGGGTTATTAAAAATAGGTGTTTTAAATCCACATTTAAAAAGGATACACAAAAAGACTAAAAAAGTGGTCATTGCTTAATGACATAGTGATATTTCTACCGGATTTTAGTTGAAAACAAATTTAGAGAGATAAAGCTCAAACTTACTGGTTTGAGAGATGAAACCCTCAAAGCACATATTAATATTCCAAAATGATGACCACAAAATCTCTTGAAGCTCATTTTATCAAATGCCAAGCATGTAAACACAAGAGAAAGCAAAGGAAATGGTGTATTAGAGCTAAGGAAGTAAAATGACCAGAATGAAAGATCACTTTAAAAATAGTGGCGGTCACCTAGTTACAGAGTTTTCTTGAACTCAAAGAATAAAATCATCAAAATATTCAAACCCTTGTAGTGCTATAAAATGCACATAATCGAACTTAAAAGAAATTGTACAAAGAAATTTGAGCTCGAGATCATCGTCAATGGCGGACATGACCAAGAGTATTGTACATAACTTAGAAATGGTGAAAGTGGTAGAAATATCTAAATATTCACAATCACAGATCTTCGTAAAGGAAGAAATTTCACTATTCCAAAGCTTGAAGATCAAAAAAATAGCGGTCTGATTAAATTTTTACATGGCTTCACCACTTGAAACAAACAAAGTGAAATGAAAAAATTATATGCTTGAAGAGGTTTTTACCCAACCTAACTCATTTTGAGTTATCAATCAACGACCAAGATCTCGCAGTACAGGATCCAAGGACACAAGATGCTAAGTCCAACCAACTACAATGCTAATCTAAGTTGAAAATCAATGGATCCAAAGTAATGGTACAAGATAAAATAAACATTAAGAAACCAAATACCAACCACTAGATCAACGATAGATATCAAATTGTACCACAAGATCAATGGCCCTAATTAGGTCATTACAATCGATTCAGGTAACTGAACTCACTAGGAGTTAGAATCAACGATAGATATATCTTAGGTACAGTTACCAATGGTCATCATATCACCAATTTTTATATAAATTCAAATTTAGATCAATACCACTGATATCACATTACAAGGTGTTTTCTTTCATGGGAAGGGGGCTAGCCCCATGATATTAAAAAATTGTTATATTTGACCTTACTAAGGTATAAAAATGATATGATGCCATAAAAATGAAAAGGTGGATGATAACATGATGATTTATCCGATGATTAATCAAAAGGATCCCGAAGACTATTGTAAAGTTACCATGATAAATAAAGGGGGCGACAAAATAGGTAAGGTTTTAACCTTATAGTATTCACCATCAACTATGCAAAAGGGTCCTATGACATTAGATTTTCAAATGTGAAATAATTATTCAAAAGTAAGTGACATGGCCAAATAAAATCCATGGTATATATCAGAATAATCAAAAGGTGACCATATTGATTATAATAAAGTATACATAGTGATGTCAAAAGAGTACCACATCATGGAGGAGTATACCAAAAAGGTGAATTATTACCTTTATATTTACAAAAACACCATTTTTCCAAGCATGTGTATTCCAAAAGAACACAAATAATGCATACACAAAGGTCACTATTAGAGCTCATGAAGATTTAAGTTAAGTACTATTACCTTATTTTTTACATAATAAGGTATTTATATATATTTTTGCACAGGTGCTCAGAGTGGTCCCCACAATGGGGTGAATATATTTTGCTAAACATGAAGACAAAGGGAATTATTTTACTTGCACAGAATGTATTTTTTCATGCCTTAAGAAAAGGAAAGAACAAAGAATAAGAAAAAAATTCCTTTTCAATGTGGGTGTATATTCAAGTGTCACATCAAAGAATTAAGTATGTTTTATTTAATCATCTCCTACAACACAAAGAAAATAGTTACATGCACATTGGAGAAGACTTGCACATCAAGCAAGGGTTAAATTTAGCTAAAGTATTGTAGTGCCCACTTCCCTTCGACACCTTTTATTATTGATCCTGATACTGCTGACTATATTATGGGAAATATTATAGTTTTAATTTAGTATGATGTTAGATGTTAGAGAATAGATTATTGTTGAATTGATTCTTATATGATGCATGATGATTATTAGAGACATTTTATATATAGATGTTGATAGACTGTTTGATCTGATTATATTATATATGTTGTTCGGACATGTGATATTTGGATATTTTGAGGAGACCTAGAAAATGAAGATTATTTGATGATGATATAGTTGTTGATCAAATTGCAAATGATATTTTTTTTTGCCATGATGTTGTTGTGATTCATATATATATATATATATATATATATATATATATATATGATATAGAGAGAGAGATGATTTTGGAATTATATTTTATATTTATTTTGGATGTCTGATGTGGCCATGAGGCTAAAGGAGATATTTTTATTTTGTAGGTTAAAAATATCACAACAAACATTGGGGGATTGGAGACCAACCACTTTGGAATTCTAGATGAATTCAACAAGGTCACCATGGAAACTTGTATTTGTTTGTGCACATGTTTGATTGTGTTAGGGATTCCCATGGGGGGATCACCTTTAAATGTGACCAAGGGTTTTTTGTATTATTTATTTATTTTATTCCTTTGTTTAGTGTGTATGTATTTTATAAGTGATGTGTCCGCCTTTTTATTTAAGTAAATTGTGGTAAATTAATGTGAGAAAACATATCAATGTTAAAAAGATTAATAAATCAATTGGGACATAAGAAATTAAATATTAGGGTTGTTGGCTCTTGTTTTAAATGTTGTAGTAATGTGTAAGCAATGTGTAATAGATATGTAAGTTAATTTTGGAGTATAAAACACTCCACCTTCTTTTGAAATTCGAATTTGTCCTTGGAGGTTGATTTTGGAGGCTTGTGAGACAAGTTAAACTTGTCCTATACCTCTTAAATTTGCATACCAACCTTACCTATGGTTGGAGAGTTAAAATTAACCTTCATTATGCATTTTTTTGTAAGGCATGTTGTATGTTTTAATTGCACTTTCTTCATGTTTTACATTTCAGTCCTTATGGGGTGTGGGCTTGATATGAGTGTGTAAGTAAAACTCTCACAGTATTCACCTACTTATTTATTATACCTTGGATATTGAAGTTGACTTATGAGGTGGAGTTGAGGATGTGTGAAGTGGCATCCTACATGGATCCACCTCATCCTCTTCTCTTCCCTCTCCTATAAATTTGAATTCCTTAGCTTGTTTTTTGGTTTCTTCGCTTGTGGATGCATCATTTTGGGTGACCTCTTTTGCCATTTTAAGACCTTTGCTCTTGGAAGATATGGGGGATTATTTTTGAATACTTGTGCTTGGTTACTTCAACTTACATTGCTTATTTTGGGGGTGACTTCTCCTGGTTTTGAGAGCTCTTTCTTTTGGAGAAGATTGGAGATTGTTGTTGACTTATATATTATTGATCTCTTGGACTATTTTGCATTGGAAAGCTTTATATTTTTCAACCTTGGAAAAAACTCCATAATGGAGAGGTAAGAGCTTAGCTTTGGAAATTTTATCCTTTCTTTTTATGCATATGTGAATGGTTGAATGTTTGAATGTGATGTTTTATTTGTTGGCGGGTTGGGTAGATGGCCTAGGAATGGTGTAGGAGAAGACTATGGGGTATTCTTGTGGGAGGCATAAGTGTTGAGGGAGTTGTTATTTTGGTTCCACCTTGTAAAAATTAAATATCTTGCATTTCTTTACTTGTTATGGGGTGTCATAAGAGGTTAGGGAGGCATAAGAAATTGTGAGGAATAAGGGGTACTTGGGGGAGGCATAAGGGTATGTAAGGGGCTTGAAATGATATACGTTGACATTTTGTTCTCAGGTGCTGATACCCATTTCCACTTTGTGAGGCATAAGAAACATCCCCCATAGTTTCTTGCTCCTTTGGCTTGCTTGATGAAGCCTGAGTATTGTGGTGTGTTTATCTTGTGGTTTCCTTAAACTACTTTTTTGTTTTGGACTGTGTTTTAAATATGGATTTTTTTACATGCGAAAGATTTCCTTTATGTCGTGGAAGCTTGTTATTGCAATGTGTTTAGTCACATTCCTTATTGTAATGTGGTTGGGACTCAGGGGAAATGAAGAGGATGGCTTCTCCTTTTTATTGGATGTATTGGTTGGGTGGAGAGAATTTCTTTTCCCCCTGTTCTATTGTGATCAAATTGGAGAATGATGGAAATTCATATTGTTGTTTTGGAGCTAAGAAAGAAGACAGTTTTGACAGTCCTTTGTGAGACTTTTTTTTGTGAACCTTTTTTCAACTCTAGTGGAGGACTTGTAATATTATTTGTATTAGATAGTTATTCTATTTTGGAAATGAAATTTTATGTTTAAATGAAAAAGAGACATACTCTGTAATTTTATTCTGTGGAAAGAAAAGAAAGATTTGTATTCTATGTTTTGGAATGAAATGAAAAAGGAAGTTGTAAAAGAATCATCCAAGTCAATAGAATTGTTTTATTTACCAAAAATTATATTGTTTTCATTGGGAATATGTGTTTGAAATATAGTATGAAATCTCTAGTTGGAAAATCGAAAAGAGAATACGTATGAAGAGAATATATTACTCTTGTCCTTTGGAATGTATGATTTGAAAATGAGAATTGCGTTCTGGCACTTTACACAACTTGATTCGAAAAAAACATAACATTTTAGATTTGAGTTGGAAATGAATGCATATATTAAAGTTTGGTAAATAGAAATAGATCTATTTTTGTTCAAGTATAAATTCTATTTTGTTTCACTATAAACTCTACAAATTTTTATTAAAAATGTATAGAACGAACCTGCAACCTAGAAAATTGAAATATTATATTAAAATTGTACATAGTATGGATCAAACGATCTGAAATAGAGTAAATCTTAAGGAATTTTTGTAAAAATTTGGAAATCAGGCATAGCCAAAATCTCAGTCGATTTGCTATCCAAATTGGGAATTGTGAAATGATTATCAATCAAATAGTTTAACCCTTGCAATACATCATAAATTCTTCCAAGTGAAATCCTCTGTGTCTGATTGGAATGTTGAGAAAGAATTAATGGCAAATTTGAACAAAATTGTGTAAGTTAAAAATACTAGTTCACCTATTTAGTGACAGAAAAATGTTTTCTCAAAATCGACCATTAAAACTTTATCCAAATTAATTTTTTTAAGGTTGTCGTAAAAAGAGGACATCAAGAGATTTCCATAAAGTCCTCATTTTCGAAAAATCAAGTTACCTATCAAAATTTATGGCCTCCGGAAGTTTTTACTTCATTGAGCTTCGAAAATAATCTAAGTTCAAAAAAAGAAAAAAAGTTTCTTCCTGCACACCTCTTCCGTGCCCAGGAGAAAAATTTTCTTCCCGCACCCCTCTTTCTCTCTTGGGAGAAATTTTTTCCTTCCCTTGTCCCCCTTCTACGCCCGAGAGAAAAAAGTTTCTTTCTGCGCCCTCCTTCCATGCCTAGGAGAAATTTTTTCTCGTGCCCTGCAAGAAGATAATCTAACTATGCTCAGAATAACTTTCACTCTCTTAGTGTTTTTGTAAGGTGATTTGATAATTGTTGTAATGGACTCTAGAGAGATGGCTGCAAGTTTTCTAGTCTTGCAAAAATTGATCTCTCTCTTTCATAGATACAATGGAAACACCTCAGGTCTATGGGTATACCTATTTTGAGGTGAGTCTCTGAGATTAAAAGGCTAGTTCCTTATTGGTGTATCCTAAACTGATTTTTGGGAGTTTGAGAGTAAAAGATGAACTGTAAAAATGATTAAAACTAAGGTGATACACCAAATTTATATGAGGGCTTTGACTTGAGTATATGCACAACTGATTTGAGAAGGATTTTGATGCACAAACCAATAGTTTTCTATAGAATATCTAAGGGCAAAAACACTTGATTGTACTGAGGGAGAATCACAATAGTACTAATAAGTTAACATGCACATTAAAATTAAGCAGAAAGACTGAAATTTGCAGTAGGGTAAGGTGATTGATCTAGGGAATTTGCATTCACAAGACTAATAGAACATACACAAGACTACAAAATAATTGGAAAGGCAAAAAATACTTCACACTCAGAGGGAAAAACTGGAAAAAAATTCTTCAGTACTCATATATCCAAAAGTCCTCCAGAAGAATCCCCTTGTGCTTTGCAAAGGCACACAATATATAGCAAAATAAATTTTCCCACCCTTCCTAAAAATAGCCTAAGGCTGTACTCGCCCATGCATCCTAATTTTATCCTTTATTTAATAATAAATAAAGGGATAAAATAATACAAACTAGTACAAGAGGCATTAATAGCCTTTGATTACATCTCAGTCAATTGAAGTTGACTGTTCTATTTTTAATAAAGCTGGGTGAATAATTTTGCCAAAAATAGATTGCTTGCTAGGAAAGTCTCTCTCCATGGCATGCAACTTGTCTCTTATTTGTTCTGTCTTCTTGTGAAGCATGCAACAAATCAATTCTCTTCCTGTGAGTAAATAATTACAAATATTTGTAATATTTGCAAAATAAACATCCAAATATCAATGTGGGGACCACCTTCCATGTGTACATATTACGATGTTGACATCTTTTAGCTGGCTCAAAAGGTCACAAGGTTGACATTCTAGAAATCAATTCTAACTCCTTGATGTGGGGACCACCTTTGTCTTATACTTGGTTTGGCCACCTTGGTGGACTTAGCAATTATTATGTCTAAATGTACACATGGGGGTCATTGGTAAAAAGCCACCATATTTACTCAGACACCTTTGATAATTTACACATGACCATATGTATATACTTGTCGGCCATTTGTCGCACGTTGGCAATTATATATAAAAGTTTGATATCTCACCTTTTCATTTGATCATTATATAATTTTGGTCAGCTTTTGTTTGTTTGGACATGGACTATAGTTTTAGAATTTGAAAGTTGAATTGCAATGATTATTTTTTAATTGATGACGTGGGCTGGCCCCTTCCCCATGGTGACTCACCCCTCATACGCTTTTTCGGTGGCAATTTGACCTAGGTTGAGTTTGCTTTGATGTTTGAAATGGAACCTGCACCATTGATCTTTGTACCGATTGGCCTGATGCCGTTGATCTCTAACCTATGGTTAGGGTTTGTAACTCTGTAATTAATGTGGTCGGTGAAGAACTAACCGTGATTATTTGTTTTGAGTTTTGAGCTTGATCGTCAGCCATTTGATCTTTGTACATGTTGAATCTGTGGTCGTTGATCCTAACTCATGGTTGAGTTAGATTGAAACTCACCTCTTGAGTTTGGCCATGGTAAAGAGTGCTCGAACCCTTTCATTTTGATCATTTTTTGGCTTTCTTGTATTCGAGCAGAGAATCCCTAGCATTTTTATTGGATGCCATTTGTTCTTTCTAGGCTCGGCCTTTGGAAAAATCTTTCATCTTTCATCTGTTGCATTTGATTTCTTGTTTTCGGAGTCTGTCATTCTCTTCTCTTCAGGATTTTACTGCCATTATGGAAGTTCTTGGAACTCAGGTTTTTTATTATTCTGCAAATAGGTACTGCATATGTATGATTTTTGAAGTTGTTATTACCTTCCAATCTTGGCCACCATCGCTGAGCTTTGTGAGGTAAGAATGGGCATTTTATGGTAAGTTTTTCAGCCTTCTGAGCTCTTCTGTAACTTCATTCTGAGTACTTGATCCTTCACTTTGAGCTTAAAATGTATGGAAAATAATTTCTTTTTACTTTATTGTTTTGATTGATAAGTTAATCTTCCTTGGTCATGTGTGAGTTGAACTCATTTCTGATGAGGTGGTAAGTTTTCCTTATTAGCTCTGAGCTTTTTGAGATCTACATCATTTCTCCCATTTGATTTTAATAATGATTATTTTCTCTTCTTCACATACCTCATAATTCCTGGTTCTTTGATGTGGTTTCGAGTTGACAACGTTCTAGGTCCTCATCTTTACTTGTTCTGAATTTGATGGTTTTTTCGATAGTTTAGTGTCCTAATTAGATTGTAAACTTGTTTGCTAAAACCATTGTGATTACATTTGTGTGATGGATTTTGAGTTTGGGTGTAGAAGTTCTATCTCTATTTCTGACATTGCTTGATTGAATACTGATCTACTTATACTATTGATAAGTTTATCGATAGCTTGACTTGTTGATGGATTGTTACACTCTATCTCCAACCGACTGTATGAGGGTTTGCTGAATAATTTATGTTTTCTATGGTATTCCAGTCTTTTGTAATCTGCTCTACTCTGGATTTGTATCTGTTTCACATGTTATTTCATCTACATTTGTTGAGAGTATGCAGCCTGGAAGTAATAGTTAAGCTTTCTCTATTCATTGATCTTACCCATATGGTTGCTCTGCTATGAGTATTATGTTCGAGCTACTGTGCAACTGGTTAAGTGCTTTTGCAAAGTTCTTCCTTGATAATTTAATGTGACCTTTTCGTTTGATGTAAATCTTTCAATGTTGTTTTGATTTACATTCTTTTGAGGGTTTGAACTGGGACCTAGATTTTCAATCAGGAGTTCTGCTATTTTCAGTTTAAGTTCTTGATCCCATTGATGTTTTTCCTTCATTAAACTCCATTTGTCAAAATGTCTGATTTTGAATCATTCTATTGTTATTTTCTTCTCTAACATTTGACTTGATCTGGTTCACACTCTCTGATCTATCTGCCCATCTGAAAAATTCTGTCATTGGTTTTTCTTTCGAGTAGAGCAGTAAATCTAACTATAACATTTTTTTCATCTGATGACAAGTTTCTGAGGGTTATACTCACTTACTTATGTGAACCCATATTTGAACTTGAAGCCTCTTGCAGTCCTGAATATAATTGATCCTTTTTGATGAATTTTCTTTTGATCTGAAGATGTTCTGTTCATTATTACTATTACTGTATCTCACTGTACTTTGCAATGTAGTATTTGTTACATGTAATGGATTATATAGCTCCTTTGTCATGGTGTTGAAATGTGAATTCTGCTACCTTTCTTGAATGATATGTACTTCATTGACTTTGTATATTTGTGTGCTCTTGATTTTTGCTTCATTTTGAAATTGACTGTAACTTAGAATAGCTGAAATTTGTTAAGATTATTTACTATGGAACTTGTAAATCTCTTTAGTGTTTTATAAAAAATGCTCCAAGTTCTTCAATCTGATAAATTTTCAGGCAATATAGTCCTTGATTTGATTTGTTGGATTATATACAATTATTTCCTTTTACTTACATACTCATTTCCTTGATATGTATTTCCGATGCTGAAAATTTGAAACTTTGATTTTATATGGCGAAGCCATGGCAAAAAAAAATTAGAATCTTTTCTGTAATGCATTTTCTAGAAATAGTAGTTGTATGTTCTGATCCAGAATACAAGAAAGTAACACCCTTTTCTTGTCTGAACTGATATAGCAATTGAAAACTAAAAACATGTTAGCTGTTTATTTTGATCATGTGATGTTTTTCTGCTTCTTGTATTACTTATTTGATTTGCATAGTTCCTTTAAAGCATGTACTAATTGAAAACAACATGATGAAAAGTTGTAAATGTCCATTTTACATGGCGAAGCCCTGTCAAAATTTTCCCAGAATCTTCTCTCTCATCCTGTTTCAGCTGTAATCCCTTCTTCCCATTTAGCTTCAGCTTCTTGGAAAATCTGATTCTCCCTCTTCTGCTGCAACTAAAACAAGTGTTTCTATCTTCCATTCTCTCTTTTGTATTGTAACCTCTTCCATTTCAGAACAGTTGTTGGAACTTTTAGTTACATTCTTCCTTTTATTGCATGCACTTATGACTTGTCTATTTTTCCTTTTGGCTGCAAGATGTACCTGCACACTTAAGAAAATAGTTAGAAAATAATTAGGCTTTTTGGCCTCTCTTATGTCCATGTTTTCTTCTTTCTTTTCACTTTCTTCTTTCTGAGTGAATAAAGCATGCATGTGGTTTGTTCTTCAAGTAGAATACATCTCCTGTTAGGGAAGATTCATATGCACGAAGTAGGATAGTGTAGGAATATGAATTTGATCCCTGAGCTCGTAACTGACAGTTAACTTTTCTTCTTTTCAGGTACAATGGCTTCTACAATGAAGATGAAGAGAAACAAAAGATGGAGATGAAGATGCTTCAAACGAAGAATAGAAACCCAAGGAAATGATGGGTTCACTCATACTCCTTTGCTTTCTCTTTCATGCATGTGTATCTTTCTTTTCAGTAGCTGTACTTTACTTTTTAGTTACATCCCATGGCTTGTGTGGGAAACATTTCAAAACTCCTTGTGAATAAAACATTGAATTCTGAAAATGAGTTGTATATTTCTTTCTGCATTTCTGCTTTCTGTATGGATTTTATAATGAACTAAACAACTCAGTAACATAATTGAATGTCTTAATCATAAAGGAAAGAACATTGAATAGAACTTGTAACATTCAGTAATGAACTCTGATTTTTTGTGATCTGCACTTATGTTTGCTGTTCCAAAACTTTACACTTCACCTACTTTGTAATTGGATGTCCTCATCAAGACAACACAACTTGTCCTTCAGGGCTTGTGTTCTTTTGCTGAGGATGGTCATGAAATTGCAGACTATGTGATCTGTTACATTTTGTAACAGCACACATAGCTTAGATTTCATGTAATATTTTAAATAAATCAGCAGTAACGACATAATCTGATATGATCTCCCCTAGCTTAGGTATACTTCACCAATGCTATCCATCATAACAAAGTTTTGAGTTGCCCATTTTTACACAAGTGTAAAAATTGTCAACATTTCTGGCGATCCTGCAGGGGAAAGCTGCCTGCTAGCTTATATACCAGTGCCTTGCTCTTGTCCATTGGGCATGGAGTCCAAACATGTAACAACAATTTCCTTTTATGAAAATTCCAACCTTTCCAAAACAAAACTAAAACTGGGAAAGGATCTGGTAAACCAGATCACGTGCACGAATGCACTTATTGAATTGAAAAATGATGCAATGTGTGGAAACTGCACTTATTGAAGGGAAATCCTACTCTAACAATCACTGTAAGATATTCAATAACAATGTTTGAGAAACATACCATTCACAGGAATGGGAAGTTCCTCTCCATTCAACTTCGAAAGATGAAAAGCATTGTGCTCCTTGCTAGCTGAAATCATGTAAGGACCACTCCAGAGTGTGTCAAACTTTGAGTGTCTTCGTGGCTTTGCACGATCAGCATCCCACTTTAACACAATATCTCCTTCATTGAAGACTCTGAATTTGGCTTTCTTGTCAAAAGTCTTCTTGATTTGTTTCTTATTTTTTTCCATATTTAAATGAGCTTGATCCCTTAGCTCTTGTAATTCCATTAACTCTGCATAACGAACCTATAATGGTTCATTCTCAAGTAGCTCCATTTGATGCAGCAAATCTAATGCAGAGTAACTCAACTGAAATAGGCATTCTCACTTATTTTCCATACACAAGTTTGTACGGTGAATTACCAACTGATCTCTTAGGAGTCACTCTGTCAGCCCAAAGTGCTGAATTCAACATCAGATGCCAAGCTCTTTGATTATCCTTGAGTGTTCTTCTGATAATCCTTAACAGATTCTTGTTAGTACTCTCAGCTAAGCCATTACCTTGTGGGTAATAATTAGATGAAGAACTTAGATATATTCCATGGTTGACAGCCCAATCTATTATCTTTGCACCAAGGAATGCTAAAGCATTATCTGATATGATAGTTGCTGGAACACCAAATCTATAAACTATTCCTTCATAAAAGGATAGTATCAAAGCTTCATTAGCATCTTTCAAGGCTATTGCTTCAGTCCATCATGTAAAATAATCTATAGTAGTTAAGATCCACTTATGTCCTTGTGATGAAGGTGGATTTATCATACCAATAAAGTCAAGACCCCACTGCATAAAAGGTTGATCAGCTGAAATAGGCTGCAAGGGCAACGAAGCTAGACATTCTTTTCCAACAAAGAAAGCACATTTCTTACACTTTCTAATCCATTCAAAACAGTCTTTGAATATGCTAGGCCAATAGTAACCTGCTTTCATGATTTTTAAGGCTGTAGTATGTGCTGAGAAGTGACCTCCTGCAGGTCCTTCATGGAATTCTGATAATATTTTCTAAATTTTATCATAGTCAACACATCGCAGCAAGATTCCATTTATATCCCTTTTGAACAACACACCATCAATGAAAAGATAAGGAATTTCTTGTAATATGAAATATCTTCTTTTATTCTTATCCATACCTTCCAGATAGGTGCCATGCTATAAGTAGTTAACCAAATCAGTCATCCACCTTGATTCTTGGATCTCTCGAGAAAGTTCAGGTTGCTGATTTTCTTGTTGGACCATGATATTTGATTGCTGATATGCAATTTCAGCATGTTGTTTTGAATCATCTAGGTTCTACAGCTTGTTGTCTTTCCATATCAGCAATTAGATGTTCACATAAACCTTTTCCTCAAACTATTTTAGCAACCTGAATATTGATATCAACATCATATCCATGATCTTTGTTATCAAGTATGCTCTTTTCTCATTTAACTCCTTATTTAGTAAGAATGCTTTCACACTTGGATGAGAAACAAGAACATGGATTTTATTGTTCGAAAGCATATACTTGAAATTATTTAGTCCTCTAACTACTGAAAGTACTTACTTTTCAAGAAATGTGTACCTTGTTTCATAATCATGCAAACTTTGATCTGAAGAAAGTAATTGGCTGCTCAATATTCTCATCATTAACCTGAGTTAAAATAGTTGAGATTGTTTCAGCTCCTGCAAGTGCATACATCTGTAAAATCTTTATCAAAATTTGGATTTTCAAGAGTAGGAGCCTGAGAGATAGCTATTTTGATTGCTTCAAAACCTTCTCTCCCTTTACTGGTCCAAGAGAACATTTTCTCTTTCTTTAACATAGTTGTTAATGGTTTGACCAATGCTGCAAAATCTGGAACAAATCTTCTAACAAAGTTGATTTTTCCAAGAAAAATTTGTAATGCCTTCTTATGATGAGGCAATGATAGCTGTGATATAGCTTCGATTTTGAAAGGGTCAATTGCTAAACCTTTCTTAGAAACAATATGACCAAGTAATTTACCTTGATGTACTAAAAAGATAGACTTTAGTGGGTTCAAGGATATTCCAAATTGCCTGCACAACGAAACGTCTGCCTTAAATGCATCAAGTGTTCTTCTGGATTTTTTGAGAACACGGTAATATCATCCAAATAAACAAGAATACATTTATTTAACAAGCTCTAGAAATCCATGTCCATTGCACGTTGAAATGTTGCACCGACATTTGAAAGACCAAAAGGCATTCTTTTGTAAGCATAGGTACCCCACTTGGTGGTAAAATTTATTTTGTATCTATCTTCTTCTCGAACTAAAATATGATTATAGCCACTGTAACCATCAAGAAGAGATAGTCTATCTGAACCTGAGACTGTTCTCAAAATCTGATCCATATTCGGGAGTGGGTAATGATCTTTTAATGAAGCTTTATTAAGATCTCTGAAATCTACACATAGTCTGATTTCACCGTTCTTCTTCCTAACAGGAACAAGATTGGCTACCCAACTTGAATGCTTAACTAGAAAGATAATACCTGATTCAATCAATTTAGATAATTCTTTCCTCATCAGAGGTTCTATTTTTGGATTTACAGGCCTCTGTTTCTATCTAATAGGCTTAGCATTTGGATGTAACTCGATTGTATGTTGTGCTAGACTGGGATCAAATCCTTTCAGATCTTGGTATTTCCAAGAAAAAACATCCTTAAACTCTTTACAAAGATTAATAAATTACTAATTTTTGGTTAAGGAACATACCTTTCCAAGAAATAGCTTTTTCCCTTCATCAACCAAGATCTCTTCGTAATTATCAGAGGGGTTTGACATTTTAGTCTTCACCTTTCTTAACTGATCGTCAGTGCTGAAGATGTCTTCCAATGTGACCAGACCTCGAGGTAGTTTATTTGTCTTCAACTGAACAATCTGATCACCATATAAATGTTGTAACTTATCCTGATTAACTGTAGAAAATTTAGCTTCTTGCTGTAAAAACCTACAGATTTGATCGTCACTTTCAAAAACTTACCAATTTGATTCGTTATCAGGTATAGAAGGCCTGACAATTAGCTTAATATGAGGCTGAATTTTGTTGTTTTCCATCTGTTCCAACACTTTGAAACTAGCACCAACTGCTGCAAGTCTATCTGCATGCTTGTTTTCAGCTCTAGGAATAGACTGAATATTAATAGCGTCAAAATATTCCATTAAGTATGAAACTCTATGTCTGTAAGACTTCATTAGTGGATTCTTACAAACATTGAAGTTTTTTACTTGATTGATAACTAACTCAGAATCACCAAAGATTTGTAATGTGTTGATACCTTTCTTTTTGGCCCAAAGTAAGCCATGAATTAATGCTTCGTATTCAGCTACATTACAAGTACATGGAAATTAGAGACTCAAAGATGAGAAATACCTTTCACTTGTTGGGGAAGTGAGCATCAAACCTGATCCTTGTCCTTTTTTGTTCTTAGCTCCATCAAAATGAAGCTTCCAAATCCCTTCTGCTGAATTTTCTATTTTAGACAGCAAGGGAAGTGGTGTATTTTCTTCATGCATACAATACACACCAAAAATATGTTCTTCAACTTCCTTAAAAGGATCATGAGCATGTTCTTCAACTGTATTTTCATCCATAAACATGTTAGAAACACCATCTAATGCTGAAACCTGAGCTACATCATCAAAATCAGATTGCTCTAAAGCTGAGTAATTAGCTACTACATTTGGAGAATGAGGCTCAATATGGAATCTGGCCAATGGTTTTGAATTGATAGTAACCTTAGTTCCATAACATGTAGTAAAAAATAAGGACCAATCTGAAGAGAGATAACCTCCTATTTTCACTGTGAAATCTCTAGATAAGCACAAGGCAAAATATGGAGGTAGGTCCACAACAGTAACATCTTGCAGAATAGAAACATTTGGGCAAGCATGTAACGTCACTTCTAAATTTTTTATTATACCAACCGTATTAGTTGCAGTTCCATCAAGCTGTAAGACACTCCTTTCTGTAGGCTCATACTGCAACCCTAATTTTTCTACAATCACTTTTGGCATAACTGTGCTACTTGCACCATATCCACCATGCAATTATGAACTAGATTTTCACCAATAATCAGTGATAAATAAAATGGTGGTGGTTTCTTGATGTCATGAGCATTCAGAACTTTCTGAACCATCCACTTAACTTCTTTAATACAGTCTTGCTCAAACGTTCCAAGGACCATGTCTGTCTTCTGAACTTTCTTTTCTATTGTATTTGAAGAAATCTGCAGCTTAGCTAGTTCATGAGAAAGTAAATCTTGTTGTCCAGGAATACTTAGAGCATCCCACATTGAGATGTTAACATTATGCTTTTTCATTACATCAACAATGTTAAAAGAAGCAACTGTCTTAGAGACATAATCAACTATTTTAGAGTAGGCCTTAGCAAAAATTGATTCTACTTCAACTGCCTTGGATATCTGAGGTATAAATAGTCTTCTTGGATCAGGCTATAGCTATCTTTGATGATCTTTATCAACTGGGACACTTGCTGATTTTTGAGGAACAAAAGGGTTGTTAGTTGACTTTGGAGCTGTAGATGTTGTCTTGTCAGTGACAGTAGGCAGGATAGGCCTATTTTGCTGCTTTTGATTTTCAACATCTTTCCCTTGAGCCCTAGTAATGAATTTAATGAAATCCTCCTCATTAAAACTAACTAAATTTTGTTCATGTGCTTTCTGAACATGAGTCTCTTGCTACCCACCCTCCATTTCAGGCATGAACAATGTTTCAGATTGAGGTTATGCAATAAGATTAAGATTCAGAAAAGCATTTGGGAAAGTTGTAGCTGAATGAGGTTGATTGCAAGGTTGACACCACTCTTATGTAACCATATTAACTGGAACTAAAGCATTAGAGGAACTGGGAGCCTTTGGGTCAAACCGCTTTTGCTGGTAAGGCTGCCTATAATTTTGATTCTGTTGATAGGGCTTCTTGTTTTGTTGATTCTTTTGGTAGGGCTGATAAGGAGCCTAGGTAGGGTCTGTTAGGTAATGTAATTTTGTTCTCAATCGAAGTCAATTTATTTCCCATAGTCTGCAAAGCTTTGAATACATCATCTGATGGGGCTACAATAGTGGGCTCTATGATTGTAATAGGATGAGGAATAGGTGCTAAATCTTGCTGAAAAAGGAATTGATGGCCTTGGCGCCAATTTTCCAGCTTGAATAAGGCTATTTTCATCTTAGATAGCAATATCATAAGCTAATGGGAGTGTCTCTCCACCCATTGACTAAATCATAGTTGAGATATCAGTGTTTAATGCTTGAAGATAATAAAAGAAAGCATGATCAGCTTGAGGCTTAACACTTGCTGGAATTCTCTCCCAAGTTCTAGCAAAGTAGATATTAAAACTAGAAATAAATTAATTTAGAGATCTTTTAATAGTAGACAACTGTTCGATGAGAGACAAATGATCTAAATTATCCTGGAATTGTTTCAGTAATTTTTGACCTAAGTCATCCCAATTTCTTATGCTACCTATTTCTAGGTTTTTATACCATTGCAAGGCTTTCCCTTTAAAAGATGCAGCTAAAAGTCTTAGAGCCATGTCCTCATGAGTGATATTATGGACTACACATAGGGCTACAAGATATTTGATATGTTCAGCTGGTGTAACCTGATTTTCACCCGTGAATGATGCCAAACTTTTCATGGCAGCATTAGGAATGTCGTGATAAATTGGGATTACTAATGGACTGCCATTAGTAAAGGTCATAAAATTCCTTGGTGGTTGGATAGCCATTTGAAAAACTATAATCTTAATTGAGAAATTAATACATGGTGAAGGAATATCAGGAGGAGGGTTACTAAAACAAGGTCTATTATAAGGTAAAGTATTACCAACTCTTCTCCTTGTAGTAGAATTCAAAGTTAAAGAAACAAATTCAGAAGGAATTCCTCTTACCGATGATCTTGTAGTCACTTTAGGCATGGAAAATTTGTTGCAATACTGGTATGAAATCAGCTTTGCGGAGTCACCAAAAGATCATAAAATCTTTAGAATAAATTGTTGCAGCTTACTCCTGAAAGTAAACTTTAATCTACTGTAAATCTGTTGTTTGCATGCAAATCTGATTTGTGGTCCCACCGAGTGTGCCAAAAACTATTATCACTCGAAAGTGCACCATGTAGAGAGATGGCTACATGTTTCTAGGGCTTGCATAATTGATCTCTCTCTTTCGTAGATACAATAGAAACACCTCAGGTCTATGCGTATACCTATTTTGAGGTGAGTTTCTAGGATTAAAAGGCTAGTTCCTTATCGGTGTATCCTAAATTGATTTTTGGGAGTTTAAGAGTAAAAGATGACTCTAAAAATGATAAAACTAAGGTGATACACCGAATTTATATGAGGACTTTGACTGAGTATAAGCACAATAGATTTAGGAAGGATTTTGATGCACAAACCAATAGTTTTTTGTAGAATATCTAAGGGAAAAAAACTTTATTGTACTGAGGGAGAATCACAACAGTACTAATAAGTTAACATGCACATTAAAATTAAGCAAAAAGACTGAAATTGCAGTAGGGTAAGGTGGTTGACTAGGGAATTTACATTCACAAGATTAATATAACATACACAAAACTGTAAAATAACTTGGAAAGGAAGAAAATACTTCACACTCAGAGAGAAAAACTGGAAAAATTTGCTGCAGTACTCATATATCCAAAAGTCCACTGGAAGAATCCCCCTATGTTTTGCAAAGGCACACAATATATAGCCAAAATAAATTTTTCCACCCTTCCTAAAAATATCCTATGGTTGTACTCACCCATGCATCCTAATTTTATCCTTTATTTAATAATAAATAAAGGGATAAAATAATACAAATTAGTACAAGAGGCATTAATAGCCATTGATTACATCTGAGTCAACTAAAATTGACTGTTCTATTTTAAATAAGGTTGGGTGAATAATTTTTCCAAAAATAGATTACTTGCTAGGCAAGTCTCTCTCCATGGCATGCAACTTGTCTCTTCTCTGTTCTATCTTCTTGTGAAGCATGCAAAAAAAAAGACAACTCTCTACCTGTGAGTAAATAAATCAAAATATTTACAATATTTGCAAAAAAAACACCCAATGTGGGGCCACCTGCCATGTGTACATATTCATATGCTAACATTTCTTTTGGCTCCAAAAGGTCACAATAGTGACATACTGCCAATTATCTCCTTGGTGTGGGGACCACCTCCGATCTATTTGGTTTGGCCACCGTGGTTGACTTAGCAATATAAAAGGGTCGACCATTTTACATGGCACATGCCACTATATTCTCCACCACCTTTTGATAAATACACACATGTATATATGTGTTGGTCATTAGATGTTTGGTAGTGTATAATTTGAAATTCACCTTTTCGATGATCATTTAGCATAATTTGGTAAGATTTTGATTATTTGAAGGCATACACTATGGCTTAGACTTTGAAAGTCTTTGGCAATGATTATTCATTTGATTACATAGGCTAGCCCCTTCTACATGGTGACTCACCCCTTATACGCTTTGTCAGTGGAAATTTGACCTAGGCCCTGAGTTTGAAAATTGGTGATGCTTTTGATGTTTTTACTGATTGGCTTGATGTCATCGATCTCTAGCCCATGGTTAGGGTTTGTAACTCTGTATTAATGTGGTCAGTTAGAACTAACCATGATTACTTGTTTTGATCTCTGAGCTTTATCCTAAGCCTTTTATCTTTGTACTTTTGATCTGTGGTCGTCGATCCCCAACCATGGTTGAGTCAAATTGAAACTCACCTCTTGAGTTTGCATGGTAAAGAGTGACTTCGAACCTCAACACATTTCATTTGGTTTTTGGTTTTGTAGGTAAAGCCGTGGAAAATTTTGCCTGGATGCCACCGTGTTGATTCTGTGCTCAACTCTATTATTCTTTCTCTTCGGGATCTCTGTATGGTTGTTGAAACTTGGTTTTTCTTCTGTAAATAGGACATTTGCATATGTTTTTTTTGGTGATGTTACTTGCCAATCTTGGCCGCCATCATTGATCTTTCTTAGATGACTATGCAAAAGGGGTTTGAAGTATTGTAAGTTTTTATCTCTGATTTTTTCGTTGGTACTTGATCATTATCACTTTGATTTTAAAATGAATACCCATTTCATTTTACTTTTCCGGTGTGATCTCTTAAATGACCTTGGTCATTTGCGAGTTGAACTCATTCTGGGTTCACTCGTTTTAGCTCTGAGCTTGATGAGATCTCAAGAGTCTTCTTGGCTTCGATTTTACCAGTGAGTGTTTACTTCTCTTCTAATTTGGCAACCTCTTAATGGGTATGTGATTAAAATTAGGATCTATACTTTACTTGTTCAAAATTTTAGATTCTAATATGTCGTTGTAATTGATTGTCTTTGTTCACTAAAACCTTGATGACATTTTTTGAGCTCTTGACTTTGATGCTGGAGATTCTATCTCTATTTCTAAATGTGTTTGTGGTATGAATACTCTATTTTTCTTAATATTTATACTTAAGCTTGTATCACCATAGCTTGCCTAATTATCACTGTTAGCTTATTCCAACTGATTGTCGAGGGTTTTCTAGATAATTTATGTTCTCGGTATTCCATCTTTTGATCTGCTATCTCTGGATCTTGATTTTCCACTTGTGATTTCATATGTATAACTTTGCGGTTTACATTTTTTTAGTACTTTGACTTCATTGACCTTAAGATGGTGACTCTAGGTATATGTTGATTAAAAAAAATCTAATCATACCATGGTTAAGTGCTTCGAAAGCCAACACAAAAATTTAATTCTCCTAGCCAAATTTGTGTAAATCTTGTCAATGTTGTGTTGAAACGCCATTCTCGAAGAAGTTTGAACTGGGATCTTTTTCAGGTAGATGTAGATTTTTAGTTTCATCCCTTCTTTGATAGTTTTATGTTTCACATAAATTCCATTTTTTGAAATCTAGGGCTCAGTCACTGTAGGTGTTAGTTTTCTTCTCTGTAGCTTACTTTGACCTTACTGAGATGATTAAAATCTTCCCATCCAAAAAATTCAGTCATTTTTTATTTTTCCTTTAGAACTAGAACAATGGTTTTTCTTTGATGATTATCTCAAACTATTATACCACTTATTATGTGAATCCACATTTGAAGTTGATGAGCCTCGAATGTTTTCTAAAAACTTAAACCACTATTTCCAAATTTTCTTTTCTGGAGATACATTCTGTTCTTGTTATGCATACATATGTGACTTTAATTTGCACGTAATATTGGTTACATGTCAGGATTATTCATTTGAAATGTGAATTCTGCTAATAATTTCATGATATTATAGTTGCATACTTCCTTAGTCATCACTTTGTAGTAGTTGCAGTTGCATTCTTTGATTCTGAAATTTATTTTATAACAACAACAAAAAACTAATCTTAAGATGTTTTATATCTTGTAAGTGACTTTCTGGAAGTTTGTAAATAATTCTTTATCTTCTGTAACACCATTTTTATGAATAAGCCTTGATTTTGATGCTTTGTTGACATACAGTAACTTATTTCTTTTACTTAGATACTTCATTTGCTTGATAGTAGTATTTCCGGCATTAGTGATTTTTTTTGAAACTTTGATTATACATGGCGAAGCCCTGACAAATTTTTTCCAAAAGCATTTCTATAATGCATTTTCCAGGAATAGTAGTTGTATTTTCTGATCTAGAATATAGAATGTAACTCCCTTTTTAGTTGAACTGATATAGAAATTGAAAACTGAAAACATGCTAGTTGTTTATTTTGATCATGCAATGCTTTTTTGCTCCCTGTATTACTTATTTGGTTTGCATAGTTCCTTAAAGCATGTAGTAATTGAAAACAACATGATGAAAAGTTGTAAATGTCCATTTTACATGTCGAAGCCTTATCAAAATTTTCCTAGAATCTCCTCTCTCATCCTATTTCAGCTATAATCCCTTCTTCCCATTTAGCTTCAGCTTCTTATAATCTGATTCTCTGTTTTTTGCTGCAAATAGAACAAGTGTTTCTATCTTCCACTCTCTCTTTTGTACTATAACCTCTTCCATTTTAGAAAGGTTGTTGGAAATTTTAGTTACATTCTTCCTTTTATTGCATGCACTTATGACTTGCCTATTTTTCCTTTAGCTGTAACATGTACTTCCACACTTAGGAAAATAGTTAGAAAATGATTAGACTTTTTGGCCTCTCTTATGTCCATGTTTTCTTCTTTCTTTTCACTTTATTCTTTCTGAGTGAATAAATCATGCATGCAGTTTGTCCTTCAAGTAGAATGCGTCTCCTGCTTAGGGGAAGATTCATATACATGAAGTAGGATAGTGTATGAATATGATTTGATCCCTGAGCTCGTAACTGACGGTTAAATTTTCTTCCTTTCAAGTACAATGGCTTCTACAATTAAGATGAAAGAGAAGAAAAGATGGAGATGAAGATGCTTCAAACAAATAACAGAAACCCCAAGGAAATGATGGGTTCACTCATACTCCTTTACTTTTTCTTTCATGCATGTGTATCTTTCTTTTCAGTAGCTGTATTTTACTTTTCAATTACATCCCACAACTTGTGTGGTAAACATTAAAACTCGTTATGAATATAACATTGAATTCTGTAATTGAGTTGTATATTTCTTTCTGCATTTCTACATTTTATATGGATTGTATAATGAACTAAACAACTTAGTAACACAATTGAATGTCTAAATCATGAAGGAAAGAAAAATAAATAGAAATTGTAACATTCAGTAATGAACTCTGATTTTCTATGATCTACACTTATGTTTTCTCTACCATAACTTTACACTTCACCTACTCTATGATTGGATTTCATCATCAAGACAACACAACTGTCCTTCCGGGCTTGTGTTCTTTTGCTGAGGATGGTAATGCAATTATAGACTATGTGATATATTAAATTTTTTAATAGCACACATGGCTGTAGATTTCATGTAATCTTTTAAATAAATCAGTAGTACTGAAATAATCTGATATAATCTCCCCTAGCTTAGGTATACTTCACCAATGCTATCCATTGTAAGAAAGTTTCGAGTTGCCCATTTTTGCACAAGTGCAAAATTTTCAATAGGTGGATTTCAATGCAAGTATGGGCTAATTACAGTATGTCGTTGTAGACCAGATTACATGTCTTAGTTAACCTATTTGATTATTCTTGGATATATGTATCGGAAGCCATTAGAGTGGAGGGTGATAAGTTTTTTCCTTTAGGAAATATGGTGTGTTTATGGGTAATAAATGGGTGTTAAAGATAAGGATGTCAAACTGTCAACTTCACAAGAAGTCAAGGATAAGATTTCCTCTATATTAACCATCTCTGTAATCCTCCACATTTTAAATTCATATAAATTCAAGTAAATTTTTACGATGAAAAGTATAGGAAAATGAAAGGAACCCCGAATTTTTAGGAAATAAATTGAAAAAGGATACATACTGAAATCAATTAGGTTCAAGGTTTCAAACCCATATATGTAATGCTTTCTTTTTGTATCACTTTGTATGTTCCCATTCAATTTTAAGATCGATAAATCGCAAGATAATATGTGATGCAAAAAAATCATTGATAAATTATCCCATCCAAAACTTGGTCATATGAGCGATTGGTACTTTATGTGCAGATAAAAATTTATAGATTGAGGCTCCATATGATTTCTTATGCTTTTGAGTGCAAATTTATCTCCTTTATAATTAGGATGGATTTTAATTAATAAAACCATTAGTGTAGTGCATAATGTCTAGGGCTGAAAGAGTTTTGTTTTTTTCTTAATTTAAATTTTGATAATGGTCGGGAAAAAACCAAAATTGACTGTTGTAATTGGTCAAGTGTAAAGCTTAATTCATAGGAGCTTGATGATTGAGCTTGTATCACATTAGCATACATGATGATATTTTTACTATTATTGGTTGTGAAGCTCTTACTTTTCCATTGTATTAGTTGTCTCACCTTTGAATGACGTAGCACTGGACTAATCAAGTGCCCCTAGTAGAGAACACAACTTTGCAGGGGGTGTACTGTTTTGCATGTTAATCGATACTGGGGAAATGTTTAGTCACCCATAATATAGAATCATGGAGAGAAACACATCCAAAATGCATTTTTAGACATTTCATTTTCCTTGTATAGTAAGAAAAGAAATTTATTTGAGATCCCGAGTGGTTAACTATGACAAAACTTGACGTAACGTTGCAAATTTAGTATTAATCAAATGGACATTATGGAATTTGCAAGGTGATGCAGGGAGCTGTGTTAAATGAATCTTTGTTAATATTCGTCCTAAAATCAGTCCCATTATGGGTTAAATCAGCTCTACATGTGGAGATGGATCTATAACTCCAATATCCCTCCTTTTTAATATATACAAAAGGATCGATATATATCTGTATTTATGTCTGAGGCGGGTTTAATGTATCAAAAAGGATATTATTCCTACCGCTGGATTATTTTTTATATGCAGAGGAATAAGAATATTTAGGTTGAGGAGGCGCTTCATGGGTGTAATGTCCAACCATATTGATTTATCTTTTTCTGCGTCTGATCACCTATGTTGCGTATACTTTAACCCTTGCAACAACATTCTCAAGCTAATCACTGACTAACACTCCATTTTACTTCTCTTTATCTTTTATTTTGAGTAGTTGGTGTATGGATTAAGGAGTTAGGAGTGCCATTTCATTCTATCCAACGTATGTCTCTGCAAGATTTTATTATTTCTCTCCTACTCTATGTGAAAACATTTGTGTTCTCAGTCTTAGAAATGTCTCGGCCAGATGTCCTTTCATAGAGTGCCATGATTGCAATATTTATAAAAAATGGTTGACTGGTTGAATAGCCTAGGTACAGGGCACAAAGAACCATCAAAGCACATTACAAAACTTATTTTTTCCATTTTCTCCCAGCCTGTGGCAAAATCAGAGATTTAGACCAAGCACGTGATCTGTTTGGCTAAAATGCTTGAATAAACGTGGGTTTCCATCGGGTGTTGTTGTTGTAAAAACCTTGGAAGGATTATAATAAAAAGGATTAAGCATGAAAAAACATGTAATTATTTTCCAGAATTCTAGAAGGTGATGCAGTATCATCGATTGCGGGATGTGGGTTGTGCACAAAATAGGTATGGATTTCCCCTACAATTGCATCAAAAATTCACATTTTATCATTATTATTTTTTGTATTTAATGCATAGAATAATAGAATATGTAATTTGAATGAAAAATACAATTCTTACCCTACTTGAAAATAAAAACAAAAAAAAAATTGATTGACCTCAGACACTTCACACATGGAGTGCCATGACAATCCATCTTATCGAATGATATTTATGACATGATCCATGTTGATCAAGCACATAATGGGTTGAATTCATTTTGACACCTTGTTGAGATGAGCTGAATCCTATTATGCTTTTCAGTCACTTGTGATTACATTGACACTTTAAGAAAATACAATCAGTTTTGGCTTACGGTTGTCGTGTCAATTTGGAGAAACTAAAAAATACTCGTACCTACCCTTAGACCTCCATTGGGAGAACTATAAAAAGTTCTTAGTTCAACAAAAATTATTTCAGAGGTTAGTTTTTCAAATCGGTTTTGGGGACCACTAGTCATTGTGCGATACAAGTTTCTCACGCTATTACATGAAATAACCCCAGAGTTTCCTTAGTATCTTGCACCTTGATCATCGTAATAGACTTTCGTCCGATGAGATAAATTATATGTATATAAGTAATTAACTAGGAATCATTAAAAATTGTTGTTAAGGTTAAAACGAGCGTGTTTGGGACCCAATTTATAAGCATTTTAACCTTTTCATTCAACTTTAACAAAAATGCAACTTTAGCTAGACCAACTTTCCAAGAGGCCGCATTTGGCTTCTAACTACTCGTGGAAATTTTTTAAATATCATCTCGTAATTTATAGAGTATGAATTGGTCAATTTATTGTATGAATGTTTTTCAAAAATTATAATGTTTTGTCTTGCTTCCCTTATGTCTTTGGAAATAATTATGAAATTGCTATTGGTTTTGAAAATGTAAATGGATTTAAAATGTATAGGAATTTGAAACTAAATGAAAATTGATAGGTGAGGTATGTGGTTATCATATGGTGAATAGAAAAGAAAATAAATTATAGAATTTCTCTCTCTAGAATTGAAAAAAAAAAGTATGAAGGAATGTGAAAGTGTGAATGTGTAATGAAATGATATCTCTCCTTCTCTCCCTATCTCTATCTCTTCTTAGCCTTGTTTTTAATTACTTGAACTGATGAATATGTTATTTTGTGCTTGAATGTAAGGAATTTCCATACCAATCCTAGGCCTGACTCAACGTTGGTTGCAAGTACTCTGAAAAAGAAGTATTGAGAGTGGTGATATGTTATAATAAGTGAGATGATAGTGAAATATTGTACTTTGATATAGATCAAAAATGCTAGATAAAAACGAATTAAATATAATTGCATTATTAAAATTATCATGTTTCCTCTTGGATTCTTACATTTCAAGCATTATACTTGGAAAACTAGGTGGATTGTATCTTTTTGGTTTTAAAGACAATGTTTGAATACTAGTGGGAGTGTCACATAATGAATGTAGAACCAACTATGTTATCTAGATAAATGAGGAAGATAATTGACAAACTAAAAGGATAAAATGCGTACCGTTTACTTCATGAGTGTTAAGTTAATTTTGATTGTAATGTTCTTCTTATGATTTACATGATTGAAGCAATCAATTTCTAGATAGTTATTAGGGTTCATACATATACTCAAATGTATAGTGGTAACTTATATTTATTAAACCATATAAATGAATATAGTATTTAACCTTTTTGTACCCTCTCTCTCAATCTACTCAAATCCAAGTTTACAAAACACTAACATCTTATGAAATAATTTAATCCTCACAACTAGAATTCTTGTTCTACACCTAAGAAAAGTCTTCAAAAGACCATTTCTCATATTCTCTTAGATAAAAATATTCCCTTAGTATTCAAAATAATATTACCTCATGTTGCTCGGAGTTTTTATGAGTTAAATATATTAGAAACATATTTTATCTTCTTATAGTAGGGCGTAGCATCTACCTTGGAATTATTTTGAAGTTAATATATTGTGAGATATCTCTTAAGTTTATTTTAAAAAGAAAATCTAATGAATATTTACTTAATGATCGAAATAGTTCCTTAGAAGGTATTTGAAATGCATGAAAGTTGTATTATATGTCTCACTTGTAATATACATTTAATTCTTGAGTGTATAAGATCAATGAAATGTGTTGTATTTGGTTAGGTTACACTCCATGTAGCATTGAATCCATTAGTGTAAATTATGTGTTATTTTATTTACAATTGCTCTAAAACAATGCTAATAGTGGGACCAAAGTAAGACCAAAGTACAACGTAAGTGGAAAGATTATAAGAGTAAATGATATTTTCATTTAGGAATAACGTCATACCTAAAGTCTCTATGACTTAATTATGCATTATTATATTTTTAAGAATGAATATGAATTGCCCTTGGTGAGATAAAACTTTTGAGAAAACATAAAATGACACCAAAAAACTATGTTTAGATTTCTTATTAGATGGAACTTCACAAATGGTATGCATTTGATAAGAAGATAAATATAGGGTCAGCATGGTTAAAAAGAAAAAAGGTTGTGTTAGGATAAGACATGTGTCATAATATTAACGGAAAATGATGGAGACGTATTGCCATTCTAGCGAAAGGAGATTTGATGGGATCTGATGAATGTATGATCCATGGAATAAACCAAAGATGATATCGTTTCGGGTCAATGATGAGACAAACAGAGCCAACACAGTTAGATAGAAATTTGGTGGATTTTGGAGAAGACAAATGGCACAATATCAATGACACATAAGGATAGAACAAGTCAGAATTTTTTTGAAGTAAAAAAAGCTCGTCTATGATTATGTAAGTTTAAAATGATAGAAAATTGAATTTTGTTAGATGAAAATATCCAAAAACTATAGAAAATGACTATATGGAGGTGGAGGTTGTAACACCCACTAATTCAAGACACAAAGACCAACATAGAAAAGTACAGGATAATTTTTCTTTTGACTTGTTTGATGCACAGAATGATGCAAAAAGTGGTCACAAAGGTTACGAATAACTCTTCAAACAACTTGACTCAACGATGACCTTATGGAAAGCATGGAAAAAACTAACACCCATCAAGAACAATTAACATTAGTCCTTGACAAGGCACCAAGAAACAACTCAACCACAATACATAGTCACAATTAGATACACTCCATGGTTTACAATCCCTTAAGGTCATGAATTTACCAATAATGTTTTTCAAGGCCTACCTTAACAATCTATAAAATTCATGTTTGGTTCGAGCATTATTCTCACAAAGGTGAACTTATTACTCTGGTAATCTAAACTAACTAGCCGAAGCACAATATTTCTGAAAGAGGTTTAAGTAAAGAATGACAAAGCTAAAAAAATTCATTTTACCAAAAGGGACACCTTTCGTCTCTCACAAGGTTGCATAAACATGCCCGAGCTGAAAAAACATGATCCAGACCTCCATTTCACAAGAGATGAGTGTAAGCTCTAACTGAAGTGGAGTGCCATTACAATAGTTATCAAATCATCCTACATAACACTAAGAGAGTGAAATTATTCCCTAGTGCAAATATATTATCTTCTTGAGAGGCACACAGAAGAAATTTCCCTGGGTGCAAAAGAAATTTTTCTTCTCCCAAGTGCATAAGACAGGCACGGAAGAGACTCATTTTTCTCATGGGAGCACAAAACAGGCGCGTAAAAGAATCATTTTATCATGGGCACACAAGAGGCTCTGGGCATGCAAGACGTGCGCGTAAGAAGTTTTGTGCATACAAGATGCGCGTGCATGAAGATTTTTCTCTTCTACGAACTTCAAAAGGCCATTAATTTTGATAAAGAACTCTGTTTTTTACAAAAAAGGACTTTTCAGAAATATCTAGATGTCCTCTTTGCATGGAGTAGTTAAGAATTTAATTTGGATAAATTTTTAAGCATAAATTTTGAGAAAATTCTCTACAGGATTTTAAAAGAAAACTAGTAACATTTGACTTATAAAATTTTGTTTGATTCGACATCCTTCCTTTCTGAACATGCCAAACAGACATGGAGGGTTGTTCTTAGAGGAAATTAGGATGGATTAGAAGGTATAATTTTTTTATTGAAGATCAATTCAAAATTTCTCAATTTTGACAACGAAATGACTGTAGTTTTGCCTTTGTTTAATATGAAGGTATCCTTAACCATTTATTAACTATTTTTGGCTGTTTGGGGTCATTTTAATCCTAATAAGTTCAATTTAATGTTTTATTTTCTTATTCATTGTTACAGGGGTCATTTTATGCATTTTGAATAAAAATATTTTTCAGTTTGAAAACATATAACAATGCTCCAAATCAAATAGATTTTTTTACATTTACAAAATTCAAAATAAATTCATTCGAAAACACTCTAATTTATTAATTTGATTCAAAAAAGGTATTCAAATGCCAATTTACAACTTCATATTTTCCAAACATTCATTTCTGCAGAACATAGCATCGTGACATTTCATTATACATATTCACATTTCATTTTTTCCAAACTGAGGTCTCATAATGCATTGCAAACACAAATTTCAAATTAACACCAAATAATTTGAACAAGGTAACAACTTCCATTAATTCAAAAATGATTTATTTACATCTTTCTTCTTTCATTCCTCAATTTCAATATACAGAATACAATTTCTTTCTCATACATTCCAAAAATAGAAAATAGAATTCATCTCTTTCACATTTTGAATTTCAACTTTCATAGCCATAATAAAACATATTTCCATCGCTAGTAATATACAAGGCCATCCACTTCAAAGTGGAAAAGGGTTACAATAAATAATAATCTCAACAAGGACTGTCAAAACTATCATTTCCTTTGCTCTCGAACAACAACATGAAGATCCTCCAATTATTTAAATTTGATCACAACAAAGGTAGGGGAAAGGAAACGCTCTCCACCCAACCAGGAAATCCAATGAAAGGAGAAGCCATCCTTCTTCATTGGCCCCCAAACCCCAACCAAAATGCAATAAGAAATGTGCTCCAACTCATGGCAACAACAGGATTTCACAAACACACCTGAAAGTTTCACATTTAAACACACAACCCAAACAAAATGTAGTTTCCAACGACATTAAAACAAAACAACAAAACTCAAGCTTCATCATGCAAGCCGAAGGAAAAAGAAACTATGGGGGATGCTACTTATGCCTCCCAAAGGGGAAATGGGTATCACCACCTGAGAACAAAAATCCAAAATACATATCATTTCAAATCCCTAACATACCCTTATGCCTCCCCCAAGTACCCCTTACTCCTCACATTTCCTTATGCCTCCCGAACCTCTTATGGCACCTAATAACAAGTATAGAAATGTGAGCTATTTTTTTGTAAGTTAGAACCCAAATCCCAACTCTCTCCACACTTATACCTCCCCAAAAACACTTATGCCTCCCACAAAATAAACCCCATAGCCTTCTCCAAGACCATTCCTAGGCCATCTACCCAACATCCCACAAACAATAAAAAATATACGAGCATTTACATATTCATAAAAGGTAAACAAGAGCATTTCCAAGAGCCAACCTCTTACCTCTCCATGATGGAATTTGTTCCAAGTCCAAAACAAAAAGCTTTCCAATGCAAACAATTCCAAGATCAAAAATCCACAAGCATGTAACAATCTCCAATCTTCTCCAAAATCAATAGCTCTACAAACCCAAAAGAAGTCTCCCAAAAATGAAGTGATAAAAGTGAAGCAACCCCAAAAATAAGCTAAGGAATTTCAATAAATAGAAGAGGAAAGAGAAGAGGATGAGGTGGATCCATGTAGGATGCCACTTCACACATCCTCAACCCCAACACCAAAGTCAACTTCATTCTCCAATGCATAATCAATAGGTGGGCGAATAATATGAAAGTTTTACTTACACATTCAAACAAGCCCACACCCCATAAGGACTGAAATTAAAAAATGTAAGAAAAGTGCAATTACAACATTCAACTTGACTTACAAAATGCATAAATAAGGGCTGAATTTAAATCTCCAACCATAGGTAAGGTTGGTATAAAAATTTAAGAGGTATGGAACAATTTTAACTTGTCCCACAAGCCTTTAAAATCAGCCTCCAAGGAGAAATTCGAATTTCAAAGAAGATGAAGTGTTTCATATGCCAAAATCAACTTACATATCTCTTACACATTACTTACACATTTCTTACAACACTTTAATTCAAGGCCAAAAACTCTATTAATTACTTTCTTATGACACATTTTAATTAATTAACTTAACAACAAGATTACTCACAATATTATCACACCATTTAATAAATAATGAAAGGGGTCAATTCACCATAAAATAAACATATGGAAACATTAAAAAAAGAACCAAATAAAAGAAAAACACAAATCCCTTGGTCACATTTAAAGGTGATCCCCCCATGAGAATCCCTAACACAAACAAATACAATTGCCATGGTGACCTCATTGAATTCATCTATAATTCCAATGTGGTTGGTCCCCAATCCCCCGATGTTTGTTGTGATATTGTTAACCTGCAAAAATAAAAATACCTCCTTCGGCCTCATGGCCGCATCAGAACTTCTAAATGAATATAATATACTTCCAAAGTCGTGTGTGTGTGTGTGTGTGTGTGTGTGTGTGTGTGTGTGTGTGTGTGTGTGTGTGTGTGAATGTGAATCACAACAATCATCAATCCAATCAACATTGTCACTTAAATTTTCATCAACAACTATATCACATCAATTTTAATTCAATTTTCATTTTCTAGGTCTACTTAAAATATCCAAATATCACATGTCTAAACAACAACTATAATGTAACTATGTCAGATAGTATATCAATATTCAATATATAAAATGTCTCTAATAATCATCATGCATCATATATGAATCAGAGTGAGCAATAATCCATTCTCTATACACTACAACAATCTTGACCTTTTGCTACAATTTTTCAACAATATTTATGTGGTTAAATGGTGTTACAGAAATTAAAATTGTGGAATTAGAATTATAGCTACTCCACATTTTGATCAACTATTGTAGTTTTACCACAATTCATTATACCAAGGATAGTCCACAATTTATCAAATTTATAGGTAATCTCCATTTTTAAAACTGTATATTGTCCACATTTCTTAATGTTTGTAACATTTCTACAATTCTTGTATTTGTTAGTATTCCACATTCTTCACAAAAATTGTAGTTTTTCTATTTATTCCATCTTTGTAGCAATTCTCCAATTCGCAGTTTTGTAACTCTCCCTAATTGTTATATTATGGCAATTTCAACAATTTATTTCTACAATTTTTGTTGCCACATAAAAATTGTAGGTGGAAGCTACAATTTAGATTCCATAATAATTATTTGTGAAATTATCTTTTTAAAAAATGTTGAAAAGTTACTATTAAAAACAAATTTGATATTCATTTAGATAATTTTTTATGTGGATTGTCTACACTTATCACAATTTTAATAAGATAATACATTTTAACAATTTATACATTATTATAATTTATAAATTATACTAAAACTTTAATAATTTTTTCCATATATAATATAAATTACAAATAAATATATATTTTAAAATGGTTATATTTGGTTTTTAAAAAAATATAATAAAAATTAATGTAATCATTAAACTCAATAAATTATTTGATAAAACAATGTAAGGGATTAAAAAAATATTTTAAAATAAATAGAAAAAATTTATAAGTATTTCCCAACAAATTGCATGTAATTATAAAAAATATTATGGCCTCCAAAAATACACAAGATAGTGAACAATTCATTATGTGCCTCTCGGGCCTAATTTATAAAAAATCCATACAAAACTAGAAAGGAATGTACTTTAATACTTGTAAACTAGAAAATATAAACACCAAAAAAATCAGAATGATTTTAAAATAATAATATGGAGACAACTTATTTATTACTAAAATCCACAAGTATGTGATAAAATAAAAATAGAAATGAAAGATATAAGAAAAAAATAGTCAAAACATATCATAAAGTTTCCTTGAGTTGGCCTAATGGTGAAGAACATGTGCTCTTGAAATAGAGGTCACACGTTCAAATCCTGCAGGGGGTAGGGTATGTACGCCTTGTTTGTAGCAAAGTTAGTTGCCTCCCGCACATGAGTACAAGGTAGTCCCATATGCTATAAGCCGCTTGTAGACCCAAAAACAGGCCGCCCGGCATCGTGGACTGTAAAAACCATTATTATTATTATTATTATTATTATTATTATTTCCAAAAAAATTTACCCTAGCTGCTCAAATCTATTTAATACTCTTAAATATATTTCTGAAATAGTGCTCTCCACCCGTATTTTTTTATAGACTTCAATTTTCCTCTCTATTTACGAGTGATTCATATCAAGTGTTTTATTTTAGGGTTATTGAGCTGACGTAGAAATGGGAGGAAAACAAATAGAGGGGGGATTTTAATGGAACTATTGTTCTCGGCATTTTCATTAGTCCTTGCTACTGCAATAGCCAATTTAAATTAAAAAGCAACTGGTATTTTTACGAGAACAATCGCATGCTACTAGAGGAAGATTCCTTGGGGACGAATCAAGAAAGGGAAAAAATGGATATTGTCCTCAAAAAATTGAATGGTTGATGACCCAATGCAATCACTATCCACCTGGACTGCAAATAATTCACAAAGTCTATGCTCCTGGAATGATGTTTAGTGCATAAACCATACCAAGACAATGGTGGCAATAATTCTTCCTCAATTGACATTGGAAGAGACAATATCTTTTCCATAAGAGACCACTCTCTATTACACACATTGAATCTATCTGAGAATTCTTTCAGTGGAGGGATTCCACCTGATCTTGGAAACCTGAAAGTGTTGAGGATACTTGAGGAAACACTCGGTGGTTACAAAAATATATGGACCAAATATTTTTTCAAATGCCCTCTACCATAGGATTTTCTATCCTTATCAAGGGCTCAACATGCTTCTCGATTGATCAATACTATAACCCTTAATTAACGGATCTGATTATATAAATCATGACATTGACCCATTAATCACTATTTAAATAAGATATTCTCAATTTTGCCAACTCAGATATGATTTGGTATTGAAATTTTCATTTATGACAGGGCTTATTAACCCACGTTAAATAATGGAGAGTTAATTTTTTAAAATTTGCATTCCTAGTTGTATGGATATACCCATGCTGAACATTCACAACAATGATTATGAATTTCATAATATTTCTTATATTTCATTTTAATTCTAATTTGTTTTATTCACAGTTTCATTTTGTCATTGAAGTTGTATATATTTAATATGATTTATCTATTATTTAATTTTGTTTTTTTCTATCTTATAAAATGAAAAACATTTCTTAGTTCTTATCAAATTGTTAAAAAATTATGACTTTTGTAAGTCTATTATTATAAAAAAAGGGTAGATTAGTTTATTTATAGTTTGAATTTTTTTTTTTTGAAAGTTATATTATCCATTGACTATCAATTAATAATTTTAATAACGTAAATTATTCACAACTAGAATTTGAAAAGAAACAAATTGGTAATGTAGAGTTTCAACAATTTTGTTTGAACTTTAGAAATAATGGAAAACTTTGGAATAATGACAAATTATGTAATATTTTTGGTTTCGATGATCTATAATCTAGTTTCGAAAGCATAGAACTTTCCATACTATGAAAGCATGTGACTTTTTGACAATGAAATTTTAAGAATATAATTATTTGTTAAATTATGGAATATCTACATTGTATTTTATAGAAGATATCTATGTAGTGTTGATAATTCACATCTTTTCAACAATTTGATTATTTTGTAGATAATCTTGTAGACAAATATCCCTACTTCTAGTAGAGATATTGAGTAAACATATGAAGATAGACAACAAGAAGATTCACTATTTTAATTATTTTTAGTATATATATAAATATCTCTCTGTGTGTGTGTGTGTGTGTGTGTGTGTGTGTGTGTGTGTGTGTGTGTGTGTGTGTGTGTGTTTAAAATATGTAAAAAAATCTAAATTGTGGGTAATGTGGAATTTTTGAAGTATTTAATGTGGATTTTCAACACTTATATAATTTCATGTTAATGTTGTTACATTTTCCTTTAAGAGTAATTGTGGTGAGTAATTTTGTCATAAACTTTGACTTATTTTTTAATAAAAATGTGGATTTTCTATAAAGAATGTTTCACTAAAATCAAATTGTGGAACACCCCTAATATCTAAAAATTTAAAAATAAAATTATATAGAACATCCACAAATATTCTAACATTATTTTTTAGAAATGTGGAATTTTAATAATGACATTTGGAAGATGTGGCTTTTCTACAAATTATTGTGGGTAATGTGGATTTTGAACACTCGTATAATTTCGTGGTAATGTTGTTACATTTCCCTTTAGGAGTAATTGTGGTGAGTAATTTTATGATTAAATTTATTTTAATTTTTAATAAAAATGTTGATTTTCTATGAATAATGTTTTACTAAAATCAAATTTTGGAACACCTCTGATATCTAAAAATTTAAAATTAAAATTATATAGAGAATCCTCAAATATTTTAATATTATTTTTTGAAATGTGGAATTTCTATAATGAAGTTTCGAAGATGTGGGTTTTTTAAAAATTATTAATGATATAAATTTACTATTGAAAATCCACAATAATTAAAAATCAGTAACTAGATTATCATAGAGATGCCACAATTAATCTACAATTATGTCATATTGTGGAAAATTTGTAGAATAATTGTGGTAAAAAGTGCTTGTTTGTTGTAGTGCTAAAATCTAATCATCATACTAAATCAAACTAAAATAATTTCCATGGTATAGTTAACCGTGTCATGATCAGTATCAAAAGGTGTCAAAGGGAAGCGGGCAATACATCCCCATCCCCTTAGACTCGAATTCCTCCCAGAAGTCACAGGAAAGAAAGATAGGAACAAATGCAACAGAAAAAGAATCACTCCCATTATGGTATTTCTTCCTTCAAACAAGTGTGGGACCACAGAGTGCCAAGTTTGGTCCAATGCAATTCAGCAAGAACAAGGGAGATTGTAAGGGATGATTTCTAAAAATTTTGGATGCAAGGCTATGAACATTTAAATCTAGAGAGTAACTGTACGCTATCAACAAAGATACAACACATAGCAATATACCATGAAGAGTTCAAAAGATTCTTAAGAGTAACAACCAAGTAGAGGAATAATAAGGAGAATTCCATGAGTTTGAGAAATACCACATAGTTTCCCAAGGAATACAACTTACAACAATAACAAAATTAAGGTTTCCGTAAGGGTTAAATTATGCTTTCATAGTTCATTGTTTAGGCAAGGATAGCAGAATCATCCAAGGAAAAAATTTTGTACGAGAGACATGTTTACTCAAGTTCCCATAATTTGAGGTCACACAAGATGAGGTTAAAAACAAGGAAGGATACCTCAATCAGCAAGCATTTATAATCGAGGAAACTATTTATGGAAAGCACTTATATAACTCAAGAGGATGCAGTCAAATTCTCATGGTAATACTAAGAAAATTCATGACCACAAGTTTTCCTATAGTCTTATTTTTTTGCACTTTTGTTTTAAGAATCAAACACACCACACCAACACAATCTAGAGATGTCAACCATTTAACAAAATAAAAACCTATATATCTCCCCTAGCAACTGACATATCAATACAAGAAGTATCATTCACAACAACACAATGGGATTCATTTATCTTATTTCCTGATCAATCTCAGAATAACCAAAAGGAGATCACAAGCATAAATCATAACACCAAAGAGAACTCAAGGTCTCTAGGGAGAATAACAAGTAGCAAGGGGGTGCGACTACAACCCAAGGTACATTGTATTAGAAGTGAGTAATAATTTACGAAAACATTTTGTGCTTTCCTTCCCAACAACAAGAGAGGAAGCAACAACAAAGTGTCTCAAGAAGAACAAGAAGAAAAGAATATTTCCCAAAGTTAGGTCATCCTTAACATATGCTTCCTTAAAATTACAATAACTTAGGTCTCCAAGGCCAAGACAACATGCAAGGAGGGTGCTTCTCAAAAAAGAGATAAATCTCAATCCAAAAGGCCACAACTCACACTCATCGAGGTATGGGATGATAAAGGTATGATGATCCAAAACTACCACAAGGAAAGGCACATACATCTATGGACAAGAAGGTACTAAGAAACTAGAACACACTACTATCCACCACGTGCTTCACAATTTCTGGGTAGGTGATAGAACTACAGGTTCACCTATACACTCAATACACATAAATCTTACTTATTTTATAATTAAACTAATTAATTCAAAATTTGTAGTTTCGTTTGCTAAGAACATTCCTTTATGAGTTTTCTTAATTAAAATTCCTCCTATTATGACATCACAAGTTTGGGTTATAAGGACCACTAAGGGGGCATGATATCTCACTATTCTGTAAAGGTGGAAAAGAGAAAAATTATTTACTTTACTCCTAGGGGAGGTAATTGGACAAAGTTTTTCCCTTTATGTTCTTCTACATGGTTTTCATTTCTTCTATTAACCTACCAAGGTTAAAGCAAGGACCATTTTATCTTTCTATGTTCCAATTTATTTGTTAAGCTTCAAGGCAAAATCTCCTTCATTATAGTTTTATGATGTTTGGGTGAGTAAACTTGTCAATTAAACATTTGATGAGAAAGAAGGGTAAACATATCACACTATTACTTTTATGAGATAGAGAGGTAAATCAACACATTACATTTTAATTTTAAGGAAACAACGGACATTCAACATAGAAAACACATTATTAATTTTGTAAGAGCTAGGAAACAATCAACCAACATGGATCACAACAATATTTCGAGATTTTTCCACTAATTACAAGTATCATAAATCATCCCTAGTGGGTTTCTACAAGTTCTCAAAGGAAGTTCCAAGGGAATACCATTAAAGAACTGGTATCTCTCAAAAGTGTACCCTATAGAGAGAGGGTTGCAGGTTTTCTAAGCTTGCAAAATTTGATCTCTCTCTTTCGTAGATACAATGGAAACACCTTAGGTTTGTAGGTATACCTATTTTGAGGTGAGTCTCTAGGATTAAAATTCCGGTTCCTTATTGGAGTATCCTAAACTGATTCCCTAGGTTTTAAGGGGAAAAGATAACTGTAAAGTAATTCAAAATAAGGTGTTACACCAAATTTGTATGAGGGATTTGACTTAGTATATGCACAATTGATATGTGAAATATTATTGATGCACGAGCCAACAGTTTTCTACATAATTTAAGGGAAAACACTTGGTTGTACTAAGGGAAAAATATAACAACAACACTGATAGGTTCATATGCACATTAAAATTATGTAGAAAATACTGAATTTGTAGCAGGGTAAGATGATTGATCAGGGAATTTGCATTCACAAGACTAATAGAAACATACACAAGACTGCAAATAATTGGAAAGGAAGAAAATAATTCACATTCAGAGGGTGAAACTAGCAAAAATTGCTTCAGTACTTTTATATCCAAATGTCCTCAAGAAGTTCTCTAATGAAAAAAAAACCTCTTTGTGCTTTGCAAAGGCACACAATATATAGCAAAAATAAAATTCACCCTATTCCTAAAAATAGCCTAAGGCTTATACTCACCCATGCATTCTATTTTTATCCTTTATTTAATAATAGATAAAGGAATAAAAATAGAGCATGCAATTAAAAATAGGCATTATTAGCCTTAATTACAATACATTCAAACTGAAGTTGACTGTTCTTTTTTTAAGAAGAGAAGGATGAATAATTTTCTAAAAATAAGATTTCTTACTAGGAAAGTTTCTCTCCATGAACATGCAACTTTGTCTTCTTCTCCATTTTGTCTTCTTGTGAAGGATGCAAAAAATTAATTCTCTGCTTGTTTGTGAGTAAATAATTCAAACATTTTTGATATTTGCAAAAATTAAAAATCCAATGTGGGGACCATTGTCCATGTGTACATTCTCTGACATTGACATCTCTTTCTAATTGGTCACATGAGTGACTCTCGACAACTTAGCTTCAACCTCCTTGTGGGGACCACCTCTAACTTGCTTGGTTTTTCCACCTTGGTGGACTTAGCAAATATACATGCCATCATACTTTAGTCTCTACCACATTTTGATTACATTGCATTTTAATTTTCTTGTCGGATTTTGGGTTTCAAATAACACATAATGACTATAGGTCTAATTTTGTTGTATTGACCTTGGCATATATTGATCATTATTTGATCATTGATGCACATGTTATAGTATTGTCGGTGTTTGAAAAATCATGAATAACATAATGTTTTTTGATCACTATCTTATCGGCACTTATATGTTTCTAGACCTTAAATAGGTCAATGAAAATGATTTCCTTTTAATGGGACAAATTCCCCCTCTACCATGATGACTCACCCCTTTGTTATGTCGGTGGCTTCCTTTTAACTCATCCCTAATTAGGGTTTTTTTGATGCTGCCACGTTGGTACCTGATATGACCCTAGTTTTGTTTGATTAGCTTAGAGAGTTAGATGGAGGAAAAGGTGTCAAAACCCTAACATTTATCATTTTCACTTGAGCTCTCTACGAGATAGCAGAGCTATGTAAAAATAATTTAGCAACCATGATCTATATCTCGAGCTTGCTCTGTAACTCCTTCAGAGGGTGTATTTCGGCCATTATTTTTCTATGATTTATTTAGGGAAAAAGGTTTTCATTGATATTTCTTTGGGCTTCTGTGAGCTTCTTATTTTCTGCGTCTGCTTGATATCCTCGAGACCTTGTCCATTTGAGATCCTCCCTATTGGAGAGATAAAAATATATGACTGCCATGATTTCTTCTACTAGGCCCTCAGGATTGTATCTCTGTCCAGTTATCCGCTTCTGTGTTCCATATTAGTCTGTCGTGGCTTAGCCTGAAGGGTTTTGAGCTTATGTATGTAAGCCTCTGATTTCTTTAAAAGAGTCACCATTATTTAACATTGGATCTATTGAAGTTTTAGATGATGAGATTGAGTTCTGATTCGCCACTTTACGGGTAAGAAATTATTTTCCTTGCTCTTTTGTAACAACCCAAAATGGGTATTAATCATTTGATTGAAAAGTATCATTTTTTCAGGGAATTTTTAACCTAGGTAATTGTATTTTCTGATTTGTGCATATTTTTCCTTTCATTCTAGATTTGAATGTTTTCTGATTTGGGTATTCTTATCTCACTATAGAGGGTTTTGTATTAACTTCATTTTCCTGTATCGGCCATAAATTAGTTTTCTTCTGCATCTTTCGGCCTTTTGATTCTTTGAGAAATTGTAGCTCCTTTATATGGTTCCTAAGTGGGAGGATTGTGGATGTTTTTTGACTTCAGGCTTGGAACTATATTATCCTTTGACCCATGTGAGTTTCTGTGAACATGAACACTTTGTTTTAAGGTTCTTTTCTTTTCCTTGAGTTTCTGAAAATTCTATTGCCATCGTGAATATTTTCTTCGGGCTTCTCCTTTATGAAAAATCTTATCATCGCGCCAATGGGGAGCTATCTTCCTTTTTGTGTTGTCATCATCATCTAACTTGGGGAAAGAATTGGGTATTAAAGCCTTACTCTGAAATTCTGAGCTCATTGTGAGTTGATTATGGACCTGTCGTCTCTACTTCTATTGGGTCTACAAATTTTGCATATTTTCTACTGAAACCTTCTTCCATCATTATACAGATATCTTTTATTTTAAAATTTTATACTTCTGAGTTTTTTATAAAATTTTATGGTAACTTTTATGTTCTTGATTCAAATTCTGAACTATTATGTTCTTTCTTTGGGTTCTGTTTCATCCTAAGAATTGAATACTTTGATGCTTTTGAATAACTCTAAAGTCTCACCTTTTGGGTTGATCTTTTGTAACCTGTAGTGGCATTTTCTGAGTTGAAAAGTCTCAATCATGTTCTTTCAAAGAAACAGAGGTTTTTGCAAAGTATTATAGATTTGATTCTTGTGTGAAGTAGTCTTTCTCACCTTGACTGCCTGAAAATGATGTACATTTTATTCTGAAAATAGTACCAAATGATGGTTGTCATTTTGTAAAATTATGTGCTCTATATTGATTTCTCCATTTTCTGAAACCCTGTACTAGACATCATTCTTATTTCTGTTGTGAATAAATTTGAAACATTTGATTATAAGAACTGAAAAACTATAGAAGTTAATCATTTATTTTGTTTGAGAACCTGGAAGGGACACATTATTTCTGGAATTTCTGTTTCACAAATTCTTGTATGCTGAACTTTGCAGTTTTGTTGGAATGTTGTAGTTTCTTTTCCTTTTCTACTTAAATATTTTATTTGAGCTTCATTACAACTTTACATGCATGTTGGAAAATTCGTAAATGTCAATTTTACATGGCAAATCCCTATCAAAATTTTCCTAGATTTCTCTTTTCATTCTGTTTTAGCTACAATTTTATCTCATTTTAGTGACTTCATCCTTCAAATTTTGTTTCTTCTTCTTCACTTTTGTCACACTTTTCAATGCATGAATTTATGAAGTTAGAAGTATAAAGAGTTAAACTAAACCCTAAGCTCAGTATTGACGATATTCTGCTTCCCCCTTCTCAGGTATCCTGATGTAGTTGCAGTGGACAGCTAGAACAACAATTTCAAAAAGAGAAGAACACTCCCTCAAGGCAATGACGGGTTTTTGTTACCTCTTTACATTTTCAGATTCATAAATATATGCATTTTTTTTCCTTTCTATTATTTTTTTTACATAGCTCCACTAGCTTGTAGAGAGCTCTTGAGTGAAAAATGCTAAATGTTAGAGTTTCGACCCCTTTTCCTCCATCTAACTCTCTATGTTAATCAAACACAACTAGGGTCATATCAGGTACCAACGTGGCAGCATAAAAAAAACCATAATTAGAGATGAGTTACAAGGAAGCCACTGACATAACAAAGGAGTGAGTCATCATGGCAGAGGGGGGCCTTGTCCCATTAAAAGTAAATCATTGTCATTGACCTATTTAAGATCTAGAAACATATCAGTACCGATAAGATAGTGATAAAAAAAATTATGTTGTGAATGATTTTTCAAACACCAACAATACTATAACATGTGTACCAATGATCAATATATGTCAAGGTTAATACAGCAAAATTAGACCTATAGTCATCATGTGTTATTTGAAACCCAAAAAATGACAAGAAAATTACAATGTAATGTAATCAAAAGGTGGTAGAGACTAAAGTATGATGGCATGTATATTTTCTTAGTCCAATAAGGTGGCCAAACCAAGCAAGTTGGAGGTGGTCCCCACAAGGAGGTTTGAGTGGATTTGTAGAGAGTCACTCATGTGACCACTTAGAAAGAGATGTCAATGTACGAGCATGTACACATGGACAATGGTCCACACATTCTATTTTTTATTTTTTAAAATATCACAAATGTTTGAATTATTTACTCACAAATAGGCACAGAATTAATTTGTTGCATGCTTCACAAGAAGATAGAATAGAGAATAAAGCAGAGTTGCATGTTCATGGAGAGAAACTTGCCTAGCAAGCAATCTTTTTTTTAGCAAATTATTCATCCTTCTCTTCTTAAAAATAGAATAGTCAACTTCAGTTTGACTGTATTGTAATTAAGGATAATAATGCCTATTTGTAATTGCATGCTATATTTTTATTCCTTTATCTATTATTAAATAAAGGATAAAAATAGAATGCATGGGTGAGTATAAGCCTTAGGCTATTTTTAGGAAGAGGGTGAATTTTATTTTTGCTATAAATTGTGTGCCTTTGCAAAGCATAAAGATGTTTTTTTTTCATTGGAGAAATTCTAGAGGACTTTTTGATATAGGAGTACTGAAGCAATTTTTGCCAGTTTTTCCCTCTAAATGTGAAGTATTTTCTACCTTTCCAATTATTTGCAGTCTTTTGTATGTTTCTATTAGTCTTGTGAATGCAAATTCCCTAATCAATCATCTTACCCTGCTGCAAATTTAGTATTTTCTGCATAATTTTAATGTGCATATGAACTTATCAGTGCTGTTGTGATATTTTTCCCTCAATACAACCAAGTGTCTGCCCTTAAATTCTATAGAAAATTGTTGGATTATGCATCAAGAATCTTTCACATATCAATTGTGCATATACTCAGTCAAAGCCCTCATACAAATTTGGTGTATCACCTTAGTTTTAATTACTTTACAACTATCTTTTCCCCTTAAAACCCTCGGAATCGATTTAGGATATACCAATAAGGAACCGACCTTTTAATCTCAGAGACTCACCTCAAAATATCTACAAAAGAGAGAGATCAAATTTTGCAAGCTTAGAAAACCTATAGCCATCTCCCTATAGGTTGCACTTTCAAAAATTAATGATGAATAATTTGAACATGTGGTGAAGGCTTTTTCCATCAATGTTTCTGAGCTTTTTGCCATCATTGAAAAAAGGAGAGATTGTTGAACATTGGTCATTGGTTTTGTCATTTATGTCAAGTGGCATTGATGGAAAATGTATGAATGGTGAATTAAATCATAGCCAAAGACATGAAGGTTGATTGGTAGTATCTTATTAATAATGGTTGGAGCTCACAAAGAGGTCTTTCATGAGAAATGGTTTTTAGTGCTCTCTTAGTAATTTCTTGGTGTTCAAAGTGGAAAATAAATCTAGTGGGCTATGGTATATGGTTCTCTTTAGGTATGATATTGTTCCATGATCGGAAAGTATAAATAAGCAGTGTGGTGAAGGGTGAGAATGTGCTTAATATAGAAAAGGAAAGTTTGAGCAAGTTGTGTAAAATTTTTTATATCCCAGAGTGAAGAAATGTGATTGACGTGCCCTATAGGTTTAAAATGTTTTTTCAGCACGTGCAAGAGTTTTTGTAGGTTGTGGAGGTATGTATCTTTGAAAAATCAATGATTATTTTCCAACGAGTCCAACTTTGTACAATATGAACCTCTCTGGATAAAGTTATGGCCATTATAAGTTTTATAGATTGCATCGAATGAAAACAAGCAGACACAGTCAAAAGAAGAGACACGCGGCTGAAGATAGATAAGACGCATGAAAAAAATCAAGGACAAAGTCAGCGCAGTCTGAAAGAAATTTGAAAACATTAGAGGAATATATGAGGATTCATTTGGTTGGCTCGCTTATCACACTATGACAAGATTGACACCACAAAGTGCGTCGACCAGTCCAATCGATTTGTGATTCCCACTTATAAATGAATCACACCATGAAGGTGCATGGAGTAGTCTGATTGGTTTAAGATTCACATCCAAAAAATACAAAAATGAAAGAGGTGTGTGGAGATTTTTAATTGATTCGTACTTTTACACATAAAAAAGACTAACACCAAAAAAGTGTGTGGATATTTTTTACTTGATGGAACTTTGATAATGGTACACACTTGATAAGAAGAGAAAAGAAAAATTCAGCATGGTAAAAAAACATCGCTCTGTTAGGAGATAATAAGTGTCATAATATCGATGGAAAATGATGGAAATGTGTCAACATTCCAATTAAAGGAGAGCAAATAGGATTTGACGGATGTAATATCTGCGGAATAAACCAAAGATGATAGCATTTTTGGTCATCGAGGAGACTTAAAAATTCAACACGGTCAGAAGGTAATGCAATGGAGTTAGGATAAGACAGGTGGTGCAATATCGAAGACACATAAGGCTAGAATAATTCATAAAAAAATTTCAGTACGAAAATCTCATCTATGACCATGGTGACAACTGTGCAAATTGAAAACCATCAAAACTCAAATTTTATTCAATGAAAATCTCCAAAAATTCTAGGAAATGACTGTAAGGAAGTCGTGAATGATTTTCTAAAGAAATTAGATTGATTTATCTTGAAACGATGGAGAAATTTATGACAAAAGTTTATCTCAGTCGGGAAAGGCTTAGAAGAAGATCAAAAGTCACAGAACATGAAACATCATTTTTGAAAGTGAAAGTGATCATGGAGAATTTAGAAATTTGGTAGCATGGAGTACCTGAAGAAGTGTCATTTTTAAACCTACAAACATGAAGTTTTGTGAAGGAAGAATGGTCATGTGAAGAGTCATAAAACATTAAAAGACAAGATTTATGCCTATGAGTATTTCTTATTTATTTAAGCTCAATTTTTTAGCATGAAAATGGTATTTTTTTCTATAAAGAGACAAACGAGATGTTGTTGAAAGTTGTGAGATTACTGCAGAGAAGATAAGAAGGGTGTTAGTGTGCTAAAACTATTGAGAATTAAGAAACAAGAGGAGAAGATAAGTGAATTAAAGATGTGGTCATAATCAGTTGCGGAAGACAACACAGTAAAGTGATCCATTTTTGTTATGAAATCCTAAGTTGCAGTTTAGCATATAGGGGATTCAAGCCTCCTTATTAGTAGTAGCTTAAAGAAGATCAGTTGTTACTCATGCGATTATTAGGAGTTGAAGATTCCATGCAAGTTTAATTTTGCTAAAGGTCAAGTAGCAACTTGACTAAATTTTGGAGTTACAGCTCCAATTTGAATTGAAGCTCACCCATGAAATCATGTAACATTTGCAAGTCATTGTTTTTCCTAAGCCTATTTCTTGGTTTCTATCCCTTACGGGGTTCCCACCTCAAATTCTATCTCCTGATTTATTCATATGTGTTTGTTGGTCTCTAATTAACTAAAAATAGATCAAAGTAGCTAGCTATGAATAGTAAATCTAAATAGAAATTATATGTTATATTGGAATGTCATAATTTGGTTTTTTATGTTCGGAATATATATATACAAGTAAAAGGGAAATAGAAGGATATGTTACTAACCTATAAATAACGTACCTCACTGTGTATGGACTATAGCAGAATGGTATGTGGACCGAGAAGACTATGACAGAATGACCTTAGGAAGGGAAAAAACTGACTGTTTTCCTGTACTGAGGTACCTAGAGTGGTTTTAGGGTGCCCCAAGGTGCCATGTTCTGTGTTCTGGGTGCAACATATTGTGGAAACGCTCTAAACCTAAAACTGGTAGTGTTGCATTATCTTTGTGTTATCTTCGTTCATGTCACACAGTTGTCACAATAATGTCACCTATGTCACTGTAACTATTGTATGAAAATCTAAAGCATCAAGCATCAAGCTCTGAAAAAAAAAATGCATATGAATAGGTCAGAATGACCTCCGTTGCCAAACTAGTGGTCTTACGACATAACGATGCACTACATTTCAGACCCAATGTAGTTATATGTGTGTGTGTAATTTTGTGCTGAGGATGCCCTAACACCAATGACATGGTAGCAGGGGGAAATAGCTAGATGTAAAATGCAAAATGGTGGATGGAATGGAAAGAATACAACCCTTTCCACCTAACCTTATGTGATGCAGATGTAGAAGAAGCCTAAATGCAGTCCTTTTCGTTAGTCGATAGCTTCCCTTGATAGTAAGATATCCGCCCATAATGTAGTGAGTATGCTTTGTTTATATAGGGATATCTTGTTCAAATTTTGACACTAGTGACCAAAAACTACTGACTACAACCTAGGGGAATACAGGGGTTAACTGTAAGGACCTACCTCAAAGAAATAAATTAAGACCACAAATTATGACAACAACGCTTCAATGAAACCCTATGCTCCCAAGTGTAGACCAAAAGATGACAATTGAGAAAATTATGACATCTGAGACACGCTAAAAGATGGCGAAAACTGCAGAGACAAATGATGACTGAACCAGAGAAAACACAATGACACCTGACTAACTGAAAACAAGACCTAGAAATGGGTCACTAGTGAATAGTTTTATTATGCAAGACCCATATATAAATTAACATAACCAGTGGTATAAATGTAATAGTAACTGTGTGATTTTGTGACTACACTCTCTTTCCTTCTAATGGTTGAATGTTCACACTCTTGATGGTTGAGATAGTTAAGTCTGATTGATTGAATAGTTGTGAGGTGGTTTAAAAGGTTTAACGAACATTGATTAACCCCCACTTCCCATCCTTTCCCCCCCTCACCCCCAGCCTTTCCCCCGTCGCCCCCCTCAATGCCTTGATTTCTAATAGTGGCATTGTGTTACGAGCAATGAAAGACAATAAAAAATTAGTCCGAAAATTTTACTATTGTATTTTGGTGTTGAGATTGTGGGCATTACAACTACAAGTATAAGCAATTTCATTTATAATTCAAAAGATGTTTGCATTGGTTGACACATAGCCTACATTGTACTTTAATATTGACTCGTTCAACTTTTACATTTCTTCAACCTTGGCACAAGTTGAATTCAGCAAACCATCACCACAAATAAAAGGCTCAAACAATGTTTTTGAAATAATACACAAAAAAATATATAATGTTCTTGATACGATGAGTTCGAAATTGACAATATGCAGTCCACCATACTTTGAAAAATGCCAACTTTAATATCTCACATGCATATTTCATTTACCATCTTAAAATAAAGAGCACAACGTACCATTTCCTTTACGGGCCAATAATAAAGTTTCATTGACGTCATGGAAATTCGATGCAATAAACACAATACGATACATTCATTCCTCGCCATTCTCTAATAAATTGAATGATGCATCTCAATTTCCATGAGCGTCGATTATTTTATTCAATCGTTCAACACCAAATTGAAACGCTACAAACTAAGATGTCTACTAAGCTTTTGGGAACCAGTTTTTCTTAATCGACGACAAATTTTTTCATGATTTGTAAAGCGAATTGCATAATTCGCTCAGGCGTGGGGAGAATTTTTTTGGTGCTCTCCCTCTCCATACATTTACTAACCCACGCATGGAGCAGCGGAAATCAAGCCTGGAACGACAGCTTAAAATTCCCAATAATTTCGTGTGGAACAATGACGCAACCGAAATGAAGGCGATATTGATGTTTATGATACCCGGACCCTATCCCTCACGCAAGTTCGTAGGGGGGTAGTGAGGTGGCACAGCGGTCTACATGGCGTTCGCAGGGGGTGGCCCACGCTCCGTTTTCATTTCCGTCAACTCCGTCTTCATTTCCGTCAACTCCGTCTCCATTTCCCTCCTGACAAGCTAATGAATACTACAACTTTTGCTAGCCTTTGTCGGCTATCATTTCAGCGACTCCTGTCAAATCACCCGCAGCTGTCACACGGTTCCAGTTTGAAAAATCATAGCTCCGCCTTCATCAAAAACACATGACCCGCCATAGCCCCCTGTTCTTTTTTGTGGTTTCCATGCGGTTTCGGGTCCCTGGTTTGAGTTGTTCTCTACTGCACAACGAATGGAATTCAGAGGTGCTTCTCTTTTACAAGCTATTTTGTTCTTCTATGATTTGTGGTTTTACATGCTTTGTGGTTTTGAATGCACTTTTCCTGTTAATATTAGAAGATATACACACACAAAGCATGAGCACAAACCCAAAGCCATGATCTTTGTAGTAGGGGACCATGGAGAGTAATGTATCGTCGATGTCAAAGACCCAGGCATCCTTCCCATCTCCTGCTAATTTTAGGGAGTTATATTCTTCATCGTCCTCGAGTTTGAAATGTGAATGTGAACGAGCCCCTCTTTTGTTCACCATATTCTTTTCTTCCACTTCCGGCTCTGATTCGTCTTTATGCTCCAATGGCGGATACGAGATCTGTGGAAGTTCATTAATGGCGAGTTGGGGCCTGTCGCAGAAGCCACTCCACTGATTTGGTAGGCTGTTAAAAGCCGAGTTTGGGTCCATGGATATAATACAATTTTATGGCCGTTTCTGAGGACAATCTTTTTCTTTGTTCTTCTCGGCCCATCTCCTGCTAATTTTTAGGGAGTTGAGATAGAGAAGAGCCTGCTCCACGGCTCTTTCTTGATCCACCCTGTACTGTGTGGAGGTCATGTAATCTCCTATGTAGTAAACGCACTCGCCAGGAATCGAACCGAAGTTTCTGAGGTTGTTAAGCTCCACGTTTATTCTCCAGCTCTCGCAGAAGTTATTCAAATTGTAACCCATTTTTGGGTTGAGAATGCTCCATTTCTGTGTTGAATCTCTGCTTGACAGAACTTGCAGACTCAGACAGAGAATTGTAGTCACATAACACAGTATTGATCTTTGAATCTATACACACAAAGCATGAGCACAAATCTAAACAAGGAACAGGTTAATTAAGTTACCCAATAGGCATTTTGGAAATCCCACTAGCTTCGGCTGCATCAATAAGCTCCTGTTTCAACATATAACCCTTTCCATTTTTGAGTTTCCCTGTTGATCACACAAAAACTCATATCAATAAAAAGCTAAGTGAGATTGATAACTGTCAGTCTCTTCCCATGACATTGCTTTTCAAGGTAAGCCTCTGCATGGCATAGAAAAAAATATGTTTGAGCTGCTCCAGAACCATGTATGTTGGGGTAACAGCATCTCACCTGTAAAGAGTAATCAAAATTGCATTATGGTGTTGAACTCTTTTTGAGGCAGATATCGACCCGAACCCCTGCCCTTCTTGGCTGCAGTCAAAGCTTCATAAGAGTTAAGAACTCTTGGATTACATCATTCATTGAAAACTGCTATTCTGAATTTGGAACTGTTGTTTGAGTATCGCCACAAATATTTCTTCTTTTTATAGCCCTCAAGAAAATTCCAGTGCCTAATATTAGCCATTGCTGTGTCCTTTCAATGTTCTTTAAATAAATTTTCCGATTCTAAATTTCAAAAGGTTGACATATTTTCCTCATATAATATTTCAGAGTTGGGAAATTTTAATGAAAAAGTACTAAGTTTAAAGAAGCAAAGTTTGTCGAATATCAAATGCTCAACAGTGTCTACTACTAGAATACGTTAACTTTCGTCAATGAAGTTGTTAGGTACTTTAGGAACTACACAATTTAATCAAAGTTGTTTACAATAATGCTTAACTAAAACCTTAAAGCAATGTAAGCCTACTTAAAATCTTCCTTTAATTCCTGTGCATATGTTTAGAGTTATTTTTAATCTTCCTATCTCCTGCACGTATAAGTTCTTTCCATGTAGAACTCACACTCAATTTTGGCATTCAAATGAGATTGAGTTTAATAATTTTGCAATAAAATGGAAAGTCTTATTACAAACATTATATGATTACATTAATGAGCCCATTATAATTTAGGATATAATGTTCCTCATCCTGGATATTGCCCTCGCCCAATCACAAGCCTGATTGCGTACACCTTTAAGATTAAGTTCATTGGTCGGCTATTTACCTCCCTCTGCGGCGAAGTATATCACCTACCCCTTGAGAGTAAAAAATACATCACATGCATTTCTGGGACGGCAAAAAAAAATCCTAGATTTTGGGGATGGAATGGGACGGCTATTAAATAATATTTATATGTTTTAACTTTGTTCCAATGAAATTTAGGGGTTTTAAAACTGTCTTTAATGCTTTTCAAAGTACTTATCAAGATTCAAATACAATGTTTTTGGTAAAAGAACAAAAAATTAAAGTAAATTTACATCAAAATAGTTTAAAAAATTTAAAATAAGGGGATGTCCCCTCCTCAAAGTCCCAAGTCCCAAAATTTTTGGAACATCCGGGACATCACCAAAATCTATGGGATTGCGTCCCTGTGTAACATTTTGAGACAGGCCAAATGCTGAAGACTCTTTTTGAGTCAAGCCCAATGTCGTTCACAGTCAGTGCATGAAATTTTTTTGTAGCAGATAATAGCCATATTAAATCTTCTAAACATCTCTGTACCTCTTACAAAATATTGTCTTTGAAAAATCACCCCCAACATACAGGTACCACATAACAGATGAACCCAAAAGTTTATGATACAGGTGTTATTTTACCAAGAATTGTCGGCAAACTTAAGTTACAGATGCCACAATTCATATTTATCCCACACATTGCAGTAGCAAGAAGCAGTCCATCCCTTAGGGGCTTTAGAGGGGTGGGGAATTATTGAAAGTGCTCACCAACACTTTAAAATACATAATACAAGTCCCATCCTGAGATGGTTAAGACAATCAGTGATAGCAAAAGCTCACTATCCTGAAGTAGGTCATTGGTTCAGATCGTAGTGCACCCACATTTTTATGGCTGGAGTTTTCCTTGTAGATCTGTGATGACCCTCATTCAAAGAAGGATTGAAGCTTAGAGGATAGTGTTAATATTGTAGTTCATACTTGTCCCCACTTTGTTGAAGCAAATAACAAACTTCCCTTAATAGGACGCTGGAAGTGCTTGCCCACACTTGATAATCCATGCTAAAAGCCCCCAAGGATTTGGGGAGGAGATAGTCTTCAGGTACTCATCTAACATCAGGTAGTTGAGGAGTGCATAGGGAAAATATGTCTCCTCTAACCGATAAGATGGAGAGGAAAGGTGGGTGCTTGACAGAAAGCTTTGAGGAGATTGTGGATGGCACAAAAATCTCATTAATATAAGATATTCTTCGTATAGCACGAGATAGCCTCGATGAAACATTCTATGAGATAGCAATAGACTCAATGGAATAGATGCCATCCAAATGCCTCAAGGCACTCTCCATTATACTATCAACCAAACTACTCTCACCTCCAGTTTTAACAAGCAAAAATACGCATAACTAAAGGTAGGGTACTCAAAAGTGCTCAATTACACTTGAAAATTTTGTAATAAGAGCCCCATGATCCATCATTAGATGGTGATAGTGAACGAAATTTCCCACAAGTAGATCACAAGTTCAAATCCTAGTGTGCCTATATATTCAACATGGTATTAGAGCCATAGCTAGAACTTGCCTTGTGAACGTGCTAGCACCCTTGATCGAAGAAGGATTAATCTAGGGTGGGGGAGTTTGGTGGGTGACTGTATGGTGTTGCGATCACAGTCCATACTTGTCCCCACTATCGAAGCAAAATGCAAACTGATGCTTAGAGGGTATTGGATGTGCTAGCACGCGCTTGAGAACCCATAATAAAAGCCCCAGGAAGAGATGAATGAGTAGCTCTGTGGTAGAGCAGCTCGTTGTCTACAAGTAGATCCTGGATTCGATTTTTGTCTAAATTTTCAACATACCTTAACAAACTTTGTCTCCTAATATTAGTCATAAAACTTTCTTTTGAAACTCAAAAGAGAATGTTGTGATTGCAAGTCACATATGTGACAACTAGGATTTGTGCACTAACCACGGCCTATTAGGACAATCACATCCAAAGATAGGCAGTGGAGCAGTTTTCAGGCAAGATGTAGCCACCAACTACCAGAGGCCATCTGATCTCTGTAATTTGGGTTATACACCTACTAGAAGATGAAATCATCCCATCCTTGTCAATAATGTAATCTTAATACATATCCCCTGCAAACAGTAAAGGCCTAATCTCACCCCTAATCACTTAGCAAAAAAAATTATCATACTCATGTGATCATCTCCTCGAAAATTTAGGTCTGAACTAAGAAAAATTAAGTATACCAAGGGCTGTCATTGGAAAAAAATTAGATCACAATGGCATATTAATACAATACCCAGAGAATTCAGACTCTCGCTGCTAGATAAAACTGAAAATACTTCAAAGAAAATTGGGTTGAATCTTACCTCTAGGCTCCAAGACTTCCTGGCTTGAATCATCCTTGTTGCTCTCAAAATACCTGCTTCAGTAGCGTCAATATCCACTTTCCAACTCCTCTAAACAAAACCATAATAGCTTTAAAAAATAAATAATAAAAATAAAAGATAACATTGATAATTTTATGATAAAAAATCCAGGGAACCCCTTTGTGTGGACAAGATATCTTTACACTTTATCTTACATATACTACCCACTTGCACCTTTTGGGGGGTGCAATTGAATGTGCCAATACGAAAGTCAAAGGGTTCATTTTTAAGATGTTTCTTGGTAGCTGTCAAATGTTTTCCAGCGGTTATGATGTTTCCTGGTGGCTGTTAAATGTTTTCCGGCAGCTGTTTCCTAGCAGCTCATGATGTTTTTTGGCTGTATTTAATGTTTCCCGACGGCTATGACTTGTTTTCCAATGTGAGATAGATTTTTGAGGGATCTTTTTGGAATGCATGTCCAGTAAAAAGCCTAATTATTCAAATTTGTGAATGTGCATATTCGTTTGGATTTATTTACTTAGTTTCAGGGTTTAGCATTTTTATTAGGGTACGAGAGTTCTTTACATTTGCATTTCAGGGTAACCTTTGGCTTTGATATGTGATCAAATTCACATAGGATTTACACCAAGTTTTTTTTTTCGTTGAGTTACACTGTGATACCCAGCCATCAAGATGGAATCTAAAAAAATGTTCGGAAACCATATGTTACATTTGAAGCCTTCATAGCATAGCCCCACAAACACATAATACTGTTAAAATTAGGTTAGCATAGCCCCCACAAACACGTAATACTGTTAAAATTAGGTAAAAGAATGCATACATCTTCATGGGTTGGGTATCACAGTGTAACTCAACGAAAAAAACCTGGTGTAAATCCCGTGTGAATATTGATCGCATATCAAAGCCCAAGGTTACCCTGAAATACAAATGTAAAGAACTCTCGTACCCTAAAAAAAACACTAAACCCTAAAACTAAGTAAATAAATCCAAACGAATATGCACATTCACTTGACTTTGAATTTCTAAATAATCAGAACTTCATAAAATATTGTGCATTATTATGCTTACTGAAAAACCCTAAACCCTGGGCAACAAGGCTAATTAATCAAATGTGGAATACATACTTGATTTTGCTTGGCTCCTTTGAGGTCGAAGATGAGATCCTTGGTGGTCACAGAGATTTTTATAGGCCCTTGGAGAAAGTAGCATTCAAATGATTGGTGAAAGTCTCCTTGGACGGCCATTTCTTCCCATTTTTTGAACACAAATTTGGCAAGTGGGTTTCATTTTCCCAGGGCAGGCAACATTCCTTCTGGATGCCATTATTGGTCTTGATGGAGTTGGGGGAAAGCAAAGAAATCAATGTATGCCCCTTACCAATGATGATTTAACAAGCATAAATAACATTTCACGAATATTAAAGAATACGAAAGTGTTTGTGAAAGCATTCACCTACGTAGTATAACTAGCAGTTGCTTCTCCAGGGGGGTAGCAAGGATACGCCGTTAGTTAATAAATAAATGAGGATTTTAAAATGATGGAATCATTTCCATTCACACAAATAACTGACTTGAGGCCTTTTTGGCAGCGATCAAAAAAATCTACTTTATCTTTCTAATGGCTACCAACAAATTAAATTTGTCACAATAAACCCAGAGGGTCTGGTCATATGAAAAATAGCTACTAGACATTGTCCAAAATTTTGAAAGCTTTGTCAGGCTTCGAGAAGAGCATTATTGTTGCCTATTTCCATGGTAAGCCTGCAATGAAAAGGCTGAGCGTTAACTATAAAAATTAAATGTATACATCAAGCGGCCATGCTAATCTGAATCACTGTCCATATTCCCTCTTGTTTCCAGAAAATATTTAGAGTTACTGCAGCTTTGAAGGGGGAATTTTGGTTTGAGGCTGTTTGAGAAGTGGTGATCGATAATAGAGTTGGATAGATTTTAGTGCTAAAAGGAGGGACAAAAATCGAGTAAAAGTGTAGAATATCATACCAATAAAAATTGAAAGCCCTTTATAGCATAACTGTCCTTTCCATATACAATAAAATTTCGTTATATTTAAGGAAAATGTATAAAATACAAATAGAGAGTATTTAATCATAGTAAAACTAATTCATACCCACATGGATGAGTATGTGTTTGAGGGATTTGTTTGGAAATCCCTATTTTATGTTTAATGCAAAATTTTGGTTGATATTCACAAAGTGCTTTTTTAAATGCTTGAACAGGGCATTAAAAATCTCATGGTCAGTGATGATTGTAGTGTAGGGTGGGAATGGTAAGGATGCATTGAAATAGTTTGAAGAAAAACCAAGGGATAGGAAATACAACACAATGGTTCACATTGCAATTAAAATCCCATAAATGGCATGTGGTTTTTCCGTTTACAAGTATATCGATCCATTTACTTGGGCAGATTTGTAGCAGGGCATGACGATACGGGGAAGTGTTGTTTTGGTTATGTATTCAAAATGCAGTGGTGTAGATAACGGCACGCTAACTGTTTAACAAAATACATCATTGAGATGTCACCTCCTAGACAACTGATGATTGTTGGGTATGCATGAGATGGGTGCTTCAACAGGGCTCATAATCTTTTTGAGAAAATGGCTAAAGAGAATGTGGTCCTATTGGAGGGAAACAATTACCGAGTATGCTCAGAATGGGCATATTGATGAAGCCCTAATCTTGTTTTAGAAATTGCCTCAAATTTATGTCATGGATGTTTGTCAACAAATAAAACATGCATGTGTGAGGTTGGATCGTTGTTTTGTAAGCATGTTGCAAACTCCACAAACTCCACAACCTTTTTCAGCATCCTGCCAACTTTTGTCAAATGAAAGATTTAGAACAGGGATCCAACGTAAGTTGCAACTCGTATGCAATTGCTAGTATAACAACTCTATTTACATTAGGTTGTGAGAATCGTTTCCAATTTTTATATCTAGCCACGATAGTATAAATAAGAGTATTAAAAGGCATTTTATGGACTTTTGACAACGTTTCTTTGTAAAGAAGAAAACCAATAAGACACATAAGAGTTCTTTTTCAAGGATAAAATACATAGAAAAATTGTTAGACTTTGTGCCTTAAATTTTCCATGTGCATACTCTAAATACTATTCTTCCTACTCTCGGGTAAAATATTGTCATATTTAAGATCTTTTTAACTATTAAAAGAACTAATGTACTCACTCCATATAGCGTTTCACCTTAAGATATGCAAACCAAGCCTCTGATTAAGATGCAAAGCAATGCTTGAAGTGATTATCAGTCCATTACTTCATTGCAGGTGGGTTCCCAGCCTAAGGTTATTGTACACTACAGAGCTAAGCCAAACCCAGCCCAAAAAAGAAAGAAGGAAGGAAATATATAATTACCCACGAGAATTTGACAAAGTACAGTGTAAGGAGACGAGACTTTGGACTGTGCCTCGGAAAGTACTATATACTTTAATCTTGTAAGTATATTTGTTTCTTATACATTGATATATCGATGCCTGGTGAATGCCATCGTTGCACAAATGAAGGCTAATGGCAACAAATACCATTGCGATGTTGTGCCACTTTTTTACACATATTTATCTCCTTCTTCATATTCATATGACTGTAAGTAATATTTTCGATGACCATAGCTTGTAACAACACCAACACCACCCCCATTGACAAGAAAAAACTAACTGCGTTCATCACCACAAATATTTTGAATTCCAAGATTTACATGGCTTTTGTCTCGAGCCCCATGGGGAGCGTAAACATGATGAGAAAGCTGAAGCAGAGAAGCATCGTAGCCACCGCTATAAATCCATCACCGCGACTCTTGTCGCGCAATGTGTTGAATTCATCCTGCCTAGGAAGCCATTGCATTATAGAATATTTGGTTGCAATAGAAAAATCTACCTGCAGGAAACATAGTGGGAGGGGACCAAAGGTAATCCAGCACCCTTTAATGTTTACATCGATTGGGGGACCAACAAAGGAGGGATGGGACTTGTAATGAGTCCAATAAGCTACACTATGAAGGAGGATTATTGACACGAGAGACAGCTATCTATGGAAAAGGATAAAGTTTAATGTATGGATGATAAGATAAGAACATAAAGATAGGTTTCTCCTACGAAATTAGAAAGAAAATCCTGCCATGCTGCTGATCTGAAGGGACAGCTCAAATATGCCACTTCTTTGATTTTGTCTTAAAGAAAATTCAAGTACTGTAAATTTACATAATAGATGCATATCTTTGAAGTTACTAAATATGATTTCTACTCCCCAACCCAAGCAAACTAGGAGGTTTGACTAGATCCCCTCTTCATCTGTCCCCCAACAAAACAAAATGGATAAGGAGTAGGAGATAGAGGTGGAGAAGAAATAGGAGCGAGAGAGTAGGAATTTATGTTCTTAAACCAGTCACCTTAGTTCAATAGAATGGACAAATATAGCTCTCTATCCGGAAAAAAAAATGCTAGACAGTCCAACAGAATAAAAATTTGTAACACAAAAGGCCGTAATTGGGAATGTTTATAGCCCAATCACCACATTTATGTGCAGGAGGACTTCAAGGTTTACAGTCTAAACAGCCGCACATATCAGCAGGAAAAACATATGGAATCAAGAGAATTTTCTGGCAATGACTTGGTTTGTCTGAACCCAAGAAATTTTAGCGTGTCCCCCCATCAGTTTGTCCTTGTGGGAACCAGACAGAAAAGGTAAATGGTGGAGAACTATATTTGAATTTGAGATCAGAATAGCTTCTATTTTTCACTGCTCCAACATGATGAAAGCCTTCTCATGAGTGAAAAGAAGATAGTATTGGAGCACAGTGAATATAAGAGCCTATACTTCTCTGCATTTCTGATTACCCATGTAATGAGTCACATCAAGGTCCTGGAGCTTGTGTAGTTGAGATTTGGACAGAGAAAGAATGCAAAAATGGAATACCACCAATGTCAGTGGGGCATGTCAATGGGCCTTTTTGACATTGTTCAAAAATGATTTAGAGATGTCATCTCTTCACAAAGTTAGCGTTAGGCCTCCAGAGAGCATGATGCACTCTATTAAAGATTCTGTGAAGGAGACCTTTTTTCCTGATGATCCCTTCAAGCAATTTAAGAACCATCCAAGAAAAAGGAAGCTTTTTTTGGTGAGTCCTGGTATGTATTTCCTATTCTTGAATGGGCACCCAGATATTCCTTTAAGTTCTTTAGGTCTGATCTTTATCGCTGGTATAACTTATTAGCCCATTCTTGCCATACCACAGGAAAGGAAACTAACTTCATGTCTATTTACAAATTTAGATTATAGTCTTAAAAGAGAATTTGTTTAAGGCGTGAAAACTAACTTTATGCCTATTTAAAAAATTAGATTATAGTCTTAAAGAAAATTTGTTTAGAAAGGGTTTGATAAAGCTTATACAAGGTTTGTGTTAATGTGCTATACTTATGCAGGGTATAAGCTACGCCAAGCTAGCCAATCTTCCTCCTATTGTTGGACTTTGTGAGTAGTGATTATTTACTGTATATCTTTTGATTTTTTGAACGATATCTAAAAATGGCATTTCTGAGATGATATAATCCATAAATAAATTGTCTTCATCTTATATTTCTCATCACTTTTCTGAAAGCTACGGACCTGTTTCCATCATGTTTTCTTGGTAGATATAATCTTCAATTCTTCAGGATTTCCACAGGTACACATTGTAGATATTATATCAAGAATATACTGTGTTCTATTTTTTTGATTTAATCTTATTGCTGCTAGATGATTTGAAGTTCCTTTCTATATTTTTGGATTTCAGCAGTCCTTTCTAATCTTATTGCTGGCAAAGAAGCAATCATCAAAAGCAACATCTTCATTTGTGTTTAAAGGTATTGATGAAACATTTAACAATGTTTTTTCATCAATATTGTTTATTTTAATTATGCATGACCATATATTATGTATTAATTTTAAAACTACATTTTTTAACCACAAAGAAATCAAATCAAATGAAAGAAAATAGCGGTTGTGGAAAAAATCAACCACAAAAACATAGGATGACAACACGTGCTGCAATGGCCTTTCTGAAACGGGTAAGGAAATGTGACTGTTTGTTTTTTATTGAAATATAATTTTTGTAGTGGATTATGTGTTATGAAATGCTTATTTCTGACAACATAGTGTTTGTTTTTGTAACATAAACATAGATTAACGATGAAAAAATTGAAGAGGAAAAAGCATTTGTTGATCAAACAAAAGAGAATTCAGATTTTGAAGAAGAATTTGACACGGAACTAAAAATAGACGACAGTAGTGATCAAAATGACAAATATTATGAGGTAGAGGACGATGATGAAGATGAAGATTGGGTTCCTAGTCTGAGCCATAAAGCATCCAATGAGTGCAAACATCAAAGATCAGTAAGTAGTGTTATTTATAATTTTTGTTTTGCATGAATAAAACACTTTTATTCAGGTATTCAACTTATGTTAGTATGTCTTAGATTTATTAGGATTTTCCAATTTCATGTTCTTTTAGTGTCCATATATTTTTACATTTGCATAACAATTTCAACTAAAGAGTTATAGGATTTCCCTACACATCAATTGTTACTCTGAGTCCTGATATTTGCGATACTTGTTGAGTTTCACAATTGTCCTAGATGCAAAGAGTTTATTAGCTTTTACACAAATTTGAAGTAGCCACAACTAAGAGATGTTTTTATACTTGTTTGAGACAAGAATGACCGAATAGGCCTACCTGCATTACCATACAACAAATAGTTTCATTAGGATCTGTCTCTTCTCACCTTTTCCATGTGTCTCAAAGTCATTGGATGTGTTTGAAGTAGCATTCACAACAATAACAAATGTTTGAATTTTTCCAAAACTGATCTTATGAGTTTTTTTATTACTTTTATCCTTTAGCATCTGTACTTGCTTTATAGATGATCTGATCTACGTCCTACGCCCTTTCGCCAACCTATAAAATTTTAGTATGTGTGGCGAGGTCTTTGCATGGCCTTAATAGTAGAAGGTACTAATTCTCAGGATAGTCCATTGAGCACAACTATGTATTCATGCAATAGTGAATCGCCACCAGTTAGTTGCCATTATGGAAATGGGGGTAGTTTAGCTTGGTTTACTTATGTGCTTTTGGTGGATTGGAAGTTGTTGATATGAAAATCTATGTGATCTGACCCTGGCTTAACTACATAACATTGGTGGTTTTATAATTTGTTGATTATTAGGGCATTCCCAAGGCCTATTGGATTTTAACTCATGTTTTGGATGCTAGTTCAGTAGACCTAAACCTGTCAATCCCCTGTTATCACTCAGGGAAGCTCTATGATATCTATCATATATATTTTGTAACATAAATAAGAGTTTTCACTATTTAAAATTTTAAGTTCTTTCCATTTATAGGGCACAATATAGAGTGATATGCCTCTATTGCAGCATTTGTTTCTTGCCCAGCATGCTTTACAGTTTGTAGATGTCTCACCCACATTCCAATTCTTAGAAGCCAGTGTTCCTACCAATATTTAATAAATTTTATCTCGTCCGCAAAATTTGTAACAAAATCTTGTGCCATTTGAATAGCACTCTCCTCATTATTTGAATGGTGCATAATTTCCCCCAACCTATTAAACATTACACGTCTTTTTTGATCTTCCTTAACCTTAGCAACAAGATTCTTCAACCATGCCCTCCGTACATGCCAGCTGCATAAGTATACTTCACACCCAAAAACTTCTCTGTATTTGAAAATGAATTGTATTAGAATCTTAAAAATTTGATAGCAAACTTAATATCTATAATTTAAATTTATATATTCTAACACTTTGGCCCACCGTGTTTTTGTTGAGTCCGATTCCTGTTACTTTGGTTTTGATGGTATCAATGTGGCTGGGTATTCAAACATGTCTTGTGGTTGTGAATGAACAAAAGAAAAAATTGTTTGTTTAAACACATGATTGTTGGAACTTGGGAGTGGTACTGTAATGACATTATAACCCAGGCAATTTTTCAGGCCCATGTGTATTGGAATTTTTATTTTGTTCGAGTTATGGTAAATATCAATTCAGAACTATGAAAGAGGATGAGCAGATCCCAATAATGCAATGTGAATTAGAAGATTATTGGTAAGAAAAAGTCAACATTATTTAAAGCATATTTATTTTAAAGTGACAAGATTATGTATAAATATTGAATACTTGCATCATTCCATTACGGATGACAACACAATACGTTGTTGAACTATTTTAATTAAAGTAGAAGGGCATAAGTGGGAAATTATTACAAAGTGATTTAATTAAAACAACCACTGAAGTAGATACATAACATTATAAAATGCAAATGATAAATGGCACGTGATCCATTTTGTTGAGGCAACAACGTATTACGTTGAGAAATAACCTACTTTGGTATTCAGATCATGTATTTGGAGCATAATCTTGCCATACTATCACAGTTTTGGCATCATTATAATGAGCATATCTTGTAAACTAATTATGCTGTTTGTTCATCATTTCTCAAGGGTAACAACATAATATGTTGCATGAATGGGATGACAATCTAAAATTACCCTTAAATTCACGTTTGTGTTGGTATCATAAAACAAGGCTAGCTTCTCATGAAGCCCCCTTTCCCGGTATCTCGTTCTGCCAGCTCTTTTTAATATCATCCTCCCATGTTAGTCGACGTGAATACACGACTAACTTTTTTACCCATATGAAAACTAGCAATTCCTTATTTGTTTGGACATGGGCGCCTTCGATTCAAGCATCGTGTCTCTATAAAATCTCTCTCTCGGTGAAGTGTATTGTTGAATCCCATGGCATCTACGATTGTCTAAACGGTTGTGCCTCATGATGTTGCACACCTGAGGATATAGAAGATATTTGGCATATCCCCTCAATCGGTTTGTTGTTTCCACAAGTGTATTCTCTAATAAATTAAGAAATGACTTGTTTAGAGGACCAACAAGACTATTATCTACTATTTTTACTGATCTAGGTCTCACTTGTGGGCTCAAGTGTTCATCTTCTTCATTTGGAACATTGGACTTATCATATGTTGCAAAACATGCATAGAGTCTTCACAGGTCTTGGAGGATTCCATAGCTTGACCAAAAGGATCATCAACCACATGTTCATCTCCATATGCAACATTTGGAGCACAAAATAAACCCTGGAGAACATTACAAATTAGTATTAATAAATCAAAGCATTTGAATAATCATCACCAAACATTAATAGAATTTAGATACAATAAATTACTGATCGTGCAATCAATCTTGAAAAACGGTGTGTACTTTCCCTTATGAATGACCTGAATGATTCCAACGTTTGTAATAACTCGCTGGAATTCTTTTCTGCTGGCATTCACCTTTAATTATGTGCATCTACATAAGTACCCACTTCTTTGACACTCCAACAAAATCCACACATTGCCAAATGTGGGGTTTGATACCATAACTTCATAGCTGACAAGTATCATCCGTAATGGCTGAGAACCCAGTGCTATCCGTGAGGTCAGAGGATATGGAAGGTGACATAATAATCAGGAATGGATTGTGCATGCAACCATTGAGTTATTTCTAGTTTCTCCACTTTGAAGTTACGGTAGAACCCACTTTCCTTACAACATTGACTCCACCAATAATATATAAAAACAACTGTGATTAACTGATGTATCAGCCCAAGCTCAACACACTGCGATGAGATGCTTTTCGAATGGAGGATAACCACTTACCATCTTAAGTATAGAGTGATTATGCCTCTATTGCTAGAATTTGTTTCTTGCCCAACATGCTTTAAAGTCCGTAGCATGTCTCACCCACATGTCCAATATCTTAGAAGCCAGTGTTCCTGCCAATATTTAAAAAATTTTATCTCGTCCGCAAAATCTGTAACAAAATCTTGTGCCATTTGAATAGCACTCTCCTCATTATTTGAATGGTGCATACATATATCCCCCAACCTATTAAACATTACACGTCTCTTTTCTGAGTCTATCCTCAACCTTGAGCAAACAAGATTCTTCAACCATGCCCTCCGTACATGCCAGCTGCATAGAAGTATACTCCACACCCAAAAATGGCTTCTCAAGGGTATTTGACAAATGAATTGTATTAGAATCAATAAAAATTTGACTAGCAGCTCGGAGTTAGAATCTATAATTGTGGACATTTAGGGCCGTCTAACAACCTATACACAAAGATTAATTGTACATTGGCTGTAATAGCATTGGATTTCAGACTGTCAATGCATCATTGCTACCATGAAAGAATTTAGTTGTATCCACTACAAAGCAAGATTAAGGGCATGGTGCTCTAGAAGAACAACAGCATTTTCATCCATTGGGTTAACGTTTGCTAGTCATAGCTCGTTGAGGATTATCTACCCATGCTCACTGGTAGGCACCATGTGTTTGGGAATCGAATGCGAGCTTGGTAATAATATCGTTTTCCACTATGGAGCCCGGGCGGCAATGCAATAACAATGTGAATCGTAGTAGAAATTAAATTGGTAAGAGGATGAACTGTAACAGTATTTTTTGCAGAATTTTTTATTGAATCAAACAACTATGTAAAAGAGAATACCTTCATTGCTAAACAAGCTGGTCCAAAAATGGAGGTCGTCCATTGCAAGTACGTAGTTACGTTGACAAACCATATTCTTAGACATAGACTCAAGTTGGCGCGGCATTTGAATGCCCATGATAAACGGCACGTGACCATACAGTACACTCAATGTTTCCTTCACGGAGCTCTTGGTATTCCAAAACAAGTCATTTGGATTATTGATCTTGCCATACAACGCAGCACTTTGGGCATCACTTCTGTACTCATACATGTACTTTGCTGCTTTATTTTTATAGGTCAATATTATGAACAGTCATGGGAAGACAGCGAAATCACTAAAAGTACTTGTCATTCCCTGTCAAACAAGGAACTCAGACTTCTCATGAACCATTTCACGAAACGACAGCTTTATGCATACACAGATAGATTGAGCTGGCACGGTCCTAGATAAGAACAATAACTTGAATATGAGAACGTGACCCATGCTCGTTGAGGAGGATTTACCGAGCTCATATGTACACGCAACCGTAAGCTCGAATGTCCCTTCTAAGAATATCGTGATTTCCACCGTTTGGCCCGGGCGACAACGTAATGATTGTTGTTATCCATGTCGAAATTAAATCTGAGGAGATGTGATGAAGTGCAAAGGATTCTACTTCTAATTGAATCATAAGAATTTCTGCACAGAGTTAAAATTGCATTGCGTTAACCACAGCTTTATAAATTTACGTCCAGGTCTACTCCCGTCCCTCTAGTTGGAACAACTTGGACTTATCATATGGCAAAGCATCCTCTTCTTTAAAGTCTTCAGGCCTTGTAGGCTACACAAATATCTGCAAAATGTCACTAAAAGTGAGTCATAATAAAGTAAACAACAATTTAAAACTTGCACGGAAAACATCACCGTAACGAGTTGCCACATCTTACATTATATAACTAACTGATGTGCTATCAATTCGCAGCCGCGTTGTGTACTTTCCCTTATGGGTGACTGATAGTAGACTCCAATGTTTGTAAGGTGACTTGTTGGACATGATGTCCGCTGACAGTCAGCGACCTTTAATAAAAGTCATCTACTCGTCCAACTTGGCTATCCATGCAACAAACTCCCCTTCCACTCCACGATTATCTTTAACTTTGCTTGAAACGACAGGTCTATGCATGCACAGAACAGTCCCTTCCGAGAGGCACATTGGATAGAGAATGAACTAACAAGCATGAATATGAGAACGTTGACATGCTCGTCTGATTAGGATCTATTGATGTTCATAGGTACACTACAAATTATTAATGAATATGGAATCTAAGAATATGCCCAAGCTAACACCACCGTACAATTAGCCCGGGCGACAACGTAATGCATTTTACATCGTGTCGATATTATAGCTGATGCTAAAGGATGAACTAGGACCTGCCTGCATTCACAAATGTTCAATATGAATCAAAGAAATTCTAGGATCAGAGTATTCAGTGCTAAACAAGATTTATAAATGGAGGTCGTTAAAAAAAGTAAAACGACATCAATAATCTCATAAAAAACGACATTCATACATATAGATCCTGATTGGCGCAATAGAGTATCTTTTCTAAGTTATTTAAGGTTGAGATATGCTTTAAAATCAGCTGCTGCCGTATAGAAGAGAATAGTAATGAGTCAGGTCATAGCTCTCAAGGGTATCAAAAATCATCAGCGCGTCATCAATATAAATGGACTCATAGTAGCTCGGAGTTAAAAGGTGAATGTGGACAGTTAGGGCAGTCAACGACCTTACTAAAAGTACTTGTCATTGGCCTGTATGCTTGGAAGTCAGACTTCAATGCTGATTGCTTGAAACGACGGGTGTATGCATACAAAGAAAGATTGAGGGGCACGGTGGTAGAGAAGAACAACAACATGAATATGAGAACGTGACATGCTCGTTGAGGAGGATCTACCGAGCTCAGAGGTACACCAACCGTAATGAATATAGCTTCTAAGAATATCGTTTTCCACCATTTAGCCCAGGGCGACAACGTAATCCGTTGTCGTCGTGTCAAAATTAAATTGTGAGAGGATGAACTGGAAAGTATTCCAGTTTAATTGAATCAAACAACTCCTAATAGAGTATTCAGCGCTAATACAAGCTTTATAAATGGAGGTCGTCAAAGAAACAACATATTACGTTGACAAATCACCTTCTTAGATATAGATCCTGTTGGCACACAAAGATCTTAAATTATAGTTTTTATACAATACACCATGTACCTTACGGAGCCTAGTAACGAGTCAGGTCATCGTTATCGCGGGCAACAACGTACCGCGTTGTTAAATTGTTGTACTCATAGTAGCTCAGAGTTAAAAGGTGAATGTGGACAGTTAGGGCAGTCATCGACCTTACTAAAAGTACTTGTCATTGGTTGTATGCTTGGAAGTCAGACTTCAATGCTGTTTGCTCGAAACGACGGGTGTATGCATACAAAGAAAGATTGAGGGCACGGTGGTAGAGAAGAACAACAACATGAATATGAGAACGTGACATGCTCGTTGAGGAGGATCTACTGAGCTCAGAGGTACAGCAACCGTAATGAATATAGCTTCTAAGAATATCGTTTTCCACCGTTTAGCCTGGGCGACAACGTAATGCGTTGTCAACGTGTCAAAATTAAATTGTGAGAGGATGAACTGGAAAGTATTCCAGTTTAATTGAATCAAACAACTTCTAATAGGTTATTCAGCGCTAAACAATCTTTATATATGCAGGTCGTCAAAGAAACAACGTATTACGTTGAGAAACCACCTTCTTAGATATAGATCCTGTTGTCGCACCAAGAACTTAAATTATAGTTTTATACAATACACCATGTACCTTATGGAGCCTAGTAACGAGTCAGGTCATCGTTATCGCGGGAAACAACGTAATGTGTTGTTAAATTGTTGTACTCATTGTAGCTCGGAGTTAAAAGGTAAATGTGGACAGTTAGGGCAGTCAGCGACCTTACTCAAAGTACTTGTCATTGGCTGTATGCTTGGAAGTCAGACTTTAATGCTGATTGCTCGAAAAGATAGGTGTATGCATACAAAGAAAGATTGAGGGCACAGTTGTAGAGAAGAACAACAACATGAATATGAGAACGTGACATGCTCCTTGAGGAGGATCTACTGAGCTAAGAGGTAGACCAACTATAATGAATATAGCTTCTAATAATATCGTTTTCCACCGTTTAGTCCAGGTGACAACGTAATGCATTGTCGTCGTGTCGAAATTAAATTGTGAGAGGATGAACTGGAAAGTATTCCAGTTTAATTGAATCAAACAACTTCTAATAGGTTATTCAGCGCTAAACAATCTTTATATATGCAGGTCGTCAAAGAAACAACGTATTACGTTGAGAAACCACCTTCTTAGATATAGATCCTGTTGGCGCACCAAGATCTTATATTATAGTTTTATACAGTACACCATGTACCTTATGGAGCCTAGTAACGAGTCAGGTCATCGTTATCGCGGGCAACAACGTAATGTGTTGTGAAATTGCTGTACTCATAGTAGCTCGGAGTTAAAAGGTAAATGTGGACAGTTAGGGCAATCAGCGACCTTACTCAAAGTACTTGTCATTGGCAATATGCTTGGAAGTCAGACTTTAATGCTGATTGCTCGAAAAGATAGGTGTATGCATACAAAGAAAGATTGAGGGAACGGTGGTAGAGAAGAACAACGACATGAATATGAGAACGTGACATGCTCCTTGAGGAGGATCTACTGAGCTAAGAGGTACACCAACTATAATGAATATAGCTTCTAAGAATATCGTTTTCCACCATTTAGTCCGGGTGACAATGTAATGCATTGTCGTCGTGTCAAAATTAAGTTGTGAGAGGATGAACTGGAAAGTATTCCAGTTTAATTGAATCAAACAACTTCTAATAGGTTATTCAGCGCTAAACAATCTTTATATATGCAGGTCGTCAAAGAAACAACGTATTACGTTGAGAAACCACCTTCTTAGATATAGATCCTATTGGCGCACCAAGATCTTAAATTATAGTTTTATACAGTACACCATGTACCTTATGGAGCCTAGTAATGAGTCAGGTCATCATTATCGCGGGCAACAACATAATGTGTTGTTAAATTGCTGTACTCATAGTAGCTCGGAGTTAAAAGGTAAATGTGGACAATTAGGGTAGTCAGCGACCTTACTCAAAGTAATTGTCATTGGCTATATGCTTGGAAGTCAGACTTCAATGCTGATTGCTCTAAAAGATAGGTGTATGCATACAAAGAAAGATTGAGGGCACGGTGGTAGAGAAGAACAACAACATGAATATGAGAACGTGAAATGCTCCTTGAGGAGGATCTACTGAGCTAAGAGGTACACCAACTATAATGAATATAGCTTCTAAGAATATCGTTTTCCACCGTTTAGTCTGGGTGACAACGTAATGCGTTGTCATCGTGTCGAAATTAAATTGTGTGAGGATGAACTGGAAAGTATTCCATTTTAATTGAATCAAACAACTTCTAATAGGTTATTTAGCGCTAAACAATCTTTATATATGTAGGTCTTCAAAGAAACAACGTATTACGTTGAGAAACCACCTTCTTAGATATAGATCCTGTTGGCGCACCAAGATCTTAAATTATAGTTTTATACAGTACACCATGTACCTTATGGAGCCTAGTAACGAGTCAGGTCATCGTTATCGCGGGCAACAACGTAATGTGTTTTTAAATTGCTGTACTCATAGTAGCTCGGAGTTAAAAGGTAAATGTGGACAGTTAGGGTAGTCAGTGACCTTACTCAAAGTACTTGTCATAGGCTGTATGCTTGGAAGTCAGACTTCAATGCTGATTGCTCTAAAAGATAGGTGTATGCATACAAAGAAAGATTGAGGGCATGGTGGTAGAGAAGAACAACAACATGAATATGAGAACCTGACATGCTCCTTGAGGAGGATCTACTGAGCTATGAGGTACACCAACTATAATGAATATAGCTTCTAAGAATATCGTTTTCCACCATTTAGTCTGGGTGACAACGTAATGCGTTGTCATCGTGTCGAAATTAAATTGTGTGAGGATGAACTGGAAAGTATTCCATTTTAATTGAATCAAACAACTTCTAATAGGTTATTCAGTGCTAAACAATCTTTATATATGCAGGTCATCAAAGAAACAATGTATTACGTTGAGAAACCACCTTCTTAGATATAGATCCTGTTGGCGCACCAAGATCTTAAATTATAGTTTTATACAGTACACCATGTACCTTATGGAGCCTAGTAACGAGTCAGGTCATCGTTATCGCGGGTAACAACGTAATGTGTTGTTAAAATGCTGTACTCATAGTAGCTCGGAGTTAAAAGGTAAATGTGGACAGTTAGGGCAGTCAATGACCTTACTCAAAGTACTTGTCATTGGCTGTATGCTTGGAAGTCAGACTTCAATGCTGATTGCTCGAAAAGATAGGTGTATGCATACAAAGAAAGATTGAGGGCACGGTGGTAGAGAAGAACAACAACATGAATATGAGAACGTGAAATGCTCCTTGAGGAGGATCTACTGAGCTAAGAGGTACACCAACTATAATGAATATAGCTTCTAAGAATATCGTTTTCCACTGTTTAGTCCCGGTGAAAACGTAATGCGTTGTCATCATGTCAAAATTTAATTGTGAGAGGATGAACTGGAAAGTATTCCAGTTTAATTGAATCAAACAACTTCTAATAGGTTATTCAGCGCTAAACAATCTTTATATATGCAGGTCGTCAAAGAAACAACGTATTACGTTGAGAAACCACCTTCTTAGATATAGATCCTGTTGGCGCACCAAGATCTTAAATTATAGTTTTATACAGTACACCATGTACTTTATGGAGCCTAGTAACAAGTCAGGTCATCGTTATCGCAGGCAACAATGTAATGTGTTGTTAAATTGCTGTACTCATAGTAGCTCGAAGTTAAAAGGTAAATGTGGACAGTTAGGGCAGTCAGCGACCTTACTCAAAGTACTTGTCAATGGATGTATGCTTGGAAGTCAGACTTCAATGCTGATTGCTCGAAAAGATAGGTGTATGCATACAAAGAAAGATTGAGGGCACGGTGGTAGAGAAGAACAACAACATGAATATGAGAACATGACATGCTCCTTGAGGAGGATCTACTGAGCTAAGAGGTACACAAACTATAATGAATGAAGCTTCTAAGAATATCATTTTCCACCATTTAGTCCGGGTGACAACCTAATGCGTTGTCATCGTGTCGAAATTAAATTGTGAGAGGATGAACTGGAAATTATTCCAGTTTAATTGAATCAAACAACTTCTAATAGGTTATTCAGTGCTAAACAATCTTTATAAATGCAGGTCGTAAAAGAAACAGTGTATTACGTTGAGAAACCACCTTCTTAGATATAGATCCTGTTGTTGCACCAAGATCTTAAATTATAGTTTTATACAGTATACCATGTACCTTATGGAGCCTAGTAATGAGTCAGGTCATCGTTATCGCGGGCTACAATGTAATGTGTTGTTAAATTGTGGTACTCATAGTAGCTCGGAGTTAAGAGGTAAATGTGGACAGTTAGGGCAGTCAACGACCTTACTCAAAGTACTTGTCATTGGCTGTATGCTTGGAAGTCAGACTTCAATGCTGATTGCTCGAAAAGATAGGTGTATGCATACAAAGAAAGATTGAGGGCACGGTGGTAAAGAAGAACAACAACATGAATATGAGAACGTGAAATGCTCCTTGAGGAGGATCTACTGAGCTAAGAGGTACACCAACTATAATGAATATAGCTTCTAAGAATATCGTTTTCCACTGTTTAGTCCGGGTGACAACGTAATGCGTTGTCATCGTGTCAAAATTAAATTGTGATAGGATGAACTGGAAAGTATTCTAGTTTAATTGAATCAAAAAACTTTTAATAGGTTATTCAGCGCTAAACAATCTTTATATATGCAGGTCGTCAAAGAAACAACGTATTACGTTGAGAAACCACCTTCTTAGATATAGATCCTGTTGGCGCACCAAGATCTTAAATTATAGTTTTATACAGTACACCATGTACCTTATGGAGCCTAGTAACGAGTCAGGTCATCGTTATCGCGGGCAACAACCTAATGTGTTGTTAAATTGCTGTACTCGCAGTAGCTCGGATTTAAAAGTTAAATGTGGACAGTTAGGGTAGTCAGCGAACTTACTCAAAGTACTTGTCATAGGCTGTATGCTTGGAAGTCAGACTTCAATGCTGATTGCTCGAAAAGATAGGTGTATGCATACAAAGAAAGATTGAGGGCACGGTGGTAGAGAAGAACAACAACATGAATATGAGATCATGACATGCTACTTGAGGAGGATCTACTGAGCTAAGAGGTACAAAAACTATAATGAATGAAGCTTCTAAGAATATCATTTTCCACCATTTAGTCCGGGTGACAACGTAATGCGTTGTCATCGTGTCGAAATTAAATTGTGAGAGGATGAACTGGAAAGTATTCCAGTTTAATTGAATCAAACAACTTCTAATAGGTTATTCAGTGCTAAACAATCTTTACAAATGTAGGTCGTAAAAGAAACAGTGTATTACGTTGAGAAACCACCTTCTTAGATATAGATCCTGTTGTTGCACCAAGATCTTAAATTATAGTTTTATACAGTATACCATGTACCTTATGGAGCCTAGTAATGAGTCAGGTCATCGTTATCGCGGGCTACAATGTAATGTGTTGTTAAATTGTGTTACTCATAGTAGCTCGGAGTTAAAAGGTAAATGTGGACAGTTAGGGCAGTCAACGACCTTACTCAAAGTACTTGTCATTGGCTGTATGCTTGGAAGTCAGACTTCAATGCTGATTGCTCGAAAAGATAGGTGTATGCATACAAAGAAAGATTGAGGGCACGGTGGTAGAGAAGAACAACAACATGAATATGAGAACGTGAAATGCTCCTTGAGGAGGATCTACTGAGCTAAGAGGTACACCAACTATAATGAATATAGCTTCTAAGAATATCGTTTTCCACTTTTTAGTCCGGGTGACAACGTAATGCGTTGTCATCGTGTCAAAATTAAATTGTGATAGGATGAACTGGAAAGTATTCTAGTTTAATTGAATCAAACAACTTTTAATAGGTTATTCAGTGCTAAACAATCTTTATATATGCAGGTCGTCAAAGAAACAACGTATTACGTTGAGAAACCACCTTCTTAGATATAGATCATGTTGGCGCACCAAGATCTTAAATTATAGTTTTATACAATACACCATGTACCTTATGGAGCCTAGTAACGAGTCAGGTCATCGTTATCGCGGGCAACAACGTAATGTGTTGTTAAATTGCTGTACTCATAGTAGCTCAGACTTAAAAGGTAAATGTGGACAGTTAGGGCAGTCAGCGACCTTACTCAAAGTACTTGTCATTGGCTAAATGCTTGGAAGTCAGACTTTAATGCTGATTGCTCGAAAAGATAGGTGTATGCATACAAAGAAAGATTGAGGGCACGGTGGTAGAGAAGAACAAAAACATGAATATGAGAACGTGACATGCTCCTTGAGGAGGATCTACTGAGCTAAGAGGTAGACCAACTATAATGAATATAGCTTCTAAGAATATCGTTTTCCACCGTTTAGTCCAGGTGACAATGTAATGCGTTGTCGTCGTGTCGAAATTAAATTGTGAGAGGATGAACTGGAAAGTATTCCAGTTTAATTGAATCGAACAACTTCTAATAGGTTATTCAGCGCTAAACAATCTTTATATATGCAGGTCGTCAAAGAAACAACGTATTTTGTTGAGAAACCACCTTCTTAGATATAGATCCTATTGGCGCACCAAGATCTTAAATTATAGTTTTATACAGTACACCATCTACCTTATGGAGCCTAGTAACGAGTCAGGTCATCGTTATCGCGGGCAACAACGTAATGTGTTGTTAAATTGCTGTACTCATAGTAGCTCGGAGTTAAAAGGTAAATGTGGACAGTTAGGGCAGTCAGCGACCTTTCTCAAAGTACTTGTCATTGGCTGTATGCTTGGAAGTCAGACTTCAATGCTGATTGCTCGAAAAGATAGGTGTATGCATACAAAGAAAGATTGAGGGCACAGTGGTAGAGAAGAACAACAACATGAATATGAGAACGTGACATGTTCCTTGAGGAGGATCTACTGAGCTAAGAGGTACACCAACTATAACGAATATAGCTTCTAAGAATATCGTTTTCCACCGTTTAGTCTGGGTGACAATGTAATGCGTTGTCATCGTGTCGAAATTAAATTGTGTGAGGATGAACTGGAAAGTATTCCATTTTAATTGAATCAAACAACTTCTAATAGGTTATTTAGCGCTAAACAATCTTTATATATGCAAGTCGTCAAAGAAACAACGTATTACGTTGAGAAACCACCTTCTTAGATATAGATCCTATTGGCGCACCAAGATGTTAAATTATAGTTTTATACAGTACACCATGTACCTTATGGAGCCTAGTAACGAGTCAGGTCATCATTATCGCGGGAAACAACGTAATGTGTTGTTAAATTGCTGTACTCATAGTAGCTCGGAGTTAAAAGGTAAATGTGGATAGTTAGGGCAGTCAGCGACCTTACTCAAAGTACTTGACATTGGCTGTATGCTTGGAAGTCAGACTTCAATGCTGATTGCTCGAAAAGATAGGTGTATGCATAGAAAGAAATATTGAGGGCACGGTGGTAGAGAAGAACAACGACATGAATATGAGAACGTGACATGCTCCTTGAGGAGGATCTACTAAGCTAAGAGGTACACCAACTATAATGAATATAGCTTCTAAGAATATTGTTTTCCACCGTTTAGTCCGGGTGGCAACGTAATGCGTTGTCGTTATGTCAAAATTAAATTGTGTGAGGATGAACTGGAAAGTATTCCAGTTTAATTGAATCAAACAACTTCTAATAGGTTATTCAGCGCCAAACAATCTTTATAAATGCAGGTCGTCAAAGAAACAACGTATTATGTTGAGAAACCACCTTCTTAGATATAGATCCTGTTGGCGCACCAAGATCTTAAATTATAGTTTTATACAGTACACCATGTACCTTATGGAGCCTAGTAACGAGTCAGGTCATCGTTATCGTGGGCAACAACGTAATGTGTTGTTAAATTGCTATACTCATAGTAGCTCGGAGTTAAAAGGTAAATGTGGACAGTTAGGGTAGTCAGCGACCTTACTCAAAGTACTTGTCATTGGCTGTATGCTTGAAAGTCAGACTTCAATGCTGATTGCTCGAAAAGATAGGTGTATGCATACAAAGAAATATTCAGGGCACGGTGGTAGAGAAGAACAACAACATGAATATGAGAACGTGACATACTCCTTGAGGAGGATCTACTGAGCTAAGAGGTACACCAACTATAATGAATATAGCTTCTAAGAATATCGTTTTCCACCGTTTAGTCCGGGTGACAACGTAATGCGTTGTCGTCGTGTCGAAATTAAATTGTGAGAGGATGAACTGGAAAGTATTCTAGTTTAATTGAATCAAACAACTTCTAATAGTTTATTCAGCGCTAAACAATCTTTATATATGCAGGTCGTCAAAGAAACAACGTATTACGTTGAGAAACCACCTTCTTAGATATAGATCCTGTTGGCACACCAAGATCTTAAATTATAGTTTTATACAGTACACCATGTACCTTATGGAGCCTAGTAACAAGTCAGGTCATCGTTATCGCGGTTAACAACGTAATGTGTTGTTAAATTGCTGTACTCATAGTAGCACGGAGTTAAAAGGTAAATGTGGATAGTTAGGGCATTCAGCGACCTTACTCAAAGTACTTGTCATTGGCTGTATGCTTGGAAGTAAGACTTCAATGCTGATTGCTCGAAAAGATAGGTGTGTGCATACAAAGAAAGATTGAGGGAACGGTGCTAGAGAAGAACAACAACATGAATATGAGAACGTGACATGCTCCTTGAGGAGGATCTACTGCTCTAAGAGGTACACCAACTATAATGAATATAGCTTCTAAGAATATCGTTTTCCACCGTTTAGTCCGGGTGACAACGTAATGCGTTGTCGTCGTGTCGAAATTAAATTGTGAGAGGATGAACTAGAAAGTATTCTAGTTTAATTGAATCAAACAACTTCTAATAGTTTATTCAGGGCTAAACAATCTTTATATATGCAGGTCATCAAAGAAACAACGTATTACGTTGAGAAACCACCTTCTTAGATATAGATCCTGTTGGCGCACCAAGATCTTAAATTATAGTTTTATACAGTACACCATGTACCTTATGGAGCCTAGTAACGAGTCAGGTCATCTTTATCGCGGGCAACAACGTAATGTGTTGTTAAATTGCTGTACTCATAGTAGCTCGAAGTTAAAATGTAAATGTGGACAGTTAGGGCAGTCAGCGACCTTACTCAAAGTACTTGTCATTGGATGTATGCTTGGAAGTCAGACTTCAATGCTGATTGCTCGAAAAGATAGGTGTATGCATACAAAGAAAGATTGAGGGCACGGTGGTAGAGAAGAACAACAACATGAATATGAGAACATGACATGCTCCTTGAGGAGGATCTACTGAGCTAAGAGGTACACAAACTATAATGAATGAAGCTTCTAAGAATATCATTTTCCACCATTTAGTCCGGGTGACAACGTAATGCGTTGTCATCGTGTCGAAATTAAATTGTGAGAGGATGAACTGGAAAGTATTCCAGTTTAATTGAATCAAACAACTTCTAATAGGTTATTCATTGCTAAACAATCTTTATAAATGCAGGTCGTAAAAGAACAGTGTATTACGTTGAGAAACCACCTTCTTAGATATAGATCCTGTTGTTGCACCAAGATCTTAATTATAGTTTTATACAGTATACCATGTACCTTATGGAGCCTAGTAATGAGTCAGGTCATCGTTATCGCGGGCTACAACGTAATGTGTTGTTAAATTGTGGTACTCATAGTAGCTCGGAGTTAAAAGGTAAATGTGGACAGTTAGGGCAGTCAAGCGACCTTACTCAAAGTACTTGTCATTGGCTGTATGCTTGGAAGTCAGACTTCAATGCTGATTGCTCGAAAAGATAGGTGTATGCATACAAAGAAAGATTGAGGGCACGGTGGTAGAGAAGAACAACAACATGAATATGAGAACTGACATGCTCCTTGAGGAGGATCTACTGAGCTAAGAGGTACACAAACTATAATGAATATAGCTTCTAAGAATATCATTTTCCACCATTTAGTCCTGGGTGACAACGTAATGCGTTGTCATCGTGTCGAAATTAAATTGTGAGAGGATGAACTGGAAAGTATTCCAGTTTAATTGAATCAAACAACTTCTAATAGGTTATTCATCGCTAAACAATCTTTATATAATGCAGGTCGTCAAAGAAACAACGTATTACGTTGAGAAACCACCTTCTTAGATATAGATCCTGTTGTTGCACCAAGATCTTAAATTATAGTTTTATACAGTATACCATGTACCTTATGGAGCCTAGTAATGAGTCAGGTCATCGTTATCGCGGGCTACAATGTAATGTGTTGTTAAATTGCTGGTACTCATAGTAGCTCGGAGTTAAAAGGTAAATGTGGACAGTTAGGGCAGTCAACGACCTTACTCAAAGTACTTGTCATTGGCTGTATGCTTGGAAGTCAGACTTCAATGCTGATTGCTCGAAAAGATAGGTGTATGCATACAAAGAAAGATTGAGGGCACGGTGGTAGAGAAGAACAACAACATGAATATGAGAACGTGAAATGCTCCTTGAGGAGGATCTACTGAGCTAAGAGGTACACCAACTATAATGAATATAGCTTCTAAGAATATCGTTTTCCACTGTTTAGTCTGGGTGACAACGTAATGCGTTGTCATCGTGTCAAAATTAAATTGTGATAGGATGAACTGGAAAGTATTCCAGTTTAATTGAATCAAACAACTTTTAATAGGTTATTCAGCGCTAAACAATCTTTATATATGCAGGTCGTCAAAGAAACAACGTATTACGTTGAGAAACCACCTTCTTAGATATAGATCCTGTTGGCGCACCAAGATCTTAAATTATAGTTTTATACAGTACACCATGTACCTTATGGAGCCTAGTAACGAGTCAGGTCATCGTTATCGCGGGCAAGAATGTAATGTGTTGTTAAATTGCTGTACTCATAGTAGCTCGGAGTTAAAAGGTAAATGTGGACAGTTAGGGCATTCAGCGACCTACCTCAAAGTACTTGTCATTGGCTGTTTGCTTGGATGTCAGACTTCAATGCTGATTGCTCGAAAAGATAGGTGTATACATACAAAGAATGATTGAGGGTACGGTGGTAGAGAAGAACAACAACATGAATATGAGAACGTGACATGCTCCTTGAGGAGGATCTACTGAGCTAAGAGGTACACAAACTATAATGAATATAGCTTCTAAGAATATCATTTTCTACCGTTTAGTCTGGGTGACAACGTAATGCGTTATCGTCGTGTCGAAATTAAATTGTGAGAGGATGAACTGGAAAGTATTCCAGTTTAATTGAATCAAACAACTTCTAATAGTTTATTCAGTGCTAAACAATCTTTATATATGCAGGTCGTCAAAGAAACAACGTATTACGTTGAGAAACCACCTTCTTAGATATAGATCCTTTTGGCGCACCAAGATCTTAAATTATAGTTTTTTATAGTACACCATGTACCTTATGGAACCTAGTAACGAGTCAGGTCATCGTTATCGCGGGAAACAACGTAATGTGTTGTTAAACTGCTGTACTCATAGTAGCTCGGAGTTAAAAGGTAAATGTGGACAGTTAGGGTAGTCAGCGACCTTACTCAAAGTACTTGTCATTGGCTGTATGCTTAGAAGTCAGACTTCAATGCTGATTGCTCGAAAAGATAGGTGTATGCATACATAGAAAGATTGAGGGCACAGTGGTACAGAAGAACAACAACATGAATATGAGACCGTGACATGCTCCTTGAGGAGGATCTACTGAGCTAAGAGGTACACCAACTATAATGAATATAGCTTCTAAGAATATCATTTTCCACCGTTTAGTCTGGGTGACAACGTAATGCGTTGTCATCGTGTCGAAATTAAATTGTGAGAGGATGAACTGGAAAGTATTCCAGTTTAATTGAATCAAACAACTTCTAATAGGTTATTCAGCGCTAAACAATCTTTATATATGCAGGTCGTCAAAGAAACAACGTAATACGTTGACAAACCACCTTCTTAGATATAGATCCTGTTGGCGCACCAAGATCCTAAATTATAGTTTTATACAGTACACCATGTACCTTATGGAGCCTAGTAACGAGTCAGGTCATCGTTATCGCGGGCAACAATGTAATGTGTTGTTAAATTGCTGTACTCATAGTAGCTCAGAGTTAAAAGGTAAATGTGAATAGTTAGGGAAGTCAGCGACCTTACTCAAAGTACTTGTCATTGGCTGTATGCTTGGAAGTCAGACTTCAATGCTGATTGCTCGAAAAGATAGGTGTATGCATACAAAGAAAGATTGAGGGCATGGTTGTAGAGAACAACAACGACATGAATATGAGAACGTGACATGCTCCTTGAGGAGGATCTACTGAGCTAATAGGTACACCAAATATAATGAATATAGCTTCTAAGAATATCGTTTTCCACCGTTTAGTCCGGGTGACAATGTAATGCATTGTCGTCGTGTCAAAATTAAATTGTGAGAGGATGAACTGGAAAATATTCCAGTTTAATTGAATCAAACAACTTCTAATCGGTTTATCAGTGCTAAACAATCTTTATAAATGTAGGTCATCAAAGAAACAACGTATTACGTTGAGAAACCACCTTCTTAGATATAGATCCTGTTGGCGCACCAAGATCTTAAATTATAGCTTTATACAGTACACCATGTACCTTATGGAGCCTAGTAACGAGTCAGGTCATCGTTATCGTGGGCAACAACGTAATGTGTTGTTAAATTGCTGTACTCATAGTAGCTCGGAGTTAAAAGGTAAATGTGGACAGTTAGGGCAGTCAGCGACCTTACTCAAAGTACTTGTCATTGGCTGTATGCTTGGAAGTAAGACTTCTATGCTGATTTCTTGAAAAGATAGGTGTATGCATACAAAGAAATATTGATTGCACTGTGGTAGAGAAGAACAACAACATTAATATGAGAACGTGACATGCTCCTTGAGGAGGATCTCCTGAGCTAAGAGGTACACCAACTATAATGAATATAGCTTCTAAGAATATCGTTTTCCACTGTTTATTCCGGGTGAAAACGTAATGTGTTGTCGTCTTGTCGAAATTAAATTGTGAGAGGATGAACTGGAAAGTATTCCAGTTTAATCGAATTAAACAACTTCTAATAGGTTATTCAGCGCTAAACAATCGTTATAAATACAGGTCGTCAAAGAAACAACATATTACGTTGAGAAACCACCTTATTAGATATAGATCCTGTTGGCGCACCAAGATCTTAAATTATATTTTTATACAGTACACCATGTACCTTATAGAGCCTAGTAACGAGTCAGGTCATCGTTATCTCGGGAAACAATGAAATGTGTTGTTAATAAGTTTAAAAGTTAATAACAAAATATAAATAAAAAATCATTGAATTGAATTTGGTTAAGCCGCGGCTGTTATACAGTTAGGTTATATATTAGTTGGGTAGGGATGCTCCCCTCCCACATAATAATAAATAAACATTGCCACAAGTTTTCAACGCGGCCAACACTGTTTTAAACTCAACCGAAGATAAACTTTGCGCAGAATGTGTTTTTAAACCGTGGCCTTTCCAATATTAAATAACAATATAATATTATATATATATATATATATTAATTATTGTATATATATATATATATATATATATATATATCATTCAAATAAGTTATGTATATACACCATTTTAACTAGATTGTTTATAAAAGGGGGAAAATGCCCCTATCCAAATAGGACAAATACAAATGAAATATACTATAGAAAAAAGAAAAGAACAAACCATAAGAGAGGATTAAAATTGGGCAAGCAAAAAAAATAAGTATCCATCCTTTAGCTTGAGAGGATTTCCTTGGCCTCCCTTCTTCTTCTCCTCCCAAACCTAGAAATGAAAATGAAAAAATAAGCCAAAAGAAATAAATAAGATCTTTTCGTAAGGAGGTGTAGGGTTAGTTGAATACCTAGATCTAAGGATTCTAATTTCATCCATCTAATGGTTGTGATTCAACCCTACAAAAGTTAGGTGAGGATTTTGGTGGGAATTTTATTTTAAATAAAATGTATGTGTGACTTGTTAATGGGGCCACTTAAGGGGTGTTAAGTTCTTAGGATTCAATTGTGACCTTTATTGTTATAGTTAGTGACTTTTATAAAAGATTTGACTTTTCACATTATTTAAATTGAATTCTTTAGCAAGATAAATAAAAAATGTTATTATAGGGATTAAATTTATTTGAACTTTATTTAATGGGAGGGGAAGTTTAGAATTAGCCCTAGAGTATTAAGGGTAAGTTTAGACTATAAGGCTATTATAGCCAATGACTCTTAAGAGTTAATTAATAAATTTTAAGGAGAACCCTAGAAGGGGATTTAAGTCTGAAATGTTGAATTAATATAATAATAATTAATTGTTAATTAAAACTAAGGAATGATTAATCAGGAAATAAATAAATCTAGTTGAAGGTTATCCTGTTGCAACCCATTTAAACAAAAATATTATTCCATAAATTTTCCTAACTAATAATTGGGTTTATACTTGTGTTTTGTAGAAAATATGTGGGCGTTACATTTGGTATCAGATATGTGTGTTCAACGTAGGGACACTTGAAAGAAATATATAGTTCAACATTACTCCTAGCTATCAAAATAAGTGCATCTTGTTTACAACACAAAATACATCTCATTATGGTCAATAAATTAGTTTTGTTTATGCAATCTCAAATGGAAAAAAGAGAACTTTTTCTTAAGATAGAATATTTTCAAAATGACTTCAATGCACTTTTCTAAGAAGTATTAAAATAGAGTGTGATTTTCTATCACAATTCCAACCATCAAATGGAATAACAGATGATAGAGTGTCAGGTATGAAGAAATTATTTTGACATGAACACATGAATTTTAGAGTTCATATCACTAAATGCCAAAATTCAAAGTTTCAATTAAATAAATCAACTCAAAGAAGGATTCACTTGGACCTTCTAGTTTCAAAAATAGAAGCACATATACTAATGAATAGATCTAATGTGGCTATCAAACATGTTCATCAATAAAAGATCACCTTACAACAATAAAGTTAATGTGTAGGAAATCAGTTCAGTTGAAAAGGAGAAGATGCCAAGATTTGTAAAATAAAGAAAATTTACAGTCATGTTCAAGGTAAACAACTTTCCAAAAAAATGCAAGGCACCACTTTGAAAGAAGTAAGATTCATATATTATTTACACAATAAAAAAAAGTAGTTCTCTAATCAAATGTTCCGAGGACTTGGCAGAAGGAGTTTATCAAAGGAGAAGAACTCAAATGAATTTTTCATACAGATTGCAAACTGAAAAGAACATAGATGCATTCAATATTTACAAATATTCAAGAGAAAAAACTCAGGAATTATATATGGAGAGTGCATTAATGTTTAGAAATATATAAACATTTTACGTTGAACCTGTATTTATAAGAACAACACTGAACATCGTAATGTTACAAGAAACACGAATAGACAAATTTCAAAATCATATAGCTCAGGTTTTTAAAAAATAAAGTGGTGAAAAAAAATTTAATATAAGATCTGCACGGAGAATTCCCATCATGAATCTATGAAACCAAAACTTTAATAACCTTAGAAAAGATTAACAGAATACAATATCAAAATACAAATAACCAGATCAAATATTAGCTGAAAGTATAGTATTGAATGAAAGGTTTCAAGAAATAATACAGACCCAGTTTTAGATCTTTCTTTAAATTTTCATCAAGTTTAAACTGCCTAGAGATTCTGAAGTGATCGAAAACCAAGGTTTTGAGAAGAAAATGGGAATTTTTTTTTTGAGAAACAAGCAAAGATAAACAAAACTTTCAGAATATCAAAGGATTAATACCCATTTTGGGTTATTAAAAATAGATGTTTTAAATCCACATTTCAAAAGGATACACAAACATACTAAAAAAGTGGTCATTGCTTAATGACATAGTGAGATTTCTACCAGATTTTAGTTGAAAACAAAATTAGAGAGATAAAGATCAAACATACTGGTTTTAGAGATGAAACCCTCAAAGAACATAATAATATTCCAAAATGACGACCACAAAATCTCTTCAAGCTCATTTTATAAAATGCCAAGCATGTAAACACAAGAAAATGCAAAGGAAATGGTGTATCCGAGCTAAGGAAGAAAAATTACAAGAATGAAAGATCACTTTCAAAATAGTGGTGGTCACCTAGTTACAGAGTTTTTTAGAACTCAAAGAATCAAAACATCAAAATATTCAATCCCTTGTAGTGTTATAAAATGCACAGAATCGAACTCAGAAGACATTTTACAAAGAAATTTGAGCTCGAGATCATCGTTAATGTCGGAAATGACCAATAATATTGTACATAACTTAGAAAAGGTGAAAGTGGTAGAAATATCTAAATATCTACAATCATAGATCTTTGTAGAGGAAAAAATTACACTGTTCCAAAGCTTGAAGATAAAAAAAAATAGCAGTCTAATAAAATTTTTACATGGCTACACCACTCGAAAAGAACAAAGTGAAATGAAAAAATGATATGCTTGAAGAGGTTTTTACCCAACCTAACTAATTTTGAGTTATCAATCAACGACCAAGATCTCATAGTATAGGATCTAAGGATGCAAGATGCTAAGTCCAACCAACTAAAATGCTAATATGAGTTGAAAATCAATGGATCCAAAGTAATGGTACAAGATAAAATAACAATTAAGAAACCACATACCAACCACCAGATCAACGATAGATATCAACTCGTACCACAAGATCAATGGCCCTAATCAAGTCATTACAATCGATTCAGGTAACCTAACTCACTCAAAGTAAGAATCAACGACAGATATATCTTAGGTATAGTTTACCAATGGTCGTCATATCACCAATTTTTATATAAATTTAAACTTAGATCAATACCATTGATATCACATTGCAAGGTGTTTTCCATCATGGGAAGGGGGCTAGCCCAATGATCTTAAAAAATTATTGCATTTGACATTACTAAGGTATAAAAATGATCTGATGAAAGGAAAATCAAAAGGTGGCTGACAACATGATGATTTATCTGATGATTAATCAAAAGGATCCTGAAGACTATTGCAAAGTTACCGTGATAAGTAAAGCGGGCCAACAAAATAGATAAGCTTTTGACCTTATAGTATCCACCATCAACTATGCAAAAGGGTCCTATGACCTTATATTTTCAAATGTGAAATAATTATTCTAAACTAAGTGACATGGTCAAATAAAATCCATGGTATATATCAAAATAATAAAAAGGTGACCATATTGATTATAATAAAGTATATATGTCGAGGTCAAAAGAGTACCACATCTTGGAGGAGTATACCAAAAAGGTGAATTATTACCTTGATATTTAGAAAAACACCTTTTTTCCAAGCATGTGTATTCCACAAGAACACCAATAATGCATACATAGAGGTCACTATTAGAGCTCATGAAGATTTAAGTGAAGTACTATTACTTTATTTTTTAGATAATAAGGTATTTATATTTTTTTTGCAAAGGTACTCAGAGTGGTCCCCACAGTGGGGTGAATATATTTTTCTAAACATGAAGAAAAAGGGAATTATTTTACTTGCGCATAATTTATTTTTGCATGCCTTCAGAAAAGGACAGAATAAAGAATAAAAAAAAATCCTTTTCAATGTGGGTGTATATTCAGGTGTCACATCATAGAGTTAAGTATGTTTATTTAATCATCACCTACAACACAAAGGAAATATTTACATGCACATTGGAGAATACTTCCACATCAAGGAAGGGTTAAATTTAGATAAAGTATTGTAGTTCCCACTTCCCTTTGACACCTTTTATTATTGATACTGATACTGCTGACTATATAATGGGCAATATTATAGTTTTAATTTACTATGATGTTAGATGTTAGAGCATCTATTATTATTGACTTGATTCTTATATGATGTGTGATGATTATTAGATACATTTTATATATAGATGTTGATATACTGTTAGACTGGGTTATATTATATATGTTGTTAAAACATGTGATATTTAGATATTTTGAGTAGACCTAGAAAATGAAAATTATTTGATGATGATATAGTTTTTGATAAAATTACAAATGATATTATTGTTTTCCAGGATGTTGTTATAATATATATATATATATTATTTTTGAATTATAATTATATTAATTTTGGATGTCTGATGTGGCCATGAGGCCGAAGGAGGTATTTGTATTTTACAGGCTAAAAATATCACAACAAACATCGGTGAATTTGAGACCAACCACTTTGGAATTAGAGATGAATTAAACAAGGTCACCATGGAAACTTGTATTTGTTTGTGTGTGTTTGATTGTGTTAGGGATTCTCATGGGGGCGATCACCTTTAAATGTGACCAAGAGTTATGTGTATTATTTATCTTTTTGATTCCCTTTTTTAGTGTGTATGTATTTTATAAGTGATGTGTCCCCCTTTTTATTTAAATAAATTGTGGTAAATTAATGTGAGAAAACATATTGTTAAAAAGATTAATAAATCAATTAGGACATAAGAAAGTAATTATTAGGGTTGTTGGTTCTTGTTTTAAATGTTGTAGTAATGTGTAAGAGATATATAAGTTAACACTCCACCTTCTTTTGAAATTCGAATTTGTCCTTGGAGGCTGATTTTGGAGGCTTGTGGGACAAGTTAAACTTGTCCCATACCTCTTAAATTTGCATACCAGCCTTACCTATGGATGGAGAGATAAAATTAGCCTTCATTATGAAATTTTATTGTAAGGCATGTTGTATGTTTTAATTGCACTTTCTTCATGTTCTAAATTTCAGTCACTATGGGGTGTGGGCTTGATTTGAGTTTGTAAGTAAAACAGTCATAGTATTCACCTACTTATTTATTATACCTTGGAGATTGAATTTTAATTTTGAGATGGAGTTGAGGATATGTGAAGTGGCATCCTACATGGATCCACCTCATCTTCTTCTCTTTTCTCTCCTTTAAATTCGAAATCCTTAGCTTTTTTTTGGGTTGCTTCACTTGTGGATGCATCATTTTGGGTGACTTCTATTTTTATTTTAATCCCTTGCTCTTGGAAGACAAGGGGGATTCTTATTTAATACTTGTTCTTGGTTACTTCAACTTACATTTCTTATTTTAGGGTAACTTCTCCTGGTTTTGAGAGCTCTTGCTTTTGGAGAAGATTGGAGATTGTCGCATACTTGTAGGTTGTTGATCTCTTGGACTATTTTGCATTGGAAAGCTTCCTATTGTGCAACCTAGGAACAAACTCCATCATGGAGGGGTAAGATCTTAGCTCTTGGAAATTATCTTCTTTATTTTTATGCATATGTGAATGGTTGACTGTTTGAATGTGTTGTTTTATTTGTTGTATGGTTGGGTAGATGGCCTAGGAATGGTGTAGGAGAAGACTGTGGGGCATTCGTGTGGGAGGTATAAGTGTTTTGGGGAGGAATAAGTGTGGAGGGAGTTAGGATTTGGGTTCCACCTTGTAAAAAATAAATAACTTACATTTCATTACTTGTTATGGGGTGCCATGTAATGCCCAGTAGGGCATCGAATCCCGTTCTGCCACCTACCCTCCACTGCCACCTTGGCCGACCAGGCAGGTCTTGTTGCACGTGGGTGCATTTGGTCACCTCCCAACCACCCTACCTGCCGACTGTATGACTGTCATGTTCTCTATCTTATTTGGTGTAAGAGAGTGGGAGTCAGTGGAGCCTTGACTTCCTTCATGATGATCTCGTTCTGATTCTCTTTCAATGCGTACAGGTGGGTGTTGGGCGCATTTTTCTTGGGCGTTTCTTTCTCCTAGCACGTTTCTCTGCTCTTGGATGGGTTGCGTGTGGAGTGGTTGAGAGGCCAGCTAAACCTATTATGTCCAGGTGTTTTCCATCATGGTTCAACCTTGGGCGCCTTCCCTGCTGGTCGCGTGGGTTCGATATGGCGGGTATAGATGAAGCTGCAGGCTAGGGAAGAAGGTGTGTTACCTCCACTTTCATTGGGTGTTGCGAGTTGTGTTCTGGTCAAGGATCCACAACACGGCCTACACAGTAAGTAGCCAGGCGGCAGGCATGTTGCAGAGTAGTAGAAGCCGTTGTGAGTGCTTCCAGCAAGCAGGTCGTCCAACTATGTTGTTAGCCGCTCAATATCGACTGCATCCTCAATTCGGGATTTCTCCTTGAAGGTATTTTTTATCAAAATCGACTGTGACAGTGAGAGAGTTACCAGGAGATCTGGAGAAGATTATTGCTGAGATTCTCTATTGTTTTCTTACTTGTTTTACGTTGTAACTCATGGAAGAGTATCTCATACAGGCAGATCTGTTTTTATCAGAATATTCACGAAGCACAAATTTCCTTGTTGTTTCATTTCTTCCACTCTTCCCGTAGATGAGTGTCTGTCTCCTTCTTGTGTTCGATTCCGGTGACTTCGGTCACACTTTGGCTCGTTTTTGTTGGACTATCAAGCTTGGCGATATCAAGACGGTTGTTTTGTGAACGGATCACTCGGTTTGCATTTGGAATGAAGTTTGGGTGATCCTGGCTGGCTCGGCCATAGCCCACAGAGTTGGTATATGGTGAGTTAATGTATAAACAATTTGGTTGTAAAATTAACATGAGACCTTCCTAGCGCGAGACCTAGCTTGACCCATAGCACGTGCTCAACTAGGGGAAGCCAATAAAATGGCACATGCTCTTTGTGTTGGTGACAGATCACACCCACAGGCATAGGAGATCTATGTAATGTTGGAGAAAATGTCTTGGGAGATGAAGGTAGCAGGATATTTTTCAGATCCAGAACATGTACTGAGTTTTTATCTTCAAAATCGATTATGTGACAGTGAGGGTGTTACCAGCAGACCTGATGAAATTTATTTACAAAGATTCTCTATTGAGATCTTACTTGTTGTGTGATGTAACTCATGGAAGAGAACCTCATAGAGGCCAATCTGTTTCATATCAGAATATTCATGAAACACAATTTGCTTTGCTATTATATGAGCTTCTTCAACGAGTCACCAAGTTGGCAGCCATAAAGTTTTCTGTTGGAATTATCACACCTTACAAGCTACAACTGTAATGTTTGCACCGAGAGTTTGATGTTTTCCTCATATCTGATGAAGGAAAAGGTTTATAGCCACTATTTTGATGGATAGTTGTAAGGTGGTTGTCTTGGATATCAGGTATCCAATTGTGCCTTTTGCAGATCTTCAAAGGAATCAAACTAGTGTGAATGCCCTTGCGTGGGCTCCTCACAGCCCCTGCCATATTTCCACCGCTGGAGATGATGCATAGGCACTCATATGGGAGCTGTCAGGTGCGAGTCAGCCCCTGGTAGAGTAGTGGAGGCCCTGATCCGATGCTAGCTTACACAGCTGGTGCTGAAATAAATCAGTTGCAGTGGTCTTCCTTGCAGTTGGATTGGATTGCAATTGCTTTTACTAACAAACTACAAATATTAAGGGTTTGAATTTTGTCTGGGTGCAATTGCTTTTCAACCAAAGCCTCTGTAATGTTTATAACATGGTTGTACGGTATGTTTTTATGCTAGCCCGTATGGAGTCTGTATGACCTGTTGAAGCTGGAGAAACAGGCAAGATATTTCTACACCTTTCTACTGCTATTATATTTACAATTATTGTGAAATCGAACCGCTTTTTCCTTGCATTGATTTGTTAGTTGGATGTCATCATGGGAGATTTCCCTTTTTTCTTGTTTCTTCTTGTTTTAGCTTTTATCGTTGTCTGTATGTTGGTCGAAAGGATGCGTGTGCTTTCTCCTCTGAATGTTATGTTTCTCTTACTTGAATGATAGACCTTCATCTGTTTTTTATGTATTAATTTTTTCTTGGCGATTGAGTTGCAAGTCATTATGTTGATCAACTAGTATTTTTGATATTATGGAAGTAAGTTACGATAACTATGAAGCTCCTCCCTAGCACCCAAGTTTTATTTTGACATTTTGTTAGCCCCCTCGTAAGTCCCTTTGATAACCTTTTGGCATCGAGAAAGAAAGGTTGTAGGATTGTGTGAGCAATGCGTGGGCTAGCCAACTTAGAGTTTTGGTATTAAAACTGGTAGAATGAAAAGGTTTGTGTGTAATGTGTTTTTCCGTCTCACGTGTTTAGACTCTTATACTATCTTTCATCTTGTTTATAGGCTTTTAAGGCCATCCTCAAGAAGTACCTTGACCATCCCTATCAACTTGAACCATAACTATCTTTTCGGATCAAATAAGCTGGAGGTTTCATTGTGCGAATCCAGTACCTCGTTGACACTAGAATAGTTTGGTCTAATCCCCCTCTCAGAATTATTGCTGATGGCGTTCTTCTATTTTTTTTCTAACTGGCATTATTTTCTCCCTTGTAATGTTAATGCTATTAATTAATATTGGTCGGATTTTATGCACGTAATTACCATAATAGTTTGTGATGGAAATTTCCTTAAATGTGATTAATATTCGGGAAAAACTCAGCTTTCATTTGATAGTCTTATGGATTCATTGCAGAAGGTTTTGTTTTGATAATGTCACTTAGAATGTATGTTTGTATCTATTTTTGTGATGGTTGAATGTGTTACCAAGGGTTGCCGTAAAATATGGTTGTTTTTGGATATGGGTAATTTATTTTAAATTAACCAAACATTAGTATTGTAGTGGAGGTTTGCAAACCTTTAGTGTTATAAAATTTGTTGATGACATTACTGTATACTCTTGTTGGACGGAACCCCCTTCTGCTCTCGCGTGTTTGCTACTATCCTGTAAGACTTTGCCCCTTCTTGGATGATTGGTAAATATCTTTGTAGTTAGTGGCCAAAACTAGTTTACTTTGCTTATGCTTCGAAACTTATGTTGTGTGGATACTCTATGTGATTTCAAGTTTGAAACTCATTTATGCATGGCTTGTTGTGTTAATTCTTGAAACCGTAGTTTCCCTTTTTCTTGGGCCTATCAGCTCTTGTTCTTCTAGAAATATAATATTATAACCTATGCATTTGGTACCTGTGATAAAATTCTAGATGGTTGGTACTTTATATCAAATCACACTCCTGTGATTGTTATTTAATTATTTACTTGGTGGGAATCCTGCTTTGTTAGATTGGTTATTCCTCCTTATAGGGCCAAGGGCCTTTCTCTTTCGATTGTTATACTTTCGTTGCTTTTACTCCTAACTAAAGTACAAGGTCTTCTCCTTCTTCGATTGGCATGATGAAGACTTTATTATAACTTGATGTGTTGATAGTGTTTAGAGGTTTGAACCAATTCTTGTAATAAAGTGCTTCCTTTTTGTGGTATTGTTAGATAATAGTTATGGTGGTTTTGTGTAGTCTTATCTTGCTCAGTTCTCGTGAACTGACTCTTGTAGAAAATTTGCTGCAGATGGATTTTGCGTGTAGATGAGGGATATATTTTTAGACTTTTTTCATAAACCTCAGTTGAGAAGATCCTTTTCTCGAAACCTTTTTTTGTTGATCAACTATTGTTAACGTCTAGTGGAAAGTTTAGAAGAGGATTAATGTCTTAGTATAATGTACTGTGGACTTTGTCATCTGAACTTTGGAAACTTTGTATTGTTTGACCATCTTTGAAATTATAAGAAAATTTGGTTATTGTTGTTGAGTGACTTTGTTGGAGTATCAGTATTTTAAGAATTGATGTAATCCTGTTTTGTTCTTGTAAATGAGTGTTGCTACAACCTTGCCTTGAGAATAGATTTTGACTTAAACCTTGATATGACTTAGTAATAAAGTGTCATAAGTAAACTAACATGGGATTGTTTAATACTTCTGGAAGTTAAATTAAAAGTTGTATTCAAATAAAGTAACGTAGGTCTCACCAACTTGAGAGCAAGAAATTCTTTACGTAATCAAGGGAAAGACTATCATTGCAGGTAAACTTTATAACATGATAACCGTAGCTCTTCTAGTGAACATTATTCCTTTTATGGTGAAATCTGTAGAATGACCCTAAGATAATATGAACTTTTAGTTGTTTAAAGATGATAAGATTTAATAAGCCAGAGAAAAGAAAATTGGAGACCTCACCATCTTTCTCACCACCTTTTGGAAAGTGAATTTTTACTCCTTGTTAATACTTTTAGTGAAGCCTAAGTAATGTTGTTGATAATTCTGGTTAAGAGCCCTAGCTTCAATTAAATACTGGTAATAACAAATGAGGTACTAAGGATGTTTCATCTCGACCTTCTCCCTCTAACCCTTCTCTAAGGCACCTTGTATCTCTTCTCTTAAGTGTGCTGAACTTAAAACCATGTTGTCTTGTGGGCAAGAACGAATCTTAGTAGCGTTAGTGGTGAGAAGATGGCCTTGTGGAATTTAAATACACCTTTTTCTTGATAAACGAGTTAAGAAAATAAATGTCATAATAGAGAAGATTTAAAGATGATTACTCAGTGTAAAAAGAATAAATGTAGCTTGGTAAGATGAATTGCATGAAGAATACCTTGAGCGTCCTTGAAAAACGTAAGCTAAGAATTGCAAGATGTCCTTTTAAAATAAATAACCCTCAAGAATATCTCATTGTGGTTGGCCCTAACTGTAAGTGTGTTCTGTGATTGGACTTGTATGTTGTCTTGTCAAAAAGAAAAGTAAATTGTCCTTGATAGGTGTGAACGTTTCCGTGCTTCCTTTATGGCCATCCTTGTATCAAGTTGTTCATAGTGTTAGTTGTATCCTTGGTGACGACATGTTGCGTCATGTTATGTGTCAATAAAAAAAAATTATCCTGTCTTTTACTGTATTGTTCATGTGTGGTTTTTTTGGGTCATTACACTTGGTATCAAAGCATAGGTTCATGCTCTCGAACCTATGGGCCGGATTGGTGTTATATGATGATGTTACATGGTGGTGGTGGTGTTACATGATGATACTGCATGATGATGATGATGTTGCATGATGGTGGTAGATATTGGAAGAGTAATGTGCTTTAAACGTGATGTGATTATTGTCGTAATTGTGATATTGTGAACGCACATGATGTATATGTCACCTTGTGCGTGTTTGTGATCATGTTGATATGTTGGGGATGGGAGTATTCTCTCTCCTTCTTGTGGATTCTATGAAGAGTTCACGTGTGAATTATTGTTTGTGGCGTGTGAAAAGAATTATAAAGTGGATGACATAGTGTTAGAGCATTGTGGCATATTGTGATATGTGAGTGTATCAATGTGTTGAATGACTAGATTGATGTTAAAAGAAATGAGTTGTATCATGATGTTTTTACCATGTTTTGAGGAAATGTGTGTACCACCTTCTTATGCAGCAATGGATGTTATGTTGAGATGTACTATGTTCATCGTATGTATGACTGTGAAAATATGTAATGCTTCATGTTGTGATTTTGGGACATACGGTGAGTGTATGAACCCTATCGTATGGTGATTGCACTTTGGGTGCAGAATGTGGTAAAGTGATGTGTTATACTCAGCGAATGTATGATTGTGATCTACATTGAATATGTACCATCATTGTGTTAGTAATGTAGTTACATGTTATGTTGTGAACCTTACGCTAACCGACCTTGAGGGTAATCGGTAGAAGTGTATGTTGAGAGTGAGGAATGGTGTACCATGGGTCAATAACTTGAGCTGAAATTCGGTTTAGTAGATAACAACCTATGATTCTTTCCTCTCTCCCTATGTGGTTGTGCGTATGCAACCTAAGTACAACTGTGACTATGTTTATCCTTGTCGAAGTGGTGGCAGGATGATTCAGATGGAGGTGATGACAGCTGTATTATTGATACGTATTTTGTGAGCTGAGGCTCAATGTTCCGAGTGCTAGCAACGTGTTGAGTACCCCTTTGGTGCCTAGATAAGGCCACACAGTTATCGTAATGTGACATTATTATAACTTGAATTTATTGATAAATTGAGCTTTTTACTTTATTTTGTAAGGACCAGCAGCTTTTCTTGATTGCCATGCTTTACAATTTTGGGCATTTCCTTGGTTTGTGGCACTAACATGGGGATTTTGATACTAACTATGGCTATTTGGCAATTTATTTTGCTTGAATTTGGGTCTTCTTTTAAATTTGGAATTTTTACCACCTTGCCCAAGGCTTGTACTTTGCCACTTGGAACTTTGATTGGATTGTTGTGTTGGTTCTATTGTCGTGATGTGTGGAATAGGGTCATGGGATGCACCATGAAATGGTTGGACCTATGGACCCGCTTCGTTGTATAGGGGTACGCCCCAAGGAGTTACAGATAACTAGCGGGTTTTTGAACCACGCGTTATTATGTCACTTGGGTTAGGAGTGTTCGAACTCTATGTGTCTTGGACCATAGGGTCAACTGGCCTCCTTGAGGGAGGCATAAGAGACTTGAGGGAGGAATAAGAGTTTGAGGGAGGCATAAGAGACTTGAGGGAGTCATAAGAGTTTGAGGGAGGCTTATGATATTTGTCTGTATGGTCGATGTTTCGAGAATGTTTTGGTAGTGGTCTTTTGATGTATGTGTTACTCATGTTAGATGGATATGTGTTGTGATGTTGTGGATATGTTACTGATTCCCTTGTGGACACTATGTACATGTAGCATTTTTTTGGTGTTATGTGAATTTGTTTCATCGATGCAAATTGAGCAAATGTTTGGTGGATTGTAGTACTCTTTTGGTTGAGTATTTTGTATGTCATTCATAGATGTGTGACGAGTACTATGTTATGTGGAGTGTGCCTATTCTATTCCGTATTTGTGTAACCTTTTGTGGTGTAATACAATATTGAAGTATATACTTGTGTACTTGTGAATCCGTAGGGTCTTGTGAACCTGATAGGGTGTTGTGTTAGCAGCTCATGTTGGGCACCCACAATAAGGAATAAATCAAAACTCTTCAATGATGATATTTTTTTAAAATAAACTAAAACTAGAAAGAATGTTAATGGAAAGAGACTAATGAAAATAATAAATAAGAAGGAACTGCCAATCTTCACAGAACCTTGAAAGTTAAAATTTCTACCAAATGTTCCTAAGGCTACTTTGTGACCGTGCTTTAATTAGCTAAATTTTGAACCGTAGAGTGTACTTTCTCCTTTACCTGTTCTTGGTTGCGAACCATTTCCTTCCTCTATGTAATGTTGCATCGAGGACGATGCTTTCTTAAGGGGAGGAGAATGTAATGCCCCGTAGGGCATCGAATCCCGTTCTACCACCTGCCCTCCACTGCCACCTTGGCCGACCAGGCAGGTCTTGTTGCACGTGGGTGCATTTGGTCACCTCCCAACCACCCTACCTGTCGACTATATGACCGTCATGCTCTCTGTCCTGTTTGGCGTGAGACAGTGGGATTCGGTGGAGCCTTGAATTCCTTCACCATGATCTCGTTCTGATTCTCTTTCAATGCATACATGTGGGTGTTGGGCGTGTTTTTCTTGGGTGTTTCTTTCTCCAGGAACGTTTCTCTGCTCTTGGATGGGTTGCGTGTGGAGTGGTTAAGAGGCCAGCTAAACCTGTTCTGTCTAGGCATTTTCCATCTTGGTGCCACCTTGGGCACCTTCCCTGCTGGTCCCGTGGGTTCGATATAGTGGGTATAGATGAAGTTGCAGGCTAGGGAAGAAGGCGTGTTACCTACACTTTCATTGGGTGCTGCGAGTTGTGTTCTGGTCGGGGATCCACAGCATGGCCTGCACAGTAAATAGCTAGGCGATAGGCATGTTGCAGAGTAGTACAAGCCGTTGTGAGCGCTTCCAACAAGCAGGTCGTCCAAATATGTTGTTAGCTGCTCAGTATCGACTACATCCTCAATTCGGGATTTCTCCTTCAAGGTATTTTTATCAAAATCGACTGTGACAGTGAGAGAGTTACTAGGAGATCTGGAGAAGATTATTGCTGAGATTCTCTATTGTTTTCTTACTTGTTTTACGTTGTAACTCATGGAAGAGTATCTCATACAGGCGGATCTATTTTTATCAGAATATTCATGAAGCACAAATTGCCTTTCTGTTTCATTTCTTCCACTCTGCCCGTAGATGAGTGTCTGTCTCCTTTTTGTGTTCGATTCCGGTGACTTCAGTCACACTTTGGCTCCTTTTTGTTGGACTATCAAGCTTGGCGGTATCAAGACCATTGTGTTGTGAACGGATCACTCGGTTTGCATGTGGAATTAAGTTTGGGTGATCCTGGTTGGCTCGGCCATAGCCCACAGAGTTGGTATATGGTGAGTTAATGTATAAACAATTTGGTTGTAAAATTAACATGAGACCTTCCTAGCGCGGGACCTAGCTTGGCTCGTAGCACATGCTCAACTCGGCGAAGCCAATAAAATGGCGCATGCTCTTTGTGTTGGTGACAGATCACACCCACAGGAATAGGAGATCTATTTAATGTTGGAGAAAATGTCTTGGGAGATGAAGGTAGCAGGATATTTTTCAGATCCAGAACATGCACTGAGTTTGTATCTTCAAAATCGATTATGTGACAGTGAGGGTGTTACCAACAGACATGATGAAATTTATTTACAAAGATTCTCTATTGAGATCTTACTTGTTGTGAGACGTAACTCATAGAAGAGAACCTCATAGAGGCTGATCTGTTTCATATCAGAATATTCATGAAACATAATTTGTTTTGCTATTATATGAGCTTCTTCAATGAGTCACCAAGTTGGCAGGCATAAAGTTTTCTGTTGGAATTATCACACCTTACAAGCTACAACTGTAATGTTTGCACCAAGAGTTTGATGTTGTCCTCATATCTGATGAAGGAAAATATTTATGGCCACTATTTTGATGGATAGCTGTAAGGTGGTTGTCTTGGATATCAGGTATCCAACTATTCCTTTTACAGAGCTTCAAAGGCATCAAGCTAGTGTGAATGCCCTTGCGTGGGCTCCCCAGAGCCCCTGCCATATTTGCACTGCTGGAGATGATGCGCAGGCACTCATATGGGAGTTGTCAAGTGCGAGTCAGCACTTGGTAGAGGGTGGAGGCCCTGATCCGATGCTAGCTTACACAGCTGGTGCTGAAATAAATCAGTTGCAGTGGTCTTCCTTGCAGTTGGATTGGATTGCAATTTCTTTTACTAACAAACAACAAATATTAAGGGTTTGAATTTTTTCTAGGTGTAATTTCTTTTCAACCAAATCCTCTGCAATCTTTATAACATGGTTGTACGGTATGTTTTTATGCTGGCCCGTGCGGAGTCTGTACGACCTGTTGAAGCTGGAGAAACAGGCAAGATATTTCTAAACCTTTGTAATGCTATTATATTTAAAATTATTTTGAAATCGAACCGCTTTTTCCTTGCATTGATTTGTCAGTTGGATGTCATGATGGGAGATTTCCCTTTTTGCTTGTTTCTTCTTGTTTTAGCTTTTATTGTTGTCAGTATGTTGGTCGAAAGGATGCATGTGATTTCTCCTCTGAATGTTATGTTTCTCTTACTCGAATGATAGACCTTCGTCTGTTTGTTTATGTATTAATTTATTCTCGGTGATTGAGTTGCAAGTCATTATGTTGATCAACTAGTATTTTCGATATTATGGAAGTAAGTTACGATAACTATGAAGCTCCTCCCTAGCACCCAAGTTGTCTTTTGACATTTTGTTAGCCCCTTTGTAATTCCCTTTGATAACCTTTTGGCATCGAGAAAGAAAGGTTGTAGGATTGTGTGAGCAATGCGTGGGCTAGCCAGCTTAGAGTTTTGGTATTAAAACTGGTAGAATGAAAAGGTTTGTGTGCAATGTGTTTTTCTGTCTCGCGTGTTTAGACTCTTATACTATCTTTCATCTTGTTTCTAGGATTTTAAGGCCATCCTCAAGAATTACCTTGACCATCCCTATCAACTTGAACCATAACTAGATTTTCAGATCAAATAAGCTGGAGGTTTCATTGTGCGAATCCAGTACCTCGTTCACACTAGGATAGTTATGGTCTAATCCCTCTCTCAGAATTATTGTTAATGGCGTTTCTTTCTATTTTTCCTAACTTGCATTCTTTCTCTTTTATAATTTTAATGCTATTAATTAATATTGGTCGTTTTCCATGCACGTAATTTACCTTAATATTTTGTGATGGAAAATTGCCTTAAACGTTATTAATCTTCGGGAAAATTCATCGTGCATTTGATAGTCTTATGGATTCATAGTGGAAAGTTTTTTTTTATTAATGTCACTTAGATATTTATGTTTGTGTCTATGTGTGACGTTTGACTGTGTTACCAAGGGTTGCTTTAAAAATATTATTGTTTTGGAAAATAGGAAAATCATCTTAAATTAACCGAACTTTAAAATTGATGTGGAGGTTTGTAAATCTTTAGGGTTATAAAATTTGTTGAAGACATTTTCGTATACGCTAGTTTGACGGAACCCCTTCTTCTCTCGCATGTTTTGCTACTAGCCCACAAGGCATTGGCCTTCTTGAATGATTGGGGAAATCTCTTGGAGTTAGTGGCCAAACTAGTTTACTGTGCCCTTGCTTCAAAACTTATGTTGTGTGGATACTTTATGTGATTTCAGGTCTGAAACTCATTTATACATGGCTTTTTTGTGTTAATTCTTGAAAACCGTGGTTTCCCTTTTCTTGGGTCGATCAACTCTTGTTCTTCTAGAAATATAATATTATAGCCTATGCAGTTTGGTACCTTTTGATAAAATTCTAGATGGTTGGTACTACTATATCAAATCGCAATCTTGTGATTGTTAATTAATTATCTACTTGATGGGAATCATGTTTTGTTAGATTGGTTATTTCTCCTTATAGGGCCAAGGGCCATTCTTTTTCGATTGTTATACTTTCGTTGTTTTTACTCCTAACTGAAGTATATAGTCTTTTTCCTTGATTGGGCATGGTGGAAACTTACTATAACTTGAAGTGTTTATAGTATTTAGAGGTTTGACCCAAATTCTTGCAATAAGTGCTTCCTTTCATGGTATTGATAGATAACAGTTATGGTGGTTTTGGTGTAGCCTTATCGTGCTCAGTTCTCACGAACTAGACTCTTGTAGAAAATTTGTTGCAGATGGATTTTGTGAGTAGATGAGGGATAGACTAGTAGATTTTTTGTCATCAACCTCAGTTGAGAGGTTCTTTTGCTCGAAACCTTCTTACGTTGTTCAACTATTGATAATGTCCAGTGGAAAGTTTAGAAGAGGATCAATGTCTTAGTATAATGTATTGTGGACTTTGTCATCTGAACTTTGGAAACCCTTGTATTGTTTGACTATCATTGAAATTATAAGAAAAATTTGGTTACTGTTGTTGAGTGACTTTGTTGAAGTATCAGTATTTTAAGAGTTAATGTAACCTTGTTTTGTTCTTGTAAATGAGTGTTGCTACAACTTTACCCTTGAGAATAAATGTTGAGTTAAATCTTGCTATGACTTAGTAATCATGTTTCATAAGTAAACTAACATGGGATTGTTTAATACTTCTGGAAGTTAAACTAATAGTTGTATCCAAATAAAGTAACGTAGGGGTCTGAGAGCAAGTGCTTCTTTAAGTAAGAAAAGGTGAGACTATCATTGCAAGTAAAATTATATAACATGATAACCGTAGCTCCTCTAGTGAACATTATTCCTTTTATGGTGAAATTTGTAAAATGACCCTAAGGTGAAATGAACTGTTAGTTGTTAGAAGATGATAAGGTTTAATAAGCCAGAGAAAACAAATTGGAGATCTCACAATCTTTCTCACCGCCATTTGGAAAGTAAATTGTTTGCTCCTTGGTAATACTCATTTAGCGAAGCCTAAGTAAAATCGTTGATAATTTTGGTTAAGAGCTCTAGCTTCAATTAAATACTGGCAATAACTAATGAGGTCCTAAAGATGTTTTCATCTCGACCTTCTCCCTCTAACCTTTTTCCAAGGCACCTTGTATTTCTTCTCTTAAGTGTGTTGAACTTAAAACCTTGTTGTCTTGTGGGCAAGAACGAGTCTTAGTAGCGTTAGTGGTGAACAGATGGCCTTGTGGAATTTAAATACTCCTTTTTCTTGATAAACGAATTAAGTAAATAAAGGCCATAATAGAGAAGAATTAGAACAAATTTCTCTTCAAAGTAAAAGTAAGAACTTAGCATTGTAAGAAGCATTTGTACAAATCATATCTAGAGTCTTAGCAAACTGAAGTTAAGGATCGAAAGAGGTTACATAAAAATAAATGACCATTAATAATTTCCTCATTGTGGCTTGCCCTATCTGTAGGTGTGTTGTCTGGTGGTGGTTTCTTATGTTGTTTTGTCAAATAGAAAAGTGAACCATCCTTGGTGGGTGTGAACATTTCGGTGCTACCTTTGTGGTCATCCTTGTATTGAGTTATCCACGAAGTTAGTTGTGACCTCAGTGGTGGCATGTCGTGTCGTGTTTGTGTCAAAAAAAAAAGTTATCTTGTATGTTACTGTGTTGTTTGTGTATGAAATTATGGGTCGTTACAATACTCGTCATATGGTCATCTATCATCACGCATATTGCATTGTCTTGTCTTCTATGTATTGCATTCACCTACCTGATAACGCACTTTAGTTCCTCAGTCTATGCTCGACTACTAAGGGTTTACAAATAAAATGGACCTTATACGCATCACACATTTACTCTTTGACCTTTCATCATGAGACAAAACTAGGCTAGTGACATACGCTTTTAGGCTAAATCGTCACCTATTCTATCATTTTTGTAGTGGTATACACCTTAGGTTACATCACCACTCCTTTTCATCTTGTATTGATATATGCTTTAGGGATAAATCATCAGCTCATCCATTCATATCATAATGATATATGCTTAGGCTAAATCATCACTTATACATCCATCTGGTCATGATATACGCTTTGGCTATAGGGTTCACGCACACATCAGTTTCTAGGTCACATCTCATCACTACGCATACACATTCATCACAGCGCGTTAGACACAACATACACTTCAACCATTTCCCGATGACACACTCTCGTTTACAGTTCATTCTTGACTGTTGATGGGGCAAACAAAATGAACCTCACTACACACATTTTCATTCACTTGGGGGGCACGCTTCTTGACTGTTGATGGGGCAAACAAAATGAACCTCACTACACACATTTTCATTCACTTGGGGGGCACGCGGCTCCTATCATTCCATATTGCATTCCATTCCATCCATCACAACATATTACATTGTCTTGGGGGGCATTTAATTTTGTTTACTTGTGTTTTGCATGATCACTTTACTACACATGTTAGATTAAAATATTTTATTTCATTATCTATACCATCCACACATGCGCGTTCACGTATTTGTTTAGTTTTGATCGCAAATAAATATCTTTTACATGCAGCATGGATGTCTACCTTCTACCCTTCCTACACTGATCGCTAAGGGCATCTACATTCGATTTTCACAAATGTTATTGTTTCATTTTGTACTAAGCACTTTAGCATTACTTGGTTTATTCATGCTTTGACATATGGGTTATTTATCTAACATGCTAACGGGTGTTCCATGTGCAGCACTTTGTTTTGCAGGATTTACATGTTTCCATGACTACTTCTTTTTACTTATTTGTACTTATTTTTCATTGCTTGCTTCTTTTTATGCAAGATTTTCCCTATATTTGGTGTGCACACTTGTGTGCACACTTGTGTGTTGTTGTGCGACCATGATGGTCTTGCATGTCTTACAACATCAAGAGTTATGTCGCATGTTTGTGACCCACTTTGTGTGGCTTACTTGTCTTCTTGTGTGTTTACACTACTTCATTTGGTAGCTTTTACATTGTTTGCATAGATTACACATTGTCTTCTTACATGCATGTGTTTTCATACTAACACTTGTTTTGGCTAGCCATCTGTGTTTGTGTGCACCTTGGTTTCTACCAAGTGCATTCCCTTCTCCCTACATGGTACATATTTCATGTGGTTGGTCCTCTTTTGGGCCACATTCTCCTATCAATGATGTCGTATGCGCCCCCAAAGAGGGGGGCATCATTTGGGGGTTTTTACATACTAACACATAAATCCTATACCGGTTCGGTTCGGTTTATATATAGCGATTGGGTTCAGACCAGACTACGAATCCCATACACAATGGATTTTACAAAACATGGTGTCCTTAGCATTCTGGGAAGTAGTTATAGGATTGGAGGTTACAATGGGTGTTCCTCCCTACACTACTTTGGCCAATGGCATTGAATCACCCAAAAAACCAGGACATATAGAGATCTCTTCACACACATTCATAGAAGTAGTTACAGGAAGGAGAATAATGCAGCTTTCTCCCTACAATTCCTTTGGCCATGGTCGGCGTGAGATCGCCCAAAAAACTTGTAGTACAAGATATCCTTCTACACTCTCTTTCTCGACATGGATCAGGTGCGACAAGTTCCATTTACATTTGTGTATTCTACATTTACATACTTTTACATGTCTTTTACATTGTGCTTTTACACATACATATTTGACTACTTGATCGTTTTCTCTTTGTAGGTCTAGTTGTATGAGAAACAAGCCATCAAATTGGTGGCAACAACAACAACAACAACGTCAACAATAACACTTCGCGATAGCACACACTTTACTAACCATGCAGGTACATAACACACCGCAGCAGCTACACACGCGTTCCACCCTAGGTTCACTCTCATCACTTTTTCTTTGCACATTTTTAATCTTTACTTTCCATGCTCCTCCATATTTTTTTCATTCCACGCTTTTTCTAGTCCTTCGGCACGTTTCTACTTCACTCTTCATGGATATCAGGTACACATCTCTATCCTACTTTATGTTACCGAGTTTTCCGCTCACCAACATAAAGTGGGAGAAAAATGTAGTCACAAAATCATGCACTTTAGACATTATTTATCTCGGTCTCATACTACTATTTAGAAGGTTCTTGAGAGAAGAAATTACTAATCAACCCACATCTTTTAGCCATCTTGTTTTATTGTATTTCATCATTACCGACCTCGTACACCCATATGCCTAGTCAGCTTCTAGCATCCCGCATTATTTTAGCCTCGACTAGGGGCGCCCAGATTAGTACTGGGGTGCCTGTAGGCGCCATGGTCCCACCAGGGACATCGCGGTCCTTTTTGCACTTACATCGCGGTCCTTTTTGCACTTTCCTGCCACTTTTTCTGGCTCTTTCTAGCCGTTTTACATCTTTATCTTTTTTTGTTGTTGGCCATTTCAGGGTTAATTACGAAATTAGTTCAAGAGAACCCTATAAATATGAAGTTTATGAGGCCATAATGAGGGACCTAGCATCACTTACTACTATCACTCATTTAGAGTTGCATCCATTTATTACATTAGAGATCACTTACATCAACATAGCTCCATCATCAAGGAACAAGGCTAGGACATCTACATCACACTTTATAGGGGAGAGATTATATTCTATTCCATACAAATATTCTATTTCATTTTCTACACATAATTATATTGCTCACTATTTCACAAAGTGCGATTGACACAAGAGCAACCTAAGGTACGTTCACACACACTTGCACATATAACTATATCGGGTCTGAGATGTAGTGCAGCGCTCAGTTAGTAAGTCAACCATTATGGCAGTTTGAGGTCAGTATGACCCCTTCATATGCACTTTTCTTTTTTTAGGGTTTGATGTATGTTTTGGGGTCTTGTAGGTCTTTCCTTCATCTTGGATTATTGGTGACATCTAGCACAGGACAGCGAATCTGATACAACACACAACGAAGGTTCCAGATCACCTCCCAACCCTGCAAAGATCAATTTCAGAGCTTTTAAACAGACCGGGGTGCTCAGATTGCAGACTAGAGCGCCCGCAGGGCGTCCCAATCCTCCTCAAGGCGCTCCAGTCAAGCTAGATCCTCCAAATCTGTCCTTTTCGGGACTTCTGCACAATTTTTCTTGCTTCTGTATTTTCCAGTCATCACTGCAACACTTTCCTGCAAGCATCTTGCTATGCAGCTGAGTTCTTTCCTCTTCCTTCTTGTATATTATGGTTAGCATTTCCTTTTGCATAGTGTTTTAGCTTACTTCCATGCTTCTTTACTGCATCTATTTACTTTATCATAGTTGTTCATAGACTTTAGATTAACTATCCCCTTACTACATAGTTAATTTTAGTTAATCACCACCAATTATCTTTGCAAGGATGTTGGCAGCCCACTAGGGTGCCAAGGGAAAATTACGTGCATGAGGATTAAACTTATACATGATATGATCATACCTACAACACCTAGACATGGTGGCCTCGCTCGTCCAACTATGACAGGGTTCGCAAAGTACTATTCACCACCTCATAAAACACTTAAGGGAATGATTCTTAGTAAGACTTGTCTTAGGTGAAAAACAAGAAGACGATTAACGAGATTAGAGTATGTAATTAACATGACCAGTGTTTTATACCCTTCAAAAGGATCAATTGGAAGGAGAGAGTACGATAGGGATTATAAGATCATTTTTATTTCGATAGTTTGGGTAAGATGAGATTCTACCTAGCATATGATTTTTAAGGAGATAAATCAATATTTAACATAGTAAAATATTAGTTTAATATATGTATAGACATAGGTACAACATTTGAGTACATCTTTTCATCCATTTCGACACTTATAAAATATAGCCGCATTGATATTTCATTTTTAAAATATACATAAGAATAATTATTTGAACGCTACATATCATTATTCTAAGGTAATACATGAATTGCAAGATGAATATAACCTTTTCAATGACAAATCATTAAATACAACATCTCGCATCCTAAATTCTTCTTATTTAGAGTACCTGCAACCAACACAGGGTTAGTCTTAAGATTGGTACAGAATTCCCTACAATCTATTATAAAATTCATGTATCCATAATTTCAAGCAAACCAAAACATAGAGTAGAGAGAGATAGAGATAGGGAGAGATATATATATATATATATATATATATATAGAGATCAATTCTTCACACATTCACATTCTATTATTATTTTTTCTATTTAATGCATAGAATAATAGAATATGTAACTTGAATGAAACATACAATTCTTACCCTACCTGAAAATAAAAACAAAAAAAAATTGATTGACCTCATACACTACACACATGGAGCGCCATGTCAATCAATGTTATCGAATGATATTTATAACATGATCCATGTTCATCAAGGACACCATGGGGGGGGACATTATATGAAATTTTGAATTCATTTTGACACCTTTTTGAGATGATTTGAATCCCATTATGCTTTTCAGTCACTTGTGATTACATTTCCATTTTAAGAAAATACAATTAGTTTTGGCCTGCGGTTGTCATGTCAATTTGGAGAAACTGAAAAAAACTCGTACCTACCTTTAGACCTCCATTGGGAGAACTATAAAAATCTGTTAGTTCAACAAAAATTATTTCAGAGGTTATTTTTTCAAGTGGGTTTTGGGGCCCACTGGTCGTTGTGCGATACAATTTTCTCATGCTATTACATGAAATAACCCTAGAGTTTCCTGAGTATCTTGCACCTTGATCATCGTAATCAACTTCCATCGGATGAGATAAATTATATGTATATAAGTAATTAAGTAGGAATCATTAAAATTAGTTTTTAAGGTTAAAACGAGCGTGTTTGGGGCCCAATTTATAAGCATTTTAACCTTTTCATCCAACTTTAACAAAATTGCAACTTTAGCTAGACCAACTTTCCAAGGGCTGCATTTGGCTTCTAACTACTCGTGGAAAATTTTTAAATATCATCTCGGAATTTATAGAGTATGAATTGGTCAATTTATAGTATGAATGTTTTTCAAAAATTATAATGTTTTGTCTCACCTCCCTTATGTCTTTGGAAATAATTATGAAATTGCTATTGGTTTTGAAAATGTAAATGGATTTAAAATGTATATAGATTTAAAATGAAACAAAAATTGATAGGTGAGGTATGTGGTTATGATATGGTGAATAGAAAAGAAAATAAATTCTAGACTTTCTCTCTCTAGAATCGAAAAATAAAAAGTATGAAGGAATGTAAAAGTTTGAATGTGTAACAAAATGATATCTTTCCTTCTCTCCCTATCTCTATCTCTTCTCTGCCTTGTTTTGAATTACTTGAATTGATGAATATGTTATTTTGTGCTTGAATGTAAGGAATTTCCATACTAGTCCTAGGACTAACGTAACGTTGGTTGCAAGTACTCTGAAAAAGAAATATTGAGAGTGGTGATATGTTGTAATCAGTGAGATGATAGTGAAATATTTTACGTTGATATAGATCAAAAATTCTAGATAAAAGTGAATTAAATAGATTGCATTATTAAAATATCATGTTTCCTCTTGGATTCTTACATTTCAAGCATTATACTTGGAAAACTAGGTGGTTTGTATCTTTTTTGTTTTAAAGATAATGTTTGAATACTAGTAGGTGTGTCACATAATGAATGTAGAACCAACTATGTTATCTAGATAAATGAGGAAGATAATTGACAGACTAAAAGGATAAAATGTGTACCATTTACTTCATGAGTGTTAAGTTAATTTGGATTGTAATGTTCTTCTTATGATTTACATGATTGAAACAATCACTTTCTGGATAGTTATTAGGGTTCATACATAAACTCAAATGTATGGTGGTAACTTATATTTATTAAACCATATAATGAATTTAGTATTTAACCTTTAACTACCCTCCCTCTCAATCTACTCAAATCCAAGTTTACAAAACTCTAACTTCTTAAGAAATAATTTAATCCTCACAACTAGAGTTCTTGTACTACACCTAAGAAAAGTCTTCAAAAGACCATTTCTATAACGTGAGAGTCTTTGTTCCAAGAAACAACTATGCAGTGTGACCTTACAATATATGGAGTAAGTATAGCTAACACTTCCTTGGTATCCTAGTGGAAAACCAAATTCTTATGAAGATAGATCTATGATTAAATTCATCATCAAATGAACTCTTCATAGGATCCAGACGACACAAATGGAGTTAGTGAGCTAGTAGTGCTATGCATTAAACTCTTGTTAATGATATATTTAATTCCTCATAGATAAATGTGTTAGCTTGGCTAGTAACAACATAAAAACTTGGTCTTTTATGAAGGTTTTATAGGATAAATATGTTTTCTCACCTTAAATTCATCTATAGTTGGGCATACATCCCTGAGTACAATTGGAATTAAACTAAAATTTGACTGATTAAGAGGTTAACTTGTGGGTTGAAATTGTAACTAACTCTTAGCAAACAAAATTGTTTTTGGAAGATGTTGACTTAAGAGAAATGGGGAAAGTGAAACCTTGGTCCTATAAACCAATGTGAGTAATTGCCCTTGGAACCATAATGAGTTACAAAAAAAAAGAAAATGTAGTTGGTTATATTCCTATGATTGATCTCATGGTAATATTTTAATGAATTGAGTGGATTCTTCGTGTCCAAGTACCTATGCAATAAAATATTGTTTTGAACCCCTTTGGTCCTCCTTAGATAAAAATATCGCTTAGTGTGTAGAAGAATATTACCTCATGTTGCTCGGAGTTTTTATGAGTTAAATATATTAGAAATATATTTTATTTTCTTATAGTAGGGTGTAGCGTCCACCTTGGAATGCTTTTGAAGTTAATATATTGTGAAATCTCTCTTAAGGTTATTTTTTAAATAAAATCTAAAGAATATTTACACAATGATCGAAATAGTTCCTTAGAAGGTATTTGAAATGCATGAAAGTTGTATTATATGTCTCACTTGTAATATTCATTTAATTCTTGAGTGTATAAGAGCAATGAAATGTGTTGTCTTGTGTTATGTTACACTCCATGTAGCATTGAATCCATTAGTGTAAATTATGTGTTATTTTATTTACAATTGTTCTAAAACAATTCTAATAGTGGGACCAAAGTGAGACCAAAGTACGACGTAAGTGGAAAGAGTATAAGAGTAAATGATATTTTCATTTAGGAATAAATTCATACTTGAAGTCTCTACGAATTAATTATGCATTATTATATTGTTAAGAATGAATATGATTTTCCCTTGGTGAGATAATTTTTTTGAGAAAACATAAAATGACACAAAAAAATTTTGTTGATCTTTCTTATTGGATGGAACTTCACAAATGGTATGCATTTGATAAGAAGATAAAATACAGGGTCAGCATGGTTAAAAAGAAAAAAGGTTGTGCTAGGATAAGACATGTGTCATAATATTAACAGAAATTGATGGAGACATGTCGCCATTCTGGAGAAGGGATATTTGATGGGATCTGATGAATGTAAGATCCATGTAATAAACCAAAGATGGTATTGTTTCAGTTCTATGATGAGGAAGATAGAGTCAACACAGTTAGAAGGAAATTTGGTGGATTTCAGAGAAGACAGATGGCACAATATCAATGACACGTAAGGCTAGAACAAGTCAAAATATTTTTGAAGTACAAAAATCTCGTCTATGACTTTGTAATTTTAAAATCATAGAAAATTTAATTTTATTAGATGAAAATCTCAGAAAACTATAGAAAATGACTATATGGAGGTTGTAATGACCACTAATTCAAGACATAAAGACCAGCATAGAAAATCATATGATAATTTATTTTTGACATGTTTGATGCATAAAATGATGTAAAAGGTGGCCACAAAGGTTATGGATAACTCTTCAAACAACTTGACTCAACGATGACCTTATGGATAGCATGGAAACAACTAATACCCATCAAGGACAGTTCACTTTACTCCTTGACAAGGCACCACAAAACAACTCAACCATAATACACAGTCACAGTTGGATACACTCCATGGTTTACAATCCCTTAAGGTTATGCATTTAAAAAAAAAAATTCAATACCTACCTTAACAATCTACAAGATTCATGTTTGGTTCAAGCATTATTCTCACAAAGGTGAACTTATTACTTTGGTAATCTAGACTAACAAGCCGAAGCACAAGATTTTTTAAATACATTCAAATAAATACTAACAAAGCTAACAAAATTCATTTGACCAAAAGGGACACCTTTCCTCTCTCACAATATTGCATAAACATGCCCAAGCTAAAAAAGCTTTATCCGGTCCTCCATTTCACAAGTGATGAGCATAAGCTCTAACTTAAGTGGAGTGCCATTACAACAGTTATCAAATCATCCTACACAACACTAAGAGAGTGAAATTCATCCCTAGTGTAGATATATTATATTCTTATGGGGTGCACAGAAAGAAAATTTTCTTCTCCCGGGTGTGCAAGCATAAGACAGGCACAGAAGAGACTCCTTTTTCTCCGGGGCACACAAGATGGGCACGGAAAAGAGTCATTTTCTCATGGGTGCACAAGACAGGCGCACAAGAAACTCATTTTATCATGGGCACACAAGATGGGTGCGCAAGAACATCTGAGCGTGTAAGATGGGCGTGCAAGATGTGCACGTAAGAAGTTCTGGGCACACTAGATGTGCGTGCATGAAGCTTTTCCTCTTTTTCAAACTTCAGAAGGCCATAAATTTTGATAGAGAACTCCATTTTTGGCATACGAGGACATTTTAGAAATATCTCAATATCCTTTTTTCACATATTCCTTAGGAATTTAATTTGGATAAAGGTTTAAGCGTAAATTTTGAGAAAACGTTCTGTAGGATTTTAAAATTAAAACTGGTAACATTTTGTTCAATTAGACCTCCTTCCTTTCTCAACATGCCAAACAGACATGGAGGGTTGTTCTTAGAGGAATTTAGGATGGATTGCAAGGTATACTTTTTTTTATTTAAGATCAATTCAAAAATTCTCAATTTTGACATCGAAACGACTGCAGTTTTTCCTTTGTTCAATTTGAAAGGATCCTTATCCATTTCCTAAGTAGTTTTGTTTGTTTGGGGTCATTTTAATCCTACTAAGTTCAATTTAATGTTTAAGTTTCTTATTCATTGTTGCAGGGGTCATTCTGTGCATTTTGAATAAAAACATTTGTTAGTTTGAAAACATCTAACAACGCTCCAAATCAAATAGCTTTTTTTACATTTACCAAATTCAAAATAAAGTCATTCCAAAACACTCTAATTTATTAATTTGATTCAAACAACGTATTCAAATTCCAATTTACAACTTCATATTTTCCAAACATTCATTTCTGTAGAACAGAGCATCATGACATTTCATCATACATATTCACTTTTCATTGTTCCAAACCAAGGTTTCAAAATTCATTGAAAACACAGATTTCCAATGAACACCAAATCATTTGAAAAAGGAAAAAAATTCCATTAATTCAAAAATGATTTATTTACATCTTCCTTGTTCCATTCCTCAATTTCCTTCCCATACATTCCAAAAACAGAAAACAGAATTCATCTCTTTCACATTTCAAATTTCAACTTTCATAGCCATAACAAAACATCTTTCCATCGCCAGTAATATAAAAGGTCATCCAATTAAAAGTGGGAAAGGATTACAATAAATAATAACCTCAACGAGGACTGTCAAAACTGTCTTTTCCTTTGCTCTCAAACAACAACATGAAGATCCTCCATTTATTTCAATTTTGATCACAACAAAGGCAGGGGAAAAGGCAACTGCTCTCCACCCAACCAAGAAATCAAATGAAAGGATAAGCCAGTCCTTCTTCATTGGCCCCTGAGACCCAACAAAAATGCATTAATAAATGTGACTCCAACGCATGGAAACAACATGATTCCAAATCATAAAGGCAATCTTTCAACATGCACATCTAATATTTAAAGACACACCCCAAAACAAAACAACAGTTTGTACAACCACACTAAAACATAAAAAACAAAACTCAGGCATCATGATGCAAGCCAAAGGAGCAAGAAACAATTGGGGATGCAACTTATTCCTCTCAAAGGGGAAATGGGCATCACCACCTAATGATACCAAACTGCCAAAATACATATCATTTTCAAATCCCTAACACACACCTTATGCCTCCCCCAAGTGCCCCTTATTCCTCACATTTCCTTATGCCTCCCTAACCTCTTATGGCACCCCCATGACGAGTAAAGAAATGCAAACTATTTCTTTTGTTACAAGGTAGAACCCAAATCCCAACTCCCTCCACACTTATAACTCCCCAAAAACACTTATGTCTCCTAAAAAATAGCACCCCCATAGTCTTCTCCTACACCATCCCTAAGCCATCTACCCAATCAACCAACAAACAATAACAACACATTCAAACATTCAAGAATTTACATATGTCATAAATTAGGGAAAGAAGAGCATTTCCAAGAGCTAAACTCCTACCTCTCTATAATGCAATTTGTTCCAAGGTTGTAAAACTACAAGCTTTCCAACGCAAAATAGTCCAAGAGATCAAAAATCTTCCACAAGCATGCATCCATCTCTAATCTTATCGCAAACAGTAAGAGTTCTCCAAAACCCAAAATAAGTCTCCCCAAAAATGAAGTGATAAAAGTGAAGCAACCCCAAAAACAAGCAAAAGAATTTCAATAAATAGAAGAGGAAAAAGAAGAGGATGAGGTGGATCTATGTAGGATTCCACTTAACACATCCTCAATGCTAACACCCAAAGTCAAATTCACTCTAAAATGCATAATCAAAAGTTATGTGAATAATATGACAGTTTTACTTACACACCCCAATTAGACCCACAACCCAAAAGGATTGAAATCAAAACATGTAGGAAAAGTGCGATAAAAACATTCAACATGACTTACGGAAAAATTCATAAAGGAAAGTCTAAATTTAACTCTCCAACCATAGGTAAGGTTGGTATACAAATTTCAGAGGCATGAGACAAGTTTCACTTGTCCCCAAAAGTCTCAAAAATCAGCCTCCTAAGGAGAAATTCGAATTTCAAAGAAGATGGAGTGTCTCGTACTCCAAAATAAACTTAGACATCTCTTACACAACACTTACACATTTGTTACAACATTTTAATTTTAGGCCAACAACTCTAAAAATAAATTTCTTATGACATCAATTTGATTAATTAATTTTTAACAATATGATTACCCACATTAATAACATACCATAATCAATAAATAATGAGAGGGTTCAATGCACCACAAAATAAACACATGCAAAAATTAACAAGGGGACCAAATAAAAGAACAAACATAAATTCCCATGGTCACATTTAAAGGTTATACCCCCCCATGGGAATCCCTAACATAATCAAACACGCCACGAATAATTACAGTTTCCATGGTGACCTTGTTGAATTCATCTAGACTTTCAAAGTGGTTTGTCTCCAATCTCACCGATTGTTTGTTCTGATATTTTTAAACAACAAAAATACAAATACCTCCTTCAGCCTAGTGGCTGCATAAGAACATCCAATTGAATATAAATATAATTTCAACGATCATATATATGTGTGTGTGTGTGTGTGTGTGTGTGTGTGTGTGTGTGTGTGTGTGTGTGTGTGTGTGTGTGTGTGTGTGTGTGTGTGTGTGTGTGTGTGTGAATCACATCAATCGTTAATACAATCATCAATATCACTTACAATTTCATCAACAACTATATCACCATCAATTTAAATTCTAATTTTCGTTTTCTAGCTCTACTCAAAATATCTAATTATCACAAGTCCAAACAACATCTATAATATAACAAGGTAAAATAGTATATCAACATAAATATATAAAAATTTCTTTAATAATCATCATGCATCATATAATGAATCAAAGTCGGTAATTACTTCATACTCAAACATCTAATCATCATACTAAATCGAAACTATAAACATTGTCCACTGATATAGTCAAACAGTGTCATGATCAGTATCAAAAGGTGTCAAAGGGGAGTGGGAACTATAATAGCCCCATCAAACTCAGACTGACAATAACAAACCTTCCTAGAAGTCATATGATTCATGACTGTACCTTCATGAACAAAAGCAACAGAACACAGGATCACATACCATTATGAGGACCCTTCTTGCATTGCAAACTATTGTAAGGTCCCCCTAAAATCCCATATGCTTCTTGTCCGATGCAATTTATGCACAGAATTTAAGGGAGCTTAGTAAGGGATGACATCCCAACTTTCTACATGGGAAGGTTAAAACAACATTTTGAGGAGATCTCAGAGAGTACCTCCTTATGTACCTATGGGTTAACCAAGATACAACACATAGCAATATGATCATGATGATCTTGTGAAGTAGTCCTTGACATTCTCCTTCATTTAGACTTATGCTTAGGATGGACTACCCATAATTTTTAGAAAGATCCACATAGTTTCCCATGGAATACAACATACAACAGTACACTAAATTAAGGTCTTGTACACTAGAAGCCTAAATTATGCTTTCTTAGTTCATTGTCCTTAGGCAAGGCTACCATGAATCAACCAAGGCCAAAATTGCAATACGACCAGACATGATTACTCAATTATAACAAACAACTTGAGGTCTTAATAAGATGAGGTTAAAACTGATAAGGAAGCTACACCTCCTTCAACATGCATCCCAATCGAGGAACCCTCATTCATGGAAAGAACCTTCCATAACTCGAGAGGGTACTATGTCCAAATTTATTGCATGCATAAAAATATCCATTAGAAATACTTTTCATGACCTTGTTAAAAGGTGGTTGCCTAATAAAATGATGTCTTTACAATATTTATCTTTAAGGTTCAAACACGTTCTAATATTCTTTAACCAAATCTGGAGCTAGTCATTATCCTTGTTTTGAACAGAACCCTCATGATATCACCTCTTTACCCTTTAACAACTAACATATGAATCCTAGAAGTAATCCATATCACAACTGTAGACATAATGGGATGTCTAAGAGATCATCTAGATCCTTGATCACTAGCTCTTAATAACAACAAGGAGAGCACAAGCATACCTTGCTAGCTGCTTCAAAGAGGACATCATATGTCTATAGGGACTCTTTCTCTCTCTCATGGGGGTCCGAATCCATTCTAAGGTGCATCGTATCAGAAGTTAATAATAACTGTACCCAAACATCTTGTGCATTTGATTCTAAATGACAAGAGAGGAATATCATCATACAATGTTGCTGTCTCGATCCAATGTATTCCTTCAAGAACATGATTATACTTTCTTCCAAATCCTTGATTTGTGCCTTTCCCAGTAACATATGTTCTTCCTCTCTCCACACTTACAAATATTCTTGGAGACACATCAAGGACAAGTTTCAAGACATGTAAGGATGCTTCTTCTTCATATGAATCCATACATGAGTCTCAATCCATATATGGAACCTTAATTTTTAGAACTCATTGAGCTCCTTTGGCTGATGAATAGGTACTTCATTGACCCAACAAATCTCATCATGGATCAGGCACATACATATATCAACAAGAAGGTACTAAGTAATTAGAACTTCACTACTATACCTCCGATGAGCTTTACAATCCTCCTTGGAGTAGGAGACATAACTATAGGTCTCAACTATACATTGTCACTCAATACACTTTTTGAATCTCTTCTTACTCTTATCAGACCTGTGGGACTTCTCAATTCATCATGGTCTGTAGTCCCTTATGTTTTCTGAAGCACATTCCTGTTTTCGAAAATGTCTTAATTAATCTTCCTCCTAGTATGACCTCACAAGTTTGTGTTATAAGGACCACTAAGGGGGGCATGATGATTTCACTGAACGTGTCTTTAACTTTCTAGAAAACTTAGAAAAAATATTCATCATCATTAATACTTCTAGGGGAGGGTCATCATCTACAAAGTGTCTTACCTTTCTGAGTTCCTTCTCAAATGTTTGTAGGTTTTTTTTTTAAATTCCTTCTTGGGAGGTTTATCCACACCTATCCTCATCTCATATAAGCAAGGACAAGATACTCATTCTATGTTCATCCAGTAAAAAAAGCTACTCAGGTCCTTGGATCTCCTCAATTATAGTTCTATGATGTTTAGGTGAGTCAAACTTAGTCAGTGAGAATCTTGAATCACGTACTGCACCACCAAAGATATCTTTCACTATTACTTCTCCTAATCCTCTAGATAGGTAAATGACAACTTGATCTATGTCTGATTAACTCTAAAGCAACCATGAGGTTCATTCTTATTTCAGCTTTAACACTTTCAAATTGATTTCTGTAGGAACTAGGAAACATTACAGAATTCACCTTGGAGTCACAACAATATTATAGATCACTCGTAGCTTATTCCACGTAGCCTTAGTAGTAACACATTGCATCAATTGACAAACTAGTGACTTTATCCAAGTTCTACACAAAATAACATTCACAGCTTAAGAAATATCATTAAAGAAGCATTGTTAGTTTCACTACATCTGCTTGGGTTTAACAATGTTTGAGGAATTGGTGAAGCCACTTACAAATCACTACCATATATCACATCCCGAGGAATAATATGAGTTCTCATCTTGATACTCCGAAATTCATAATCTTTCCTATCAAACATAGGAGATTTGCTAGTAGAGGAACCACTATGATGACTCACCATTTCTATGCTTCAAAGGATCTCCTCAAACTTGTTAAGGTTGTCTTAGAGCACATAGTATGATACCAATTGTTAGAAGCACAACCATTAAGAGGGGGGGTTGAATCAATGGGGAAAAAATTTCAAACACTTTAGACATTTACATCCATCAATTATTGAATTCAAATTAGCTATTAAACATGCATACATTAAGAACCATAACCATAGAAGAGAAAACGAGAACACAAGTACACAAAAACACCAAATAGAAGTGGGATACCCTCAAGGGGAAGAAAACCCACTGAAACAAAACTTATTTATCGGTGAAGAGGGAAGAAAAAAACACTTAATTTACACACAATACACAAATGGGATTAATTATGACCATAATTACCAAGATGCATACAATCCAAAAGTCACTACTTTATATAATGAAATAAGGAAATCCTGATAAAACTTAGCATGCCATCGAAGAGAAGCCACTACCAGGAAGACACTTTTCCACTAACATCCACAGCCAACCAAAAGTAGTCTGATCCTAACATAATTCATCAACCCATAATTAAACACCTCTACTCTGACGAGGTTCAAGCTCTTATCGGATTGTAAGATAATCACCACCACCGCTAACAGACTACCAACTAGAAAACACAACACAACGAAATCTCTATCTAACAAGGTCGAGAAATGAACAAGTCACTATAAGATCCTAGACACACACAAGGTTCCGTGCATCCAAAACCAAGGCATAACTTTAATAACCTAAGAAAACATTCAAGACACCAAGGTGTACCCCCATACGATGAAATGTCACAATACAGAAAATCATAAAACCAGCTTATCATCATACAAGAAAGAACCACCTAACGTTTAGCTAAGTAGCCAACACCATAATGAGATCTGAGCCACCAATAAAAATAAAATCCATGAAATTTAGACAACCAAGGGAAGTGGATAAGTAGATGTATTGTAAATTCTGAAAATTCACTCTAAATAAAAAATCTAAAAGAGCCTCAGAGGTTCTCAACCCAATAATAAAATAAGATGCTGGTCCTTGCTAAAATAACACAAGATTACGAATGTAAAACATAAAAGATAACACCACATTCACTCTGCAACCCTTCATGGCTGCCAATAGGGGTACTCTATCTCGAGGTTTGTTCTAATAACACTCACCAAAGTTTGGATCAAAGGTGACTCCTAGACCTAACATCCCACTTACTCACACGGGGATTGAGTCGCCAAAGCGACAAACAAAACTAACTCGTCTAACCGCTGAAGGAAAGAGGGAGATTTAGATGACAAAACAACTTCTAATTAACTCTTCCTGACTCCAAAACAACACCACTATTGTCCAACCACAAGAATCACAACATACAACTTATCATTCCAACAACTTCAATAAATAAGGGTCTCAAAATGGCTTAACGCATCATACAATTAAGTCAAGATTTATGACTTGTAAAACATGACATTTTCAAAGGGGAACTAAGTTTCCACTACACTAGAAATTCACAAAAATAAATTTAACCTAACATTCATAGTTACCTGGGTTTTGATGAAATGTCACTAAGAAAGAACAACAACTCAAACAACTTATTATTTTATTATGATTTTAATTCTGGCAGTTCAAATGAACAGAGTAATGTAATATTTCTTCATAGTTTTTAAAAAAATAAATTCAAACAAGGTTATTTTCTATATTTAAAAGTGTGCTAGGTTTATAGTTCATGTCTCATATTTTTTAGTGTGCCCAAGGGTCCAACATTTGAACCCACGACTCTGATACCAAGTGTAACACCCACTAATTCAAGACATAAAGACCAACATACTAAAGTACAGGATTTTTTTTTTGACTTGTTTGATGCACAAAATGATGCAACGGGTGGTCACAAAGGTTACAACTAACTCTTCAAACAACTTGACTCAATGATGACCTTATGGATAACATGGAAACAACTAACACCCATCAAGGATAGTTCACTTTACTCCTTGACAAGGAACCATGAAACAACTCAATCACAATACGAAGTCACATTTGGATACACTCCACGGTTTACAATCCCTTAAGGTTATGCATTTACCAAAAATGTTTTTCAATACTTGCCTTAACAATCTACAAGATTCATGTTTGGTTCGAGCATTATTCTCACAAATTTGAACTTATTACTTTGGTAATCTAGACTAACTAGCCGAAGCACAAGATTTCTAAAAGAGGTTCAATTAAAGACTGAAAAACCTAACAAAATTTGTTTGACCAAAAGGGACACCTTCCCTCTCTCACAAGGTTTCATAAACATGACCGAGATGAAAATATTTTATCTGGACCTCCATTTCACAAGCGATGAGCATAAGCTCTAACTGAAGTGGAGTGTCATTACAACAGTTATCGAATCATGCTACACAACACTAAAAGAGTGAAAGTCATCCCTAGTGCGGATAGATTATCCTTTTGTGGGGCGCGTAGAAGAAATTTCCCCAAGCGCAGAAGAGAGGTGAGGAAAGAATTTTTTCTTCTCCCGGAACACAAGATAGGCACAGAAGAGAATCCTTTTTCTCCTGGGCACACAAAATGGGCACAGAAAAGACTCATTTTCTCATGGGGGTGTAAGACGGGAACACAAGAGACTCATTTTTCATGGGCATGCAAGATGGGCATGCAAGAGGATCTGGGCATAAAATATGGGCACACAAGAGGCTCTGGGTGGACAAGACACGCTTGTAAGAAGTTTTGGACACAAGATGTGCACACATGAAGCTTTTCCTCTTCTGTGAACTTCAGAAGGCCATAACGTTTGATAGAGAACTCTATTTTTTTAAAACGAGGAATTTTTGGAAAGCTCTCGATGTCCTCTTTGCACAAAAACCTTAAGAATGTAGTTTTGTTAAATTTTAAAGGGTCAATTTAGAGAAAATAATCTTCAGGATTTTAAAATGAAAACTGGTAACATTTGACTTATAAAATTTTGTTCAATTCCACCTCCTCCATTTCTAAAAATTCCAAACAGACATGGAGATTTTTTCTTAGAGGGATTTAGGATTGATTGCAAGGTATAATTTTGTTGATTGAAGATCAGTTCAAAATTTCTCAATTTTGACAATGAAAGGACTTATTTTTTCTCTTTGTTCAATTTGAAAGAATCGTTAACCATTTCTTAAGTAGTTTAGTTTGTTTGGGGTCTTTTTAATCCTAATAAGTTCAATTTAATGTTTTATTTTCTTATTCATTATTGCAAGGGTCATTCTGTGCATTTTGAATAAAAACATTTGCCAGTTTGAAAACATCTAACAACGCTCCAAATCAATCAGGTTTGTTTACATTTACCAAATTCAAAATAAATTCATTACAAAACACTCTAATTTCTTAAGTTGATTCAAACAAGGTATTCAAATTCCAATTTACAACTTCATATTTTCCAAACATTCATTTCTACAGAATAGAGCATCATGACATTTCATCATACATATTCACTTTTTATTTTTCCAAACCGAGGTCTCATAATGCATTGCAAACACAAATTTCGAATGAACACCAAATCATTTGAACAAGGTAACAACTTCCATTAATTCAGAAATGATTTCTTTACATGTTTCTTCTTTCATTCTTTAATTTCAATATACAGAATACAATTTCCTTCTCATACATTCCAAAAAAAGAAAACATAATTCATCTCTTTCACATTTTTAATTTCAACTTTCATAGCCATAACAAAACATCTTTCCATGGCCATTAATATACAAGGCCATCCACTTCAAAGTGGGAAAGCGTTACAATAAATAATAATCTCAACAAGGACTTTCAAAACTATCTTTTCCTTTGTTCCCGAACAACAACATGAAGATCCTCCAATTATTTCAATTTGAACACAACAAAGGCAGGGGAAAGGCAACACCCTCAACCCAACAAAGAAATCCAATGAAAGGAGAAGCCATCCTTCTTCAATGGACCCCGAGCCCCAACCAAAATGTGATAATAAATGTGCTCTAACTCATGGCAACAATAGGATTCCACAAAAACATATTCAAATTTCACATTTAAAGACACATCCAAAATAAAATGTAGTTTGACACCACATTAAAACACAACAAAAAAACTCAGGCTTCATCATGCAAGCAAAAGGAGAAATAAACTATGGGGGATGCTAATTATGCCTCCCAAATGGGAAATGGGTATCACTACCCATGAACAAACCACCAAAATACATATCATTTCAAATCCCTAACATACCCTTATGCCTCCCCTAAGTAACCCTTATTCCTCACATTTCCTTATACCTCCCCAACCTCTTATGACACCCCATAATGAGTAAAGAAATGTAAGCTGTTTATTTTTAAGGTGGGACCTAAATCCCAACTCCCTCCACACTTATACCTTCCCAAAAACACTTACACCTCCCACAAAATAAACCTGGTAGCCTTCTCCTACACCATTCCTAGGACATCTACCCAACATCCCACGAACATTAACAAACATACAAGCATTTACATATTCATAAAAGGGAAATAAAACCATTTCCAAGAGCCAAGCTCTTACCTCTCCATGATGGAATTTGTTCCAAGTCCAAACCAACAAGCTTTCCAATGTAAAACAGTCCAAGATCAACAATCCACAAGCATGCAAAAAACTCCAATCTTCTTGAAAAGCAAGAGCTCTCAAAACCCAAAATAGGGCTCCCAAAAATGAAGTGATGAAAGTGAAGCAACCCCAAAAACAAGCTAAGGAATTTCAATAAATGGAAGAGGAAAAAGAAGAGGATGAGGTGGATCCATGTAGGATGCCATTTCACACATCCTCAACCCCAACAACAAATTCAACTTCATTCTCCAATGCATAATCAATAGGTGGGTGAATAATATAACAGTTTTACTTACACACTCAAATAAGCCCACACCCCATAAGGACTCATAGTAAAACATGTAAGAAAAGTGTAATTACAACATTCAACTTGACTTACAAAAATTCATAAAGAAGGGATACATTTAAATCTCCAACCATAGGTAAGGTCGGTATACAAATTTAAGAGATATGGGAAAAATTTAACTTGTCCCACAAGCCTCCAAAATAAGCCTCCAAGGAAAATTTTGAATTTCAAAGAAGATGAAGTGTTTCATACTCCAAAATCAACTTACATATCTCTTACACATTACTTACACAATATGATGCATGACGATTATTAGAGACATTTTATATATTAATGTTGATATACTGTATGACATGGTTACATTATAGATGTTTTTTGGACATGTGATATTTGGATATTTTGAGTAGACCTAGAAAATGAAAATTGAATTAAAATTGATGATGATATAGTTGTTGATGAAATTTTAAGTGACAATGGTGATTGGCTTGATGATTTTTGTGATTCACACACACACAGACACAGATATATATATATATATATATATATATATATATATATATATATATATATCTGCGTCTGTGTGTGTGTGAATCACAAAAATCATCAAGCCAATCACCATTGTCACTTAAAATTTCATCAACAACTATATCATCATCAATTTTAATTCAATTTTCATTTTCTAGGTCTACTCAAAATATCCAAATATCACATGTCCAAAAAACATCTATAATGTAACCATGTCATACAGTATATCAACATTAATATATAAAATGTCTATAATAATCATCATGCATCATATATGAATCAGAGTCAGCAATAATCCATGCTCTAACATCTAATCATAATACTAAATAAAACTATAAAAATGTCCATGGTATAGTCAACCATGTCATGATCAGTATCAAAAGGTGTCAAAGGGAAGTGGGGACTACAGAGGTCATGAATGTGTTACCAAAGAAATGAGATCAATTCATCATGAAGCGAAGGATAAATTCATGACAAAAGTATGTCTTAGTCGGAAAAGTATGAGAAGAAGCTAAAAACTAATGTAACATGAAACATCATTATTTGAAGCAAAGGAGCTCATGGAGAGGCTCAAAATTTAGTTTCATGGAGTATTTGAAGAAATTCCATTTTTCAACCTACAAACACAAAGTTCTATGAAGGAATAATGGGCATGTGAAGAGTCATAAAACATGAAAAAGTCAAAAGTCGTGCCCAAGAGTCTTGTTTGATTATTTAAGATAAATTTTTAGCATGAAAATGTTTTTGTTGTTGTAGATAGAGAAATGATATGTTTTTGAAAGTTTAAATCTCACTGAAGAGAAGATAAGAGGGGTTCTAGTGTGCTAAAACTATGGAGAATTAAGAAAGTAGAGGAGAATACAAGTGAGCTGAAGAAGTAGTCGTAATAAGTTGTAGAAGACAACATAGTAAAGTGATAAGAATTATTTGTAAAATTCTAAGTTACAACTTAGTATATATGGGGTTAAACCCTCATTATAGGTAGTATCTTATAGAAGATTAGTTGTTGCTAGTTAAATTTTTTGGAATTGAAACTTATATGTAAATTAAATCTTACTAAAGGTCAAGTAGATTGTTTGCTAAATTTGAGAGTTTTAGCTCTTGGTTGAGTTGAAGCTCCACCATGAAATCATGTAACATTTGCAAGGAATTTTTTTCCTAAACCTAATTCTTTGTTTTAGTGGGGTTTTTTCCCTTATGAGTTTCCCACCTTATATTTTGTCTTTTCATGTGTACATGTGTTTTTTTGCTCTCTTTCCTTTTCATGGTTGAATACTCATACTCTTCATGGTTAATATACTTAAGTCTGATTTATTGAATAAATGTGAATTGGTTTAAAAAATTTAGAGAACATTAATTCAACCCCCTAGTGCCTTGATTTCTAACCATTGGTGTTAGAGTGAGGTACTCTTGAAACAAGTATAGTAGCTTCGAGTATATCCTTCCTGGAACAAAAGCATGGATTTTGAGGTACAACACACCTGCATGAGACATGAAAAATAAATGATATCCTTGAGAACTAAATTAGAGGAAGTAAGAGAGAGATTTAAGATGTATAACAAGATGGAAAAGAGCTCTGAAACCCTTAATGTAATGCTTGATAGACAAAATCTAGTAGGTGATAAGACTAGACTAGGCTTGACTAAAGAAGTTATGAAGAAGTGTGAGGATAATAAAATTTGTTCAAGTAGATACTCAAACATGAGGACAACTAAGGGAATAAATTATAGAAGGCATAAAGAAATTAGGTAGCCTAATTATTTTAGGTATGAGATAATCTTTAATGGATATTAATTTTCATGTCATGGTTTTAGACATAGAGATTGGGACTGCATGAATAAATTTGAAAGAGAACACGCTTTGAGATGGTGTAAAACTGAATATGAGAAGAATATAGTTTGTTTCAACTACCAAGATAAATGACACATTGCAAGATATTGGTTAGATGAACCAATGGGTCAATTTTTGGAAGATGAAAACTTAAGAGGAATGAACCATGTTGTGTGTTTTAATTGTCATGGACAAGGTCATTTTGTAATTCATTTTCATGCATATCCCAGATATAGCAACGTGTTGTAGACAATGGAAAGAAAATGAAAAGAGATATTCAAGATGAAGACACATCCTAGAATTGAGACTAAGTTTGCCAAGTGTGAGAAAACCATAGGAAATAATATCATGAGGTATGCATATCAGGTTAAGGAAAACTGTTCTAGAGTAGAGGAAGCAGAAAATTATAAAATAGTAGTGTGGTAAGATTATGCATGTTAAATAAATACATCAAGAATTGATGATCAAGCCAGTAAAAATGAGATAAAACCAAGAAAAAACCATGAAAAACCTTCAATCATAGTTAATAGAAAACAAGGAAATGAATCTCATCATGCATGCTTGACAATCATTGAAGGATTAAAAGATGGAGGTAGAACGTATTGCAATACATCAAAGAAAATTGACAACGTTTCAAATGCAAGAAAAGGAAATTTTAAGCCATCATGATCCTTTGTTGACTATCTTTTATTTTGAAGTCATCCCACAAGGAGGTGTGCATTCTCTAGGATTATAGAAGGCCTAAATATTTTAAAGGAAGCATTGTGAGCTTTGAAATAACATTACCATCCTGAAATTGTAAAACAAGTCCTCTCCATGATGATGTTGATTCAACAATCCACAATAGGATTTTATCTTTAATAGGTGCTAATTGGTGTCTCTACCATGTTTCCATGGTGTGTAAGATTCAAGGATGTGTGTTTTTTCCCATGTTCAAGTTGTAGTGCTCATTCAAGTTTTTAAGCGTTCATGTCAAGAATGTGTAGTCAAGAAGTCTCAAAATCTAAGCTTTCCTTCTCTTTGCTATCAAGATTAGATCATTGTCTGTTTCATCTATTCAAGGTTGTTATCAGGTAATAGATAGTTTCTAGATAATGTGATTGGCGTTTAAATATGCCAAGTGTCTTGAATCTCTGATCATGTCCAATTTTTTTCTCACTTGTATATAATGATGAGTAATCTTAATATTGCAAGATAGTCATGTGTGAAGTACACGTCTTAGGAACCTCAAAAGTTATTAAAATCTATGTTTGAGTCTGAATTGTGAATTTAAGATAAACATCATGTTATTATTTTTCTTCAAAGATGAGTGACCCATCAGACTATGCACAGAAGTTCTCAATAAGAAGAAAAATGTGAAATCTATGTTCAAGTGTGTCAAGAGTGTTCCTTATTGTTAGAATTGTCAAAGTGTCAAGTATGAATGGTATCTATTCTTTGTTAAGATAAACGTATATCAAGGAGTATGACCAAGGAATTGATCTAAGGATAAAGTCTCAGTGCAAGATTTGAAGACAAGATTCATCAATAAATATGATGAAGAGAATGAATAAGTTGAAGCAAAGTACTATGGTTTTTTCCTAGCATAGAACTATGATAGATGGTTGAAGTTGTCATGAAGTGAGGACATCAAGTAACATTATAAAGGTACAAAATGTTAGAAATTATATCATAAATCTAAAGGCATAAATGAGATGCATCAAGCCTGTCCCTTCCCATACAGATGGTGTGAAGAATAAGTGCACTCAATTGAAGCCTTTAGGAATTCAAGACAATCAGTTAATTAGGTCACCATAGAGTAGTATGGGCTATATGGAAGTTTTTCAGGAAATTATTTATGCCTTGGTAGTATCTAAACAAGTTAGGAATGAGCCAAACTAATGCCCTAGTTAAGGAAGTCTTAGTTACAAGTTTTTCATCAAGCTCATACAAGCAAGTAGAGAAAGGTAAGATTTGATATCATATGTAATAAAGGTGATGATCGATCATGTCCAGGAAGGTGATTTTAAGTTTTATATACTCTTATACGATCATGATGGTGAAGTGTGAATGAGAATAAAAAATAATATTATGAACACCATTGGGAAACACCATGTAAAAATGTTGAACGTGACAATTATTGAACTTGAAGAAAGATAGTAAGGGAAGAAAATGAATGAACCATGTCCATAATTTATGTATACTTTATTCTGGTATATATAAATCTACAGTGTCATACTGATTATCCAATGATTGAAAAAGTATGAAGATTTCCAAATGAATAAGCTACATGTTTGGAAATGAAGTTTAAGACGAGGGAGTCATTCTACTCTCTCACACAATTTTTGAAGACTATCTAGATGGTTTGAAATATTTTGAGAGTAAAAATGAAGATAAATTACAAGGTTGATGGCTTAATAACAAAATCAAATGAAAACAAGGTTGAAATCATTGAGAAAGAGCTTCATGGTAGGAACATTGACGGAGCAAGAAGATAATACTTGCATTCTTGAACATGCTTGAAAGAAAACTAGATGTTGGAAAAGACTGAGTGAAGTTTAGTTTGGTAAACTCTTGAGAATCTAAATAAGGAGTTAAGTTATAAAGTGTTTTCAAGAATATTAAGGGAAGTGAAGGGCAACTAAGGAAGATGATAATTTTGGGTAGCTTTAAAATTTCATATCCTTGGTGTGGACAAGATGTGTGTTCTTAGCATGAAATGGAAAGCTTAAAAAAGATAGTAAGATATTATTTTGATGCATTTTATTGATTCTTATAAAAATGATTTGAGTTAAAAACAACATGCTAGGTAGTGGAGAGGTTTTAGGAAGCTAAAGGCCAAAGAGTTGGTAGTGGAGCCGAAGAACTAGTGAAGTGGAATTGTAGGAAATAAGAAAGGGCAGAGTATACTAGAACAAAACATCAAGTTTTTAATATGGTTGAATGTAAATTGAAAGCTTGATTTCGTGTAGCTTCATGTGAATAAATATGATGTGATTCCAAGCGTAGTAGTATCAGCTTGTTTTTTTTAACACGATGAAGTGAGATAGCTAAATATGGTGAGAGAGTTGAATTTCCTTCAAACGAATTTTTTTTGTGTCCAAGGGGGAGCTTGGATTAGTCAAGTAGAGATAAATTATGGCTGGTACAAGTGCAAAATAATGAGACAACAAGGTATGAGGGAATATTATGTTGTTTTGACATGAATACTTGAAAGGAAAAGTCTAGAAGGTGATAAAGAGCCAAGGTGATGCCAACAAATAAAGACCAAGGAAAAAGTGTGAAGAGGATTTTTTAGCTAATTATATTCTATCAGTCAAAAGAGTAGCATCATCCAAGGGGAAGTCCATTAAGGTAAGTTTGTGATTTGTAAATATTTATCTTCATGTTTATCATGTTTTTGGGTGTTTTCACCTTTGTCATAGATGTTAAAGGGGGAGAGAGTATTGTCATAAATTAATGATGAATACTTTGAGCATTGTGGTGAAGGCTTTTTCCATCAATGTTTCTGAGCTTTTTTCCATCAATGAAAAAAGGGGAGATTGTTGAACATTGGTCATTGGTGTTGTCATTGATGTCATGTGGCATTGATGGAAAATGTATGAATGGTGTATTAAATCTTAGTCAAATACATGAAGGTTGATTGGTAGTATCTTATTAATAATGGTTGGAGCTCACAAAGAGGTCTTTCATGAGAAATGGTTTTTAGTGCTCTCTTATTAATTTCTCAGTGTTCAAACTGGAAAATAATATAGTAGGCTATGGTATATGGTTCTCTTTAGGTATGAAATTTTTACAAGATTGGAAAGCATAAATAAGCAGTGTAAATGAAGGGTGAGAATGTGCTTAATATAGAAAAGGGAAGTTTGAGCAAGTTGTGTAAATATTTGGATATCCCAAAGTGAAGAAATGTGATTGACGTGACCTATAGGTTTAAAACATTTTTTCACCATGTGAAAGAGTTTTTGGAGGTTGTGGACTTTTGTATCTTTAAGAAATCAATGATATTTTCCATCGAGTCCAAGTTTGTGCACTTTGAAGCTCTTTGGAGGAAGTTATGGTCATTCTAAGTTTTACAAATTGCATTGAATGAAAACAAGAAGACATAGTAAAAAGAAGAGACACGTGGCTGAAGATAGATAAGACACATGAAAAAAATCAAGGATAACGTCAGTGAAATCTGAAAGAAACTTGAAAACATTAGATGAATATATGAGGATTCATTTGATTGGCTCACTTATCACACTATGACAACATTGACACCATGAAGGTGTGTGGACTAGTCCAATTTCTTTGTGATTCCCACTTATAAAAGAATCACAACATGAAGGTGCATGGACTAGTCTGATAGGTTTAAGATTCACATCCAAAAAATACAAAAACAAAAGACGTGTGTGGAGATTTTTGATTGATTTGTACTTTGCACATAAAAGATACTGACACCAAAAAAGTGTGTGGATATTTTTTACTTGATGGAATTTCAATAATGGTATGCACTTGATAAGAAGAGAAAAGAAAAATTCAGCGTGGTAAAAAAACATCACTATGTTAGGAGACAATAGGTGTCATAATATCGATGGAAAATGATGGACATTCCATTGAAAAGAGAGCAGATGGGATCTAACGGATGTAATATTCATGGAATAAACCAAAGATGATAGCATTTTTGGTCAGCAACGAGGCTGAAAAATTCAACAGGGTCAGAAGGTAACACAATGGAGTTAGGATAAGATAGGTGGCACAATATTGATGACACGTAACACTAGAATAATTCATAATATTATTTAAGTACAAAAATATCATCTATGACCATGGTGACAACTGTGCAAGTTGAAAACCATCAAAAATCAAATTTTATTCAATGAAAATCTTCAAAAATTCCATGAAATAACTTTATGGAAGTTGTGAATGATTTTCTAAAGAAATTAGATTGATTTATCTTGAAACGAAGGAGATATTTATGACAAAAGTTTGTCTCAGTCGGGAAAGGCTCAGAAGAAGATTAAAATTCATGGAACATGAAACACCATTATTCAAAGTGAAAGTGCTCATGTTGAATTTCAAAATTTGGTAGCATGGAGTACTTTGAAGGAATAATGGTCATGTGAAGAGTCATAAAACATTAAAAGTAAAGATTTGTGCGTATGGACTTTCTTGTTTAGTTAAGATCAAATTTTTAACATGAAAATGGTTTTGTTTCTACAGAGAGACAAATGAGATGTTGCTAAAAGTTTTGAGATTACTGCAGAGAAGATAAGAAGGGTGTTAGTGTGCTAAAACTATCAAGAATTAAGAAACGAGAGGAGAAGATAAGTGAGTTAAAGAAGTGGTCATAATCAGTTATGGAAGACAACACAGTAAAGTGATCAATTTTTTTATGAAATCATAAGTTTCAGTTTAGCATATAAGGGGTTAAATCCTCCTTATTAGTAGTAGCTTAAATAATATCAATAGTTACTCATTAAATTATTAGGAGTTAAAGCTTCCATGCAGTTGAATTTTGCTAAAGGTCAAGTAGCAACTTGAATAAATTTTGGAGTTATAGCTCCAATTTGAATTGAAGCTCACCCATGAAATCATGTAACATTTGTAGGTCATTGTTTTTCCTAAGCCTAGTTCTTTGTTTCTGTCCCTTACGGGGTTCCCACCTCAAATTCTATCTCCTGATGTTTACATATGTGATTGTTTCTCTCTAATTAACTAAAAATAAATCAAAGTAGCTAGCTATGAATAGTAAATCTAAATAGAAATTATATGCCATATTGGAATGTCATAATTTGGTTTTTTATGTTTGGAATATATATATCAAATAAAAAGGTAAATAGAAGGATATGTTACTAACCTGTAAATAACATAACTCACTATGTCGTGGACTGTAATAGACTGGTATGCGTACCAAGAAGACTATGACAAAATGACCTCAAGAAGGGAAAAAACAGACTGTTTTCCTATACTGAGATGCCTAGAGTGGTTCTAGGGTGCCCCAAGGTGCTGTTGATGCAAAATCATAGCACCCCTGGATGCAGATCAGGCTTCTAGGTTGATCACTCAGGCATCCAATGTGATTGCACAACATTGAATCCTTTCTCCAGGTGTGGGACCTGTAAAATTAGAAAGGAATCTCCAGAGAAGGCTGGTTCCTGCTCCTAAACTACCTGCCACAATCTATTCCAGTGCAGGCAAGCTAATCTAATCCTAATCTAACCATGCCAAGCAGATAGAGAGAGAGAGAGAGAGAAGGGAAAAATAGCAAAAGCCTACACTAAAACGGTGATACACTAGAGAAGGAGAATGTTAAACCTCTATCAAAACTACCATGGGACAAAGAGAGGTGAGCAATGGGAAGGATGGATAGATGCATCACAGGCCCAAGGATAGATTTCACACAAAAAATGTCCCAAAACTCCATGAACATAGCTCCAGACCTGCAATGAACATTCAAACATGCACAAATACCTGCAATGAAGAGAGGTAAGAGGAAAACAAGCGAAGAACGAGCAAGGATGGACATATGCATCACAAAACACATTTTTTGTTGCTCTAGAAGTTTGCATAGAACATCATTTCATTAGTAAAAGGAAAAAATGCCATTACAGAGCAGGGAGGAGGTTCAAGCTCCATTTTCAACCCTAGAGAAGAAAAGAAGGGAGGGAAGAGTAGAAAAGATGAACAACTTGTTATGTCCCCCTTTTGAAAGAAGCCCCTCTATACAATATATAGGAAGAAAGAGAGAGGGAAGAGAGGAAATTCGAAACTACCACAACCACTTCTAGGTCACATTTTAAATCATCTCATTATGGTAGAAGCGGTAGATCCTAGCAAAACGGCGGGTTGTCTGCTGCATTAAAGGTGGTTGTTAAAGCGTCACTTCTGGCATTACCATGCGTCAGATCTGTTTCTTAACTTTCTCTCTATAGACTACACCAAAATACAAGATTGATCCCTGAATCATGTAGAGAATTTCAACAGTTTTCCGTTGATATAAAGAACGTGCAAATCCGAGCTCTGGATCAAAAGATATGACAATCTGAAGATTTAGGGCACGGAACAGACCAAAACGGATTTTGAAATATTTTCCCGCGCTTCGCCACCTGGATGACACGTGGTAGGCTCTGATTCGCTGAATAATTCTCTCTCCTCCACCTTTCCGTGGGCTTTCCTTTGAAATTTGCTTATGGGCCCTAACTGGGACACGTGGCACTATCCCATTGGTTCGGGCTGACCCTTTAAAACTCACCCTTTGACTTTTTGACCTTTTCCCTTGTGACACGTGTCATGATTTGATTGGTCTGCGGGCTTGCCGGCTCTTTCGTGCCCTTCGCATCTTTTTGTCCCGGATGTCCCAGTGCTGTTTGGGACAGAAACCTCCGATCCACCCGAAATGGGCTTCCTTGTCCCTTATCTGCCGATGACACATGGCGTAATCTGATTGAATCTCGACTTTTTCAGCTATTCGCATCCCTCGCGTCCTTGTGGCCAAGATGTCCCAGTGTGAAAGTTTCCCGTTCTGGACGAACCGGCCAGTTCGCGTCTTTTGCGTCTATTTGTCCCAGATGTCCCTTTGCTGCTTGGGACAAATTCTTCCGAACCGCCTGAAATGGGCTTCCCTTGCTTCATCGCTTCACCTTTTCGCGCCCTCGCGGCCCAATTGTTCCTTTGTGAAAATTCTCTATTTCGAGTGAACCAGCCGATTCGCGCCCTTCGCGTCCCTCTGTTCCAATTGTCCCAAAGGTGACCTTGAGCAGGACTTAGCCAATTTTCATGATTTTTCCTGGATCAATCTACATGCTTGGAACTGTAAAACTCTTATACATGTTATCGAAATTTACCCTGGAGGGGTGAAATTTTGACAACAGTTTTGACGACTCAGCGAGGTCACCTACCTGCTAGGTGAATGATCAAGAGCCTGAAGCAATCCATTGGGCATGGAGTCATAAGCTAGCCTGAAAACTGATTTGAACTTTGAAAACTTCCCTCTGAGACACTTGAATCCCACTGGAGATGGAGTTGTTCTCACCAAAATGCCACTGAAACGAACTATGCAAGAGCAGAACTAGCAACACCAAAACTATGTACAGAACTAAAAATCATACATGCTCCAAATGGAACATGCAAAGTGTGCACAAGCACTTCTTCTACTGAAAGCAAACCTAGCTACTCTACTCTAACTGGAAGCAAAGGCAAGCTAAACAAACCCTGTAACTGGTTGTGAGAAATAGCTTCATTTCTTCAAAATTGGCAGTCATGCAATTTATTTGGAGCTGATCATGGCTGTTAGGATGAGTGGAAAATAAAAAAAAAGCTGGTATTCCACCCAAATCATCAAGGTATCAGCTGAAGGAAAATTCAATACCTCTTTTAGTTGCTCTGCATTTGGGTTGAAGAGGTATGACAACTGATCCTTGATACTTTGTAGCTCACCCTCATGCTCAGAAGCAAGCATGACTGGTTGTGACTTCTCCTTTGGCTCCAATGAAGCCAAATACCTGATTGGGCAAGGTCTGATCCATTTGATATGCCCATAGCTCTGATTTTCAACTCCAACAATGGAGTATTCTTGTATACCTTGAATGGATGCTGTGGAAGCAATGGTAGAACCCTTCTGCCCTTTCTCTTCCTCCAATGAGGAACATGAAAGATTAAAATCTTCCAATTTTGATTCCGAAGAGCTGTTATAAGAAGCAGGCTACTGCAAATGAATGTTCTCCTTCATGACAGCAGACTCTTGTGTTTGGAATGTGGATGATGAAAGAGAGAATGGTGGAAACTCAATTGGCTCTTCTCCATCAAAACAGTCCTCCAAATCTGACAGATAAACTGCCTCATGGTTGTCCGGCTGCAAATGTTCAAATTCCTCCATGGTGTCCTCTTGATCTGTAACTTGACCACCATGGTTTCTTTCTCCCTCCAACATTGATTTTGAGAGGTCAAACTCCTCTTCAGCACTGGAGCTTGAGAGAGGTGAAGTAGAAAGAAGAACTGAAGGTTCTCCTATAGCCTGCTTTGTGCTCAGAGCTCTTGGATCTGCAACTTTCTCCTCCACAACTAGAATGTGCTCCTCTGTTGCTGGATCTAGAGTAGCTTCTCCTTCATCCAATGTTCGAAGACAATCTTGCTCTTGAATGAGCTCCTCCTCCAGCATGAAGTTTGTCAAGTCAAACTCTTCAATCCGCTGCTCTAGAGGACAAGTTGGGACTACAAGATCTTCTTCTTGTGCTGCAACAGAATCAGTCCTGACCAACATTTGTTCTCCAACCTTAGCCTCTTCTGTAGGCTTAACCATCAAGGAGATCTTTGTCATACCAAACTTGGCAGCCAAACTTACTAAGCTCTTAATGATTTCTTCTTTTCTTGGCTCTTCCTCTTGCTGTCCTTGATGACTAATTTTTTCAATTTCTTCTTCCCCACATGGAATTGGGAATGCAAGAGGAGGAGTGGGTTGCAACTCAATTGATTTGGCAATTTTTTGTGGTGGTAAAGGAGATGAAATATCTTGTTTCTTTAGAGGAGGGGGGATTTATTTTAGCTCTTGTGGAGAGGATGACTATTTCAAAGGAAAAAGGAAAGAAGAATTGAGGTGTGGTGGAAGACTGAGAGGTGGAGACATGGGATCAACATTTGGGACAGCAGATGGAGAGTTTAAAATTTGCAAGTCCAAATGAGATGATACTACTTGAGTAATGGGAAGAGAAAAACCAAATGATGGTGTAGAACTTACCCATTGACAAGGTTGTTCAACACCGAATGTATAGGCCTGTATTTCTGCTGTCCATTGTGAAAGTTGGGGAAAAATCTTTATCATGAAGTCCAGCTTCTGTTGAGGGCTGAATTTTCTTGGAAAAGGGCCTCCCCATGGACAAGGAGTCCTGCAACCAATTCTGAAAGCTCTCATCTGAGCTGTTGCTTTGGACTGCACCATCTTTGCCTCCATCTTTTGGATTTTCTCCAATAGACCAGCATCTTGGATCTGATGGTCTTCATTGTATGCATACTCTTGCTCTTGGAAGGCTCCATAGCCAAACAGACTTTGGCGGTGCTGTTCATATGGGTATGCATACTGATCTTGAATCTGCTCAAAATGCTGATTTGGAGGATTTGTAAAACATGTTGGAGGTGGAATATACTGCTGTTGTTGATGTGAATTCCATGATGGAAATGAAGTCATGATTGCACAACCTCATGGAATGGGAAAGAATGAAAGATATGGAAAGAAGGATGAACAAGAATCGATGGAAAACGGGTCTGCAACTTCAGAAATGGGTTGTTAATCAGATGGAGTCATCAGATGTGTTTGCAAGTGCCTCCAAAGGCTGAAATCTTCACATGAACACACCAACCTGCAAAAGATGAAGTGGAAGACCTCTAAGGTCGCACCAGGCATGCCAAAACTGTTGATGCAAAATCACAGCACACGTGGATGCAGATCAGGCTTCTAGGTTGATCACTCAGGCATCCAGTGTGATTGCACAACATTGAATCCTTTCTCCAGGTGTGGGACCTGTAAAATGAGAAAGGAATCTCCAGAGAAGGCTGGTTCCTACTCCTAAACTACCTACCACAAGCTATTCCAGTGCAGGCAAGCTAATCTAATCCTAATCTAACCATGCCAAGGAGACAGAGAGCGAGAGAGAAGGGAAAAATAGCAAAATCCTACACTAAAATGGTGATACACCAGAGAAGGAGAATGTTGAACCTCTATCAAAACTACCATGGGACAAAGAGAGGTGAGCAATGGGAAGGATGGACAGATGCATCACAGGCCCAAGAATAGATTTCACATAGAAAATGTCCCAAAACTCCATGAACACAGCTCCAGACCTGCAATGAACATTCAAACATGCACAAATACCTGCAATGAAGAGACGCAAGAGGAAAACAAGCAAAGAATGAGCAAGGATGGATAGATGCATCACAAAACATGTTTTTTGTTGCTCTAGAAGTTTGCACAGAACATCATTTCATTAGTAAAAGGCAAAAATGCCATTACAGAGCAGGGAGGAGGTTCGAGCTCAATTTTCAACCCTAGAGAAGAAAAGAAGGGAGGGCAGAGCAGAAAAAATGAACAACTTGTTATGTCCCCCTTTTGAAAGAAGCCCCTCTGTACAATATATAGGAAGAAAGAGAGAGGGAAGAGAGGAAATTTGAAACTACCACAACCAATTCTAGGTCACATTTTAAATCATCTCATTATGGTAGAAGCAGCGGATCCTGGCAAAACGGCAGGTTGTCTGCTGCATTAAATCTGGTTGTTGAAGCACCACTTCTGGCATTACCATGTGTCAGAGATGTTTCTTAATTTTATTTCTCCAAACTACACCAAAATGAAAGATTGATCCCAGAATCATGTAGAGAATTTCAACAGCTTTCCGTTGATATAAAGAACGTGCAAATCCGAGCTCTGGATCAAAATATATTACGATCTAAAGATTTAGGGCACGGAACAGACCAAAACGGATTTTGACATATTTTCCCGCGCTTCGCCACCGGGACGACATGTGGCAGGCTTTGATTCGCTAAATAATTATCTCTCCTCCACCTTTCTGTGGGCTTTCCTTTGAAATTTTCTTGTGGGCCCTAGCTAGGACACGTGGCACTATCCCATTGGTTCGGGCTGACCCTTCAAAACTCACGCTTTGACTTTTTGACCTTTTCCCTTGTGACACGTGTCATGATTTGATTGGTCCACGGGCCTGCCAGCTCTTTCGCGCCCTTCGCGTCTTTTTGTCCTGGATGTCCCAGTGCTGTTTGGGACAGAAACCTCCGATCCGCCCGAAATGGGCTTCCTTGTCCCTTATCTGCCGATGACACGTGGCACAATCTGATTGGCTCTCGGCTTTTTCAGCTATCCACGTCCCTCACATCCCTGTGGCCCAGATGTACCAGTGCGAAAGTTTCTCGTTCCGGCCAAACCATCCGGTTCGTGTCTTTCACGTCCATTTGTCCCAGATGTCCCTTTACTGCTTGGGACAAATTCTTCCGAACCGCCCGAAATGGGCTTCCCTTGCTTCACCATTTCGCCTTTTCGTGCCCTTCACGCCCTCGTGGCCCGATTGTTCCTTTGCAAAAATTCTCTGTTTCGGGCGAACCGGCTGATTCGCGCCCTTCGCGTCCCTCTGTTCCAATTGTCCCAAAGGCGACCTTGAGCAGGACTTAGCCAATTTTCACGATTTTTCCTGGATCAATCTACATGCTTGGAACTGCAAAAATCTGATACATGTTATCGAAATTTACCCTCGGGGGGTGAAATTTTGACAATAGGTGCCATGTTCTGTATTCTGGGTTCAACATACTGTGGAAATTCTCTAAACCTAAAACTAGTAGTGTTGTAGTATCTCTTTTTTATCTTCATTCATGTCACATAATTGTCGCAATAATGTCACATATGTCACTACGACTATTGTATGAAAATCTACCTGTAAAACCCTATCCAAAGCATCAAGCCCTGAAAAAAAATGCATATGAATAGGTGATAATGACCTTCATTGCCAAACTAGTGGTCTTACGACTAAACAATGCACTACATTTAAGACCCAATGTAGTTATGTGTGTGTGTGTGTAAATTTGTGTCGAGGATGCCCTATAACTAATGACATGGTAGCAGGGGGAAATAGCTAGATGTAAAATGCAAAATGGTGGATGGAATGGAAAGAATACAACCCTTTCCACCTAATCTTATGTGATGCAGATGTAGAACTATCCCAAATGCAGACCTTTTCCCTAGTCAATAGGCTCCCTTGATAGTAATATATCCACCCATAATGTAGTGAGTATTCTTTGTTAATATAGGTATCTCTTGTTCAAATTTTGACACTAGTGACCCAAAATTACCGACTACAACCTAGGCGAATACATGGGCTAACCATTAGGACCGACCTCAAAGAAATAAATTAAGCCCAAAAATTATGACAACAACGCCCCAGTGAAACCCTAGGCGCCCCAGTGTAGACCAAAAAATGACAACTAAGAAAATTATGACATCTGAGACACCCTAAAAGATGGCGAGAACTGTAGAGACAAATGACGACTGAACCAGAGAAAACACAATGACACTTGACTACTTGACAAGAAGACCTAATAATGGGTAACTAGTGAATAATTTTATTATGCAAGACCCATATATAAATTAACATAACCAGTGGTATAAATGTAATAGTAACTGTGTGATTTTGTGACTACACTCTCTTTCCTTCTCATGGTTGAATGCTCACACTCTTGATGGTTCAGATAGTTAAGTCTCATTGATTTAATTGTTGTAAAGTGGTTTAAAAGGTTTAAAGAAGATTGATTCAGCCCCCACTTCTCACCCTTTCCCCCCCTCTCCCTCCTCAATGCATTGATCTTTGATAGTGGCATTGTGTTACGAACAATGAAAGACAATAAAAAATTATTCCAAAATTTTTACTGTTGTTTATTGGCATTGAAATTGTGGGCATTAACACTACAAGTATGAGTAATTTCATTTATAATTCAATAGATGGTTGCATTGGTTGACACATAGCCTACATTATGCTTTAATATTGACGCATTCAACTTAGACATTTCTTGAACCTCAACATGAGTTGAATTCGTCAAATCATGACAAAAAATAAAGGTTCAAACAAAATTTTAGATATAATAAACAAAAAAAATATTATGTTGTTGATACGTTGAGTTCGAAATTAACAATATCCAGTCCACCATACTTTGCAAAATGCCAACTTTAACATCTCACATGCATATTTCATTTACCATCTTAAAATAAGGAGCACAACATTCCATTTCCTTTATGGGAAAATAATAAAGCTTCATTGACGTTATGGAAGTTCGATGTAATAAACACCAATACGATACATTCATTCCTTTCCATTCTCTAATAAATTGAATCATGCATCTCTATTGACCTGAGTTTCTATTATTTTATTCAATTGTTCAACACAAAATTGAAACGTTATAAACTAAGATGTCTACTAAGCTTTTGGGAACCATTTTTTCTTAATCGACGAAAAATTTCTCTATGATTAGTAAAGTGAATTTCATAATTCACTTAGGTGTGGGGAGAATTTTGTTGAATCTCTCCCTCTCCATACATTTACTTATTTTGATGTGATTTATCATGTAAACGTAGACCAATATACTAGTTTTTAGGACATTCGTTATGCAAATGTAGGCCGATTTACTAATTTTGAGGCCATGTAGTTGATGATGTATGATGAACCCAATATTATTGTGATGGACATAGCCTAAAGATGTTGTAATTGAGAAGGAAGTATTTAGAGATCAGTTAGGCCTTACACTTTTTTGTACAACATTAGTTTGTAATGCTCAAACGTAAAACATGGCACGTTGTCTCAAAGTGCTAGCAAGTGTTTTTGTGATATTGCAGTAAATGTCAATCCCTGGAACTAAATAGTTTTAATATCAATTGTTGCCTTATTAAGTTCCATTCCTTGAACCTTATGGATTGTCAGACTCAATGAAATTTCAACTATCATCTATAAAAAATATGCACATGTGACTGGAGGTAGGGGCAAGGTGTAACGCCCTCATTTTACATACACAAAAACAACAGTAAAAATACCAAGATAATTTTTTTTTGACTTACAATGCCACAGTGGCTCCAAGTAAAGAAAACATCAAAGACGCATACGACACTTACAAGTCATCGACTCACATAGACACAAGATAACACCTTAGACATGTCAATGCCATATTTTCCCCAATGAATGAATACTAGAAATGACCCAACCACAAGAAAAGGACTCATTGCCAACCCACAACACATCCTTTCTTTAATTGCATATTAGTTATGATTAACATCCAAAGAACATTATTTTGCAAGGATAATTTTATCCTTTTTCCACCTACATATTTTTAAGTTCATTCCACATTCAATTTATAGTTCGACCATTTTAAGTTGGCTTTTTATCCTTTATGGAAATTTCCATAGCTTAGATACTTATTTCGCATAACTAAAATTGCATATAAAGTACTTTAATTATCTTGTTCTTATGTTAAGTAAATTATTCTCAAACGTTTATTAAATGTCTACATGTTACCCTTACAACTCAAGTGAATCTGACTTGGTGTCCAGAAAGCAATATTAGAATTTAAGGGGGGGTGGTTTAGGTTCAAGATACCTTTTTCCTATAAACATTATTCAATCACGGTATCTTTATTTCCCGATTCAACATTCCTACAACAAGAAATTATATTTAGATTATGTGTATATATCTTTTGTTTTTTCTCAAAGTTTGATCTCACCAATGGAAACTCATATTCTTTGAACACATGGAAATTTTTAATTCAGTTATAAGGACTCCAAGAGTGGCATTATTCCTAACCTCGAATCTCGTGTTTATTCTTATATTCTTCACTTTTACATCACATATGGTTTCACTATTAGCACTGTTTTATAACATAATGTGTTACGAAAGTATTTGAATAACATATTAAAGAAGTATATGATTGGAATAACTACGACTGCACACGAACCTCCACATGACCTCCCAATACATTGTGGTTTAGTTTAATTCCAATTATACCTAAGAATATATGCCTCAACTATAAATAATTTAAGGTGAAAGGACATGCTTATGATAGATAACCTTCGTGAAAGACCAAGCTGATATGTTGATAGAAACCAAGGTAACACATTTAGCTGAGAGGAACTAAGAAGTTCATTTACAAGAGTTTAACACCTAGAACAACTATTTCATGATCTCCATTTATGTCATCAGCATCCAAGAGGGATTCCATCCACTAATGAAGAAATTTAATTCTAAATCTCTCTTTGAAAGACAAGGTAGTCCACTAGGATACGAAGGAAAAGTTAGCTCTACTTACTCCAGATAAAGTTTGAATTTGTCGCTCCTATTTTTCAGGTCTATGACGATGTTTCTAAACATACATCCTAAGACGATAAACCCATTGTTGGGATCTTATTTACGCAAACTAGGAGGTTCCATCAAGTGTAAAGTTTAAAATCATTCTACGGTTTCAATCTCTTCTATGGTAAAAAGGATCACACATGAAGACATGTTATGCACATATCTTATACTAGGATTGAGTGTTTCTATTAAATCTCTTTATTACATTTATAAGGTAAGAATACAACACAATAATTAATCAATTGTTTATTGAACACTAAAAAAGCACTAAATATATTAACTTCAAATTCATTTACCATATATATATATCAAACCTCTTTACCATACATCCTATGAATCAAATTGAAACTATGATTAAATACACATTTCCTAGATGTCCCTTAAAAACTAACATCTCATACATATTAGCAAATTTCAAATATAAATTTTCTGTAACATGAGACTACATTATACATATATTCATTTTACAATGAACTATATAAATTACAATGATAAATAATGAATTACACATCGCCTTTTTGCCATCTTTCTTGTATCCTTCAAAACCATGTGAGGATAAAATCAACGATAAATCATTGGTATGGCATCCACCCTAATCTAACATAATTAACATTGTTCAGTTTCCCATTTACCTATAATAATAATTACAATTTGCATTCGAAATAAAAGGTTTTGGGACATGTATTCATTTCATTTCACTTCATTTCATAACCAAGGAGAGAGAAAGGGAAAGGAAGATAGAGAGACCATTTTTAAAAAATTTCTATTTCACACAAAACGTTACACTATAGAGTTTTCAAACACTTATTTACATGTGTCAAAAGTTTCCACGGTGGTTTGGCAACCTGACGAGGGTCCCACAACTTTCTATTTTTTACATTTTCTTGCTAGCTACAAAAACTTTCAAATCGGGCTCAGAGGCTAAGGAACCACAATCAAATGTTGTCTTCCAATAATAAAACACACCATGGTTAAATTTATATGTGTCCACTTATATTCCAAGAGTTCATAGAAACTGACTTAATTTTGAACTGACGAACGGTTTGGGTTTGGCAGCTAGTTTTCTGGGGTCATCGGTCATAATCGACCTAGTTGCAATTGAATAAAAGTTAGCTCGAGGTCTCAGAAAATCATATCCAAAACTGACACCCATTGGATGAACGAGAAGTGAGAAACATCCTACCAGTTCCTCTATATATGGAGAATTCACCAGAGTTGATAGGACTGAGAATTAGCAAATGGTTATCAAACAACTACATGTTTTCTAGAGCCACCGGTCATAATTGGTCTAGTTTGACCTAGTCAAAATGTGACTAGAAGCCTACAAATTTCTATTGCCAAACTATCCAGAAAATTTTTCGTCCATAAACTAAAATTTGGATGTAATTGTCTAGTAAAAACACTAGAGGTTTGAGAAGGTGGATAGTAATTTCTATATCTGGGTTTCAAATGGCAGTTGAAAATCAAAGCCAACTTTCTATATTTAACAACTTCCTACCACAGCAAAATATGTAATAAGGCTCCTATAAGGGCGTCAAAAAGATCACAATTTTTCATTCATCGTCAATCCAAGGATTGAAGTGACACCTCACATAACAAGGTACACGAAGGAAGCTTAACCTCCCTTTTCTAGAGTTATGAAGGTTATTTTGCGAGTCCCCAGTAATTGTAGTTTATTTAATTAAACTAGGAGAATGTTAACATATTTACCAGGAAGTCAACCTCGACTTGTCGATAAAACAATATTGTAGTGATCTAATTTGGTCAGGTAATTTTTTTGAATCACCTCAAATTAAGGTTTGAAGTTCATGGTTGACTGTAAAATGGTTTTTTTTTTCTATTGTGTGAGTTACGATACGAAATTTCATTTATTATTATTATTATTTACAACAAGTAATTATAGAAAAATTAATTATATGATAATCCTAAGCTCTTAAAATTATATTTCATTGCAAAAGAAAGACTGAAGTATGAGAATTATGAAAGTTAATAAGAGATGAACCATGCCTAGAAATGAACTAGCAAGGAAAAAGATGGGGAGTTGACATCGCACCCATTGATTGCACTTGTTTGCAGCCATAGAATGAAAACCTAAAAATTGCATCCACAATAATGTCAAAATCAGTGGCCAGTTTTGTTGGAAAATCATGTGCTGGCAAGAAAGGAACAGAAAGTGCCTCCATTTGAGTAACAAGCCCATGGTAAAGAGGCTTATTAGTGGGTTTGGGATAGAAAAAAAATGGCATGTATCTAAAATTATAAAGGTGGCGTGCAGCCAGCAGTCCATCACCACCATTGTTGTCAGGGCCACAAATAATAACACCCAGTTGTACTCATTTGTTTTGTAAACCTCTACTATGGATGTTGCAACAGTGAGGCCTACAAGCTCAATCAACTGGTCTACACTAAATCCAAGAGGACCTATAAGGAGTTCATCAATCGCAGCAACATCTTTCTGTGAAAGGTATGATATTACTTATGGATCATGAATGTGCTAAATGGGCTAAATAAATTTTGTTCCCATTTCTTCATATCCTACGATGACAATCATGTTTAAATGATGAAAATATGGAACATGTGACTTGCACCTGAGACCTCCAGAGGTAACTACAACACTTAGAAGCCAATACATGGTGAGATGACAAAGCTAAATTTACAGGCCCAAGCCCTAAGGATGTCTTTACTCTCCCAATTACACTGTAATCACACCTGTGTTCTATGAAAAATAGATATTTCTAGAGAATACGAGAAAGAGGAAGATTTAACAGGCTGACCACCATTCGCGCTAGCTTTAATATATATTTCTCGTGTCCTTGTTACAGCTTCTACGTGCAGTTTGGTGTCTAACTCCACTAAACCGACTATCTTGGGTCGTGGCTGACTCTCTAATTGTGGTGCAACTGGTGGGTTTAGTGAAGTCGAGGCTTCATGATCATTGTTTCCTACCATTACACTCTTATTCGTCCCATTTGGATTTAATTTGTTGTTATCGTGATTTAGGAGCAGATCGTTGAAGATCTTGAGGGGTGCGTTTTGAGGGGAAACTGCCCCTGTAAAAGTATTTAGCACTGGTGATGCGGGATCTGCCAAGAACATATCTATGAAAATTTATCTTTGTTCCTATGGCAAGCGTTGCATGAGCTTATTGTAATCGTGGGCAAGTCCTAGTTTCATGGCCTCGAATTTTGTGGAAACCACAATACGAATTGGGATTGTAATTCCTAGGTTGCTGGTTTGGTACATATTGTGGTCTAAAACTCTGCTAAAACCGTTGCCTATTAGGATTAAATTTTTACATTTGTTGTTTTTGGTTTTGGTTCTAGTTTTGATATCTAGTTGAGTTTTGGTTTGGACCCTGTGTCTAGATCTGCCTTTGTTGTTGTTGTGGATGACTAAAATCCACTGAATTGATTGTTGGGGTAAAGTTCTTGTTTCGTTGATTATTAATCGGCGGTGGAGTATTTACAACATTGGCCTTTTTAGTTTGGTCAGTTACTCCATTTGTGGTTACGCCGTAATTTTTGTTAAGGATCTTAGGTCCTTGATTGACGTTTTTGGTAGTAGGATAAGTCGTAGTATTCTGGCTGGGGGTGATTAGCCTCCCATTTGTCCCATACTTCTTACAACTGTTATCTATTGCCGCTTGATCTATTCGGAGAGCGCTCTCAAGTACTTCATCATAAGTCCTTATTGGGAACTTCCGGACTTCTTCCTTTACCTCTCTGCTAAGAGAATGAAGGAATAAATCAGATAGTTCCATTTGGTCCATATTTGGAGCACTTTCTAAAGAATAAAGGACTGCATGCCACCTTTGGATGAAGTGAGCAACATATTCATTGTGTTCTTGTTTAATGCAAGAACTCTCTAATTCCTGTTCTCAATAGTTTTTTCATGTCAAATGCCTTGATGAACTTTGGAACTAGTTGTTTAAGCGAATGTATGGAAGCTTCAGGTATTCTGTAATACCAATCGAGATCAATGCCCTCTAATGTTTTGGGAAATATTTTAGCAACAACCTCATCCCAAGGAAGCAGTTCTTGAATAGCTGTGGTGTAGGCCTTGATATGTGCATTTGGGTCTCCTTCCCCTTTGTATTTGGGCAATTCTGGAAGAGGTATTGGAAGCATGACTCTTCGTATAGTGAAGTCTAAGAGTTCTTTCAAATATTCTGAATAAGTCCCTATCGCATAGGTTTTGACCATCGATGGTGCCTACTAAGGGTGTGGAGGTGGAATGGGTTGTTGATATGGCGTAGCATATGCATTTGTAGGGGTATAAGGAAATCCCTGTGGTTGAGAAAACATGCTAGGAGAGGAGAACACATCTCCCTGTGGTGATTTGGAATACATGTTTAAGTATGAAGGAGTATTGCCTAGGAATGGATTATTTTGTACTAGACCGGGAGGTACATATTCGCCACCCCGGAACAGTGTTAGAAATGGCGGTTCTAGTTGGCATTTGTTGTGAATACTGAGGAGGCATGCCCAACGTGCCTATTCCTATGAGGAGGTCTACTTGGCTAGGATGATGTGGAGGTTTGTAATTTCCTGCCTGCATGAATTGAGAATTTTGACTTGCTTGAGCAAGCTCTAACCCTCTAACCTTTTCTACTAAAGTTGAGATGACTTCATTTGGCGAAGTTACAGTATTTTACCTTAGTGGTGTTTGTCATATATCCTGAGGTTGTATAGGCATGTGGTACCCCCGCTATGAATTGATCATTTCCCCGCCATGTTTCCCTAAAGGTATTTCCTATAGGTAGCGTCATGGAGGTGTTTTCTTGAAATGAGACCCCAGGTTGTGTTTGTAAACTTCCTATAGGTGGGTACATACTCCGAGAGTGTTGTTCATTCCTGGCATAATGCACTAAATGTTCATCATCTAAAAATGGATACGGATCTGATTGTCTACTAATTTGCGGTCTAAGCAATACCTGAGGAGACGAACCAAATTCTCCTGTAAACATCATGGCGTCCGAGCCTGAAGGCTCTAGGTGTTGCGTTTGAGCGAGCTGATCCAACTCCTCTATTTGGAAAGAAGAACTATATCTAGTCCTTGGGGGCGGAGTTTGTGTTAACAATTGGTTAGTTGAATAATTGTCACCCCATGCTGAGAGCGAGGGTGATGGTTGTTTATTCAGTTGATCGTAATATGCTTCACGACCTAGGAGAGATCTGTCATATGCGTCGAATCCCAACATATTCAGGGGGTATATGAATACCCGCAGAATAATGGGAAAGAACGAAGGTGGATGGAAGGAAAACAAAACACTAAAAGGGGAAAGGCGAGAGTGAAACCACTGTTCCTTTCATGCTAGGTTCACGTCAAGTTCACCAATTTTGTTGGTGAAGCTGATGTGAAGGCTAATGAGGTGGAAAAGATGAAAACGTTGTTTTTCACGTTGGGTTCACCAATTTTGTATGATGGAAAAGTGACAAGTGAGCATGGGAATCTAAAAGTAACTCTTCCTCGCACCCGACCTCCCAAGGTCATGCCAAGACAGCTGGTGGGGATGGACTATGCGTGGGATGCAGACAAGCTAGTTAAGAAATCTTATGTCTTCGACGCGCACTAGTGGAATCTGTGAATCTAAGGCAAAGAAGGCCCTCCTAACCTGAACTGGCGTGATAGATCAGTTAGCGAGGATGACTGCTTGAAGGCTCCAATAAATATCGAGCTCTGGCATAATCCAGTCTATAGGTTGTGGAATACAGGGAAAATGACCTGGGATTGTTTCGTGTATATCTCCAGATAGGGTCATAGGATGGATGATGGATATAGTGGACTCTACGGGTGATTCTCCGGTCTAGTCTAGAAATCCTTGGCTTCGTTAGCTGCTATATCCAACAAGGATAACTGTGTGATGATAATAGGTGGAAGTGGAGTGGATTTAATACTAATGTGCGTAAGCCAACGTCAATGTCGGATTGACCTGTGGACTCGTTGGGTTGTGGGATTTGTGGATCACAATCATAGATTTGTGGTTTTTGTGGACCTGCTATGGGCATGTGTGGAATCAGTCCCTAATCCCCAGTATCCAATAGTCGTATGCCTTTTCAGCCTCTATGTTTAGAACTACAAGTTGTGCAATCTTCTCAGAGTACCTTACAGGCGTTCTGGTACCCTGAATTCTTAAGCTAGTGTCTATATCAGTGAGAATGTCTCTTGTGTTTGGCTGTGGGACCAAAGGGTCACAACCGAACGTTTTCTCTCTTTCAAGCCCTTCTCCAGTCATGTGGATTTTTATCTAGGGTAATCTATAGTTTGGCTGGTTTGACCAGAATGTGTGTGCTTAGTCGTCTTCTATGTTTAACCCTCTTAAATGTGAGTTGATCTGTTGTAAGTCTGTTGTTGTTCAGAAGACTTGGATTCTAAGATTCTGATCTATATCAACTATTGCTGTAACAAGATTGGGTTGAGGCACGATTGACTCGAATACGTATTCTCTGGGCTCTCTAGGTCCCATGATTGTCATGCAAAAGAAAGAATGTAAATCTAACTGTAGCAGAGTAAAATTAACTATGTAAAGTATATCTATGGCATATATAACTTCTCTATTTTTGTATTTTTGATGAACTATTGAACATAATTGAAAGAGAAATTATTTAAAATATCTAGAAATTAACAACTAAACTAATAACAAAATTAAAACAAACAAAGCAGTCGAGTATAGCTACTTGCCTGTGCAGTTGTAAATCTATTCTAAATAAACAGATAACTGATCTAATCTATTTGAAAGACTCTCGATCCTACCTCAGAAGTGAGGAGTGAATCATAGTTTCTCAGAAACTATCAATCCCCACAGCTTCCCTAGCAATATTGAAAGTGAGATTAATTGAAATGAAATGATTGACTACTCTATTTGATAGGTTTTAACTAGAACTTTGAAAGCTTGAACCTGGATTTTGCATAACAGTGGCGAATCCTGGTTGTGTTTGGCTTTTTCCCCTCAGTATGATCTCCTCATTCCTTCATGCTCACGTGAATCCAGAAAAGCATGTGATGTTAGCATCAATAGAAGTTGGTATCGAAATAACAGCATCTTAGGATGCAGACTGAATACAATGCGAGTAGGAGAGGGATAGCGCAAGAGAACAGAGCTTGGCTTATGCAATTCCTAGCGGGATTTATTACGAGTCATACAACATAAAACGTCTAGAACCTGAAACTATCCTGCCTGACGAACAAGACCTGCAACTTTAATGGCTTCCTACTGAAAATCAAACTATCCTATTCCAATGAATTGCATGAAATAGTAACTACACTAGCACAAGAAGATTATGTGGCTTCCTAACAGCTAAACAACACTAACCATGCATACAACAAATGAAACTATGAATCCTAAGCAAAATTGAAAGGCTAAGCTATTGAAATGAGAAATTGAGAGGCAAATTTGAGGGGCCATTTGCTTAAGCATAAGCCAGCTATTTATAGAATTCCCATTTACCCCAAAGGTGAAAACCAAATTGAACTCTTTAACCATAAACAATGCCAAAACACTATTCCAGGGAACCAGAATCATAAATACAAGCAAAGGCGGTGAAAAAAGCTGGTAAACATTGAATTTTTACGTGAGTCGCGTTAAAAGAACATTCTGGAAAACGCGTGAAGGACCACCGCCCTAAGCAGGGTGGCGGTTTCCGCTGCCCATCACTAAAGACCAAAACGCAAAGAAAAAGAGGGGAGAAGAGAAAACAAAGCACGCAGGGGCTAAGCGGGGCATGTGGGATGTTAACGCATACTTGGAGAGCTTTTCCGGATCCTGAACACCTTGCGAGGAGACCTGAATCATTATCGGGGCACATGTAACATTGTTCCACAGGTGTAGCACCCTACAATTTTGGGTACGTACAATGACTATCAGTGACATTCTTGCGACATTCCAGAAATCAAATTTTAAGCTCCTCCACAATCACGGGTGCCTCCTAGCAATCACCAATGCCTAGGCGCCCTAGTCTTACTTTAGGCACCCTGGTCCGACCTTATCTATCAGCTTCAGAATTTACATTGCACATTTGAGACAGTTTTCCCTTCATTTTCATTAGTTTTCCCAGTCTAGAACAACTCCAGGATAGCGAAAATCAACTAAGTCATGATTTCCCTCTCTTGCACTTAGGGTTTCATAATTTACTATCTCATTGCTTGTGTCATCTATACTCTAGAAGTTGTTTATCATAGTTTACATCAGTTAATATTAGGATTTAGCACTAAATTCTATTTTTGTTGAATTAGGTTGATGGGTGTGCCATCCTGCTTGATCTTCGTTCTCACATTCTCTCACAACCATAAGGGGAAACTATGAGGTTGGGTTTAAAATTCCAAGGATTGGATGTTCAATATAAACCATGTTCACCAAAAGGAAAACCCTATCTCAGATGCAAGTTGACTTAGGTTCACCAAAATGTAGATGTGGAAAGTAGTTTTGCACTAAGAAATGCGCTAAGGTAACTACAACATGTTGTGAATATGCCAAAATAATAATAGCACAATAAATCAAGCCCAATTGAAAAAAAAATTGAATAAATGAAATGCTTAAAACAAACTATAAAATTAGGGTTGTTAATATGATACACATTGTCCTAAATTCAAATATTTTTGTCAATAAAAGGCAATCGAGAAACAAGTCCTAGATTTTATCTTAGTCATCTAAAGGAACAAATTTTCGTTTACTAATTTGACCTTCAATAGCAACGTGAGGCCCATTCAAAACATTATCATTCATAGGAGTCAACATAAGTGATTGGTACAATTTCAAAATCAATGTGAGTCTCATTAAGAGAGGTCATTTTATTTTTCACACAAGCTCTAGGAATAATCAAATAAATTTTAACAAGGTCAATCATATTGGAATTTAAGCTAACACTTCTCTCGGTTGAAATCTTTAAATATGATCAAATTGGATGGCATGAAAGATATTAAATGTATAGAACATTATACAACCAATATCACACACAATATCTAAGGCTAAAAGATTACAACACATGATTAGCATATGCCCTAGGACAATCAAATCTATCATCAAAGGGTAACAACAAATTTAGCAAAGGATACAACCAAATCTAGATTTACCACAAGGGGAAACTCTAAGATTGGGTTTGAAACCTCACGGATTGGATGTTCAATATAAGTCATGTTCACCAAAAGGAAAACCCTTAGCTTTGGATGCACGCTAACTCTAGTTCACCAAAATATAGAGATGGAAAGTGGCTTCGCTCTGGTAAATGAACTAAACCAGCCACAACATATTGCAACTTGGCCTAAATAGATATAACACTATAGTTTAGGCCCAATAATATATATAGCAATAAATTAGAATCAATCACAAAAATAGAAAAAACTCTAGGAACATTAAGTAATTAAAATGTTTGAATTGTTTTTTGGTACTGAACTACTTGAAAAATATAGAATTAGGCTTTCTATAATGATATATACATTGTCCCAAATTCAAAAATTATTGTCAACAAAAGGCAATGGGAAACAAGTCCATACAACAAGGAAAACTAGACCGATAAAATCAATTAAAATTGAGGACCTTAACCAAGGTCGTCATACTCCTTAAGAACTGTAATAAAGATTATGACACCTCGAAAAGTGTAAAAAATTGCCGACTCGTCCTCTTCTCCTGAGCTTTAAAAACCTCACTTACTTTTTCTAAATTCATTGCAATCCACTAAAAAACTCCATGAAACCCTATTTTTGCATTTACACCTTACCAAACAGTAAAGAATGGTGGCCTTTCTCAATCGGAGAAGAAGTCTTGAAAACAAATATATGAAATTTTAACAAGGTCAATCATATTGGAATTTAAGCTAACACTTCTCTTGGTTGAAATCTTTAAATATGATCAAATTGAATGGCATGAAATATATAAAATGTAAAGGACATTATACAACCAATATCACATACAATAGCTAAGGCTAAAAGACTACAACACATGATCAGCATAGGCCATAGGACGATCAAATCTATCATCAAAGGATAACAACCAAATCTAGATTTAACACAAGGGGAAACTCTAATGTTGGCCTTGAAACCCCAAGGATTAGATGTTCAATATAAGTCATGTTCACCAAAAGGAAAACCCTAGCTTTGGATGCACGCTAACTCGGGTTCACCAAAATATAGAGGTGGAAAGTGGTTTTGCTCTAACAAATGAACTAAGCCAACCACAACACATTACAACTTGGCCTAAATAGATATAACACAATAATTTAGGCCCAATAATATATATAAAACAATAAATTATACTCAATCACAAAAATAAAAAACACTCTAGGAATATTAAGTATTTAAAATGTTTGAATTGTTTTTTTGTACTAAACTGCTTGAAAAAATATAGAATTAGGCTTTCTATAATAATATATACATTGTCCCAAATTCAAATATTAGTGTCAACAAAAGGCAATGGGAAACAAGTCCATACAACAAGGCAAATCAAACCGATAAAATCAATTAAAACTGAGGACCTTAACCAAGGTCGTCATACTCCTTAAGAACTGTCACAACAAGATTCTGACACTTCGAAAAGTGTAAAAAAAATTGAGGACTCGTCCTTTGCTCTTGAGCTCTAAAAAACCTCACTTACTTTTCCGGAATTCATTGCAATCCACTAAAAAAAATCCTTAAAACCCTAATTTTGCATTTGCACCTTATCAAACTGTAAAAAAAAGGGGGACCTTTCTCAATCAAAGAACAAGTCTTGAAAAAAAAATATATGAAATTTTAACAAGGTCAATCATATTGGAATTTAAGCTAATACTTCTCTTTGTTAAAATCTTTAAATATGATCAAATTGGATGGCATGAAAGATATAAAATGTAAATAACATTATACAACCAATATCACACACAATAGCTAATGCTAAAAGACTACACAACACATTATTAGCATAGGCCCTAGGACAATCAAATCTATCATCAAAGTGTAACAACAAATTTAGAAAAGGATATAACCAAATCTAGATTTACCACAAGAGGAAACTATAAGTTTAGGTTTGAAACCCTAAGGATTGGATGTTCAATATAAGTCATGTTAACCAAAAGGAAAACCCTAGCTTTGGATGCACGCTAACTCGGGTTCACCAAAATATAGAGGTGGGAAGTGGTTTCACTCTAACAAATGAACTAAGCCAACCACAACACATTGCAACTTGGCCTAAATAGATATAACACAATAATTTAGGCCCAATAATATATATAAAACAATAATTTAGGCCCAATAATATATATAAAACAATAAATTAGACTCAATTACAAAAATAAAAGCACTCTAGGAACATTAAGTACTTAAATTGTTTGAATTGTTTTTTTATGACCTTTTACGTTTGTTTGTCAAGAGGACCCCCTACACCTTGCCCCATGCTACTAGTAAGAAGCGTGGGTTTATCACCATGGGCAAGGCATAGGAAAGTAAGGGCATTTCCATCCTTTCCCAACCCTACGTCACTAGTAAGAGACGCAAGCTCATCACCAAAGGTTGGTGGGGCAAGGAAATGTGTAAAATTAAAATTTTTTGTTTGATCAATATTCGATTCGTTTACTTGAGCAAAATGTCAGCATGCTCTTACTTCCAAAGAGATATACATACGGGATAGATGTGACATGATGAAGCTTCTAGAACAGACCATAGGCAAGACACCTATCCTAAGAAGAAACCAAAAGTGAGAACAAATATGCAGACCTTGGTATGGTTACCGTTAAGAATTTTTCATATCTAGCTTTATTTGATGAAAAGATTCCGAAATAGTTGACGATATCATGGAAATGGAGAAGTATGATTAGAGTGTTTATGCCAATACCATCAGAAGTTTGTAATGAATTGATGTTAAGAATAAATTCCTCGATCACAAATTTGTACAAAACAAGCAGACAAAGTGATCCTAACTATATGAAGATGCAATGTAGCTATAATTACACAAATAGTGCCAGTTGCTTATGCATAGAATTGTTTAAGGTGCAGGGAATTGACTGTTTCACCAAATTCCTCACTTTCTAGTGTGCATAAGAGATATGCACCATTTCCATAGTCCTTCATGACTTGGTATGGGCCCAACCATTTGGGCCAGAACTTCCTTCCTTCGCTAGTCTTTTTATCGATCCAGCTGTCTAGCCTTAGAACTAGATCACCTTCATATATATCACATTCATAGACCTTCTTGTTATATTGCTGACACATCTGGTCAGCATAGACTATGTGCCGTTGTTCAGCATCTAACCTAGCTTCATCTAGGCTTTCTAGTTGGGAGAGACGTGCTTCTCTATAAGCGTCTTCGTCCAGAATCCCTTGTAATGAGATACAGAGACTGGGTATTTCAACCTCAAGTAGGAGAACTACTTCTACCCTGAATACTAGCGAGAAAGGATTCACCCTTGTTGGTGTTCTTATTGAGGTTCGGTGGGCCCATAAGGCCAGATATAACTTCAAATGCCAATCTCATTTTTTTTCTTTCACCATTTTAAGAAGACTGACTTTTAATGTTTTGTTTGTCACTTCAACTTGTTCGTTGGCTTGGCGGTAATACAAGGAGACCATATGATGGCTTATTTTGAATTTATTACACAATTCGTGAACTTCATCATTCTTAAAAGAAGTCCCATTATCTGAGATAATGATTTGCAGGACACCGTACCTACTACAAATGATTTGGTTCAAAATGAACTTGGCGATTACAGAACCTGGTACAGTAGTAAGAGGCATCGCCTCTACCCACTTGGTAAAATATTCGGTGGCCGTGATTATGAAATTATGGCCATCTATAGATGAAGGAGAGAACTTCCCTATCAAATCAAGGCCCCATGTAGAAAAGGGCCATGGAGTAGCAATTGGTTGTAGAGCTTGTGCCGACATGTGGATCTCATGGGAGAATTCTTGGCACTTATAACACCTTCGTACAAACTCTACTGCGTCATGTTCTAGATTAGGCCAAAAGTAGCCCATTTAATGTATTTTACAAGTGGTGGCATGGCCACCAAAGTGTCCTCCACACATTCCACTGTGAGATTCGTGGATAATATTCTTGGACTCTTCTATGTTGACACATCTTAGTAGCATTCCATCAAATACTTTTCGATAGAGCACTTGCTCTATAATGATGTATTTGGATACAATAATGCATAACTGCCTTCTTCATTGTGGTGTAGCACCTTCCAGATACATATGATTCATGATATAATTAATAATATCAGCATACCAAGGACACTCAGAGATGGGAGTTCTGGTTTCGATGTAGTATACGCATTCATTAGGAAAGTCCAGATCTACTAGATTGCCTCTTTCTAGTGGGTTATCAGCTAACCAATCCACAATGATTTGTCCTTTAATAGACTTTTGATTTGTAAATGTTAGTTCAAACTCCCCCATCAAGGTTATAAAGCTTCTAACCTTTTTAGACAAGGACCCTTGCGTGAGGAAATTTTGTAAATGCTCTGTCTTTACAATGACCTTTGTTTCTTGATTTAGCATGTAATGTCTTAAGCGTTTGGTTGCAAAGACTATGGAAAGGCATTCTCATTTTGCCTGTGTATAATGTGCTTCATAATCGAGAAACATTCGGTTAATGAAATAGATCACACGTTCTCTCATGTCATCATCTTCTTGAGCCAACATACAGGCTAGCGAGACATTAGTAGCTCGTGAATACAAAATTAACGGGTGATTTGGCTTAGGTGGCATTAGCGTAGGTGGTGATAACAAGAAATTCTTAATTGCGTTGAAAGCTTCGTTGCAATATTTGGTCCAATCAATACTATAATATTTTTTTAGTAAATTATTGATTGGATGAATGGTGAAACTTAAGTCTGGGATGAATCTCCGGATTGCACCAAGCTTTCCCTTTTGTTACACCAAAGACACATTTTTATGGATTTAGCGTGACTCCGTATTCTATTAGACGTGAAAGAATGACGCGAAGTACTTCCGGATGGTCACAACACTTCTTGGCTTTGGCCAACAAGTCATCTACGTAGGATTCCACAATTTTATGAATAAGATCGTGAAATATATACATCATAGCCTGTTGGTATTTAGCACCAGCATTCTTGAGACCGAATGACATAACAACATAGAAATAGATTCCCCAAGGAGTTATAAACGTGGTTTTATCTTGATCTTGTTCAAATATTCTGATTTGATTGTATCCCGAGAATCCATCCATGAGAGACAATAGCTCAAATCTAGCTGTTGCATCAACAATGACATCTATGGACGGTAACGGGAAGTCGTCTTTAGGACATGCCTTATTAATGTCTCGGAAGTCTATGTAGATGTGTATCTTCCCATTCTTTTTTAGAACGAGAATGATATTAGATACCCACTGAGAGTAATCAACTGGCTTGATGAATCATACTTGGAGGAGTTTCATTACCTCCTCTTTTACCGTGAGAGCTACCTTTGGTTTCATTGGTCTTGATTTTTGTTTAATCGGCTTTGCATCTGATTTAGGGACGAGGTTATGTACCACAATGTGTGGTGCAACCCCTGCATTTCCTTATAATTAAATGAAAAATCCTTCTGATGTTCCTTGAGGAATTGAGTGTGTATTTCTACTTCCGATGGAGTTAACGAGGATCCTAACTTCAATATCCTTGGTTCATCTTCCGTTCTAATGTTGATATCGATTATTTCTTTTATTAAAGAATCGTTACCTTCTTCAAACTCAGGTGGGGCTGGAGGTAATTCTAGATCGTCTCCATTTTCTACTGTGTATATGTTGAGTTCCTTTTGCGGGGGAAGCTCTATCATGGGATTCCCGAAGTAGGAAGATGAATGTGGGATTAAAGACAAATCTATCACATGATGGGTGAGATGTAATCCTACATAGGCATTTAAGAAATCAAGAGTGGTTGTATCATCATCAATGTAGTCTAGGATAGTAGACTTGTGCTCATTTCTATTTAAAAGAGGATTTGAAATTGTTTTTATCAGTGGTTCAGTACGAAGGGATACCATGAAATGCGTATCCTCTAACTTACTGTTTGGAGTAAAGCGCGATGTTGAGGTTTCTATTGAATCAGCAAGAAGATTTTTTTCTTGTGGGATTGCTTCAATTGATATGAATTCAAACTCCCTGCTTAAATTCAGTACAGTTGTTTTGTAGAGCTGTAAGTGCTCGGATCTAGTTTCATACACCTTAGAGACTTTTTTTGCTACCAATTGCAAGTCTCCTAACACCCTGATGTTATCAACACCGATCCTCTTAGCTAAGATGAGGCCAAGGAGGAGGGCTCCATACTTAGCACCATTTTTTGTACATTCAAAATTCAGTTTAAAGGAAAATGGTAGGATTCTTCCCTTGGGAGAAGTAACAATTATACCTACCCCGGCTCTGTAACGACATTTAGCTCCATCGAATAGGAGAATCCAATACTTATTTGGGAATATGGCCATTGGGATGTTTGTTGTGTTATCATCTTCTACCTCTACCATGCAGAGATCTACTGCTGGGAGAGAACCGACACCTAGGGTGTATCCCATGCCTACAGAATCAAATGGTTGGAACATTGGTAGATCCTGTTCTAGAAATTTGACAATTTTTGTAGTATTTCCTAATGATATTGTTTCTACAATCTTAACCTCATCTTTGAGGGATGGGTTTGCTTTGACTAGGCTTATAGTCTCAAGATTTGTCATCGGTACCAAATTTTCTTCTGATTTTGCGTTGGTAGTTTTATTAAGTTGGTTTGTTGGGAGTTCAAACTCTGAGTGGATGCTTGGTCTTTTCTTTAGGTCAACAAGGTGTACATCGAATGGTTTTGGATCACCTTTGGCTATGAACACCTTTCCTAAATGCAAGAATCTTACTTCTTGAAATAATGTAGAAGGGATTGCCTTCGTACGGTGTATCCATGGTCGGCCAATGATCATATTATAGTTAGTTTCCCGATCTATAATATAAAACTCAGTTAGGATTGTTTTGGGTCCTTTGGTGATTGGTAGTATTATAGTTCTGATCGAGGTGGATTTAAGGCTATCATAGCCTCTTAGTGTATTTCAAGTTGTGGAACAATTCATTTCTCCATACCCTAACTTTTGAAGGAAAGAGAAGGGGACTATGCTAGCTTCTGCCCCATCGTCAACCATCACACATTTACATAATTGTTATAAACCCATACTTGCAAATGTAAGGCTGGATCACCTCGGCATGCAATCTTAGCGTCTGTTGGCATTTTTTTTATTTCGAATACAAATTCGATATCCGAATCTGGCTGCCGCAGAGGGTGGATATCAAAGTCTATATGGTTTACCTGTGTTTCGGGAGGTGGAGTGATGTTAATTAGATGGCCTAAACCTAATGCCTCTAAAAGAGCAGCCCTGTGGGCAGGAGAATTATTTTGTAAGTCCAAAAACTAAATTTTTGACAAGGTTTTTGTTAGATCACTAATTGAATCGTAGGTACCTACGGGTCTTACTAACATTTTTTGGATGTTATCTGTCTACGGTAGGTAACTTGTATTTGGCTTAGAGGAATACTCTGATGTCCTTGTTACAACTTCCACGGGTTGTTTGGTGTCTAACTCCACTAAACCGACTATCTTGGGTTACGGTTGACTTCCTAATTGTGGCACAACTAATGGATTTAATGAATTCAAGGCTTCATGATCATGGTTTCCTGTCATTACACCCTTGTTTTTCTAATTTGAATTTAACTTCTTGTTATTGTGATTTGGGAGTGGATCATTGAAGATATTGAGGGGTGCATTTTGTGGGGAAACTACCCCTGTAAAAGTATTTGGTGTCGGTGACGTAGGATCTGCCAAGAACATATCTATGAAAAGTTGTCTTTGTTGCTCTGGCAAATGTTGCATGAATTTATTGTAGTCATGACACATTCTAGTGTCATGGCCTTTGATTTTGTGAAAACCACAATATGAGTTAGGATTGTAATTCCTAATTTGTTGACTTAGTGTATATTGTGGCCCAAAACTATGATCAAACCGTTGCCTATCAGGATTAAAGTTTTGCATTTTTTGGTTTCGGCTTGGACCCTATGTAGGCTTTCACCATTGTTGTTGTTTTTGTGGATGATTAAAATCCACTGTATTGATTGTTGGGGTAAACTTGTTGTTTCATTGGTTGTTTATTAGTGGTGGAGTATTCACAACATTTACCTTTTTGGCCTAATTAGTTACTCCATCTGTTGTCACTCCACAATTTCTATTAAGGATTTTAGGTCCTTGATTAACGCTTTTGGTAGTAGGATAAGCCGTAGTATTCTGGTTGGAGGTGATTAACCTCCCGTTTGTTCCATATGTCTTACAACTGCTATCTATTGTTGCTTGATCTATTCAGAGAGCGCTCTCAAGTACTTAATCATAAGTCTTTAGTGGGAACTTCTCGACTTCTTCCTTCACTTCTCTGCTGAGATAATGAAGGAATAAATCACATAGTTCCATTTGGTCCATATTTGGAGCACTGGCTGAAGAATAAAGAACTGTACGCCACCTCTAGATGAAATGAGGAACAGATTCATTATGTTCCTGCTTAATTTGCAAGAACTCCCTAATTCCTATTCTTAATAGTTTGTTCATGTCAAATGCTTTGATGAGCTCTGAAAAGAGCTGTTTAAAAAAATGGATGGAAGCCTCAGGTATTCTATAATACCAATCGAGAGCGATACCTTCCAAGGTTTTGGGAAATATTTTAGCAACAACCCAATCCCAAGGGAGTAGTTCTCGAATGGTTGTGGCGTAAGCCTTGATATGTGCATTTGGATCTCCCTCGCCTTTTTATTTGGGTAAATTGGGAAGAGGTCTTAGAAGCATGACACATCGTATGGTGAAATATAAGGGCTCCTTTAAGTATTCTGAATATGTCCCTATCGCGTATGTTTCAACCATTGATGGTGCCTATTAAGGGGATGGCGGTGGAATAGGTTGTTGATATGGCATAGCATATGCATTAGCAGGGGCATAAGGTAACCCCTGTGTTTGAGAAAACATGCCAGGAGAGGAGAACATGTCCCCTTGTGGTGATTTGGAGTATATGTTTAATTATGAAGGGGTACTATCTAGGAATGGATTATTCTATACTAGACTGGGAGGTATCAGAGCGGTGTTAGAAATGGCAGTTCTTGTTGGCGTTTGTTGTGAATACTGAGGAGTCATGCCTAACGTACATATCCATATGAGGAGGTATACTTAACTAGGGTGGTGTGGAGGATTAGAATTTCCTATCTGCATGAATTGAGAATGGTGATCAACCTGACCAAGTTCTAACCCCCTCACTTTTTCTACTAACGTTGAAATGACTTCATTTGGTAAAGTAACGGTATTTTGCGTTAGTGGCATTTTTTGTATTTCCTGGTGTTGTATAGGCATGTGATATCCCGCTATAAACTAATCATTTCCCTACCATGTTTCCCTAATGGCATTTCCTTTACGACGTGGCATGGAGGTATTTTCTTGAAAAGAGACCCCGAGTTGTGTTTATAAATCTCCTATAGGTGGGTACATACTTTGAGAACGTTGTTCATTCCTGTCATAACATACTGAATGTTCATCATCTAAAACCAGGTATGGGTCAGTTTTTCTACTAATTTGTGGTCTGAGTAGTACCTGAAGAGACGAATTAGATTCTCCTGTGAATGTCATATTGTTCGAGCCTGAAGGCTTTGTTTGTTGTGTTTGAGCGAGCTGATCCAACTCATCTGTTTGAAAAGATGAGCTATATTTGACCCTTGGAGATGGATTTTGTGTTGATAATTGGTTATTTGAATTTTTATCACCCCATACTGAGAGCGAGGGTGATGAATGCCTATTCACTTGAGCGTAGTATGCTTCAAGACCTAGGAGAGGTCTACCATATGCATCAAATCCTAAAATATTCAAGGGGTATATGATTACCCATAGAATAATGGGTAAGAGCGAAGGTGGACAACAGAGGTAAGGAAAAGCACCGTGTCCTTCATGTCAAGTTCACTAATTTTTTTGGTGAATTTGATGGTGAAAGCTGATGAGGTAGAGGTAATGGAGCAGTTATTTGTTTCACGTTGGGTTCACCAATTTTGTTGGTGAAGCTGATGTGAAGGCTAATGAGGTAGAGGTGATGAAGTAGTTTTTTGTTTCACGTCGGGTTCACCAATTTTGTATGATGGAAAAGTCACAAGCGAGCGTGGGAATATACAAGTAACTCTTCCTCGCACCCGACCTCTCGAGGTCATGCCAAGACAGCTTGTGGGGATGGAATACGTGTGGGATGTAGACAAAATAGTTAGGTAATCTGATGTCTTCGACACACATTAGTGGAAATTTCAAATCTATGGCAAAGAATGCCCTCCTAACCTAAACTGGTGTGATAGATCGATCGGAAAGGATGACTACTCTAAGGCTCCAATTAATATCGAGCTCTGGCATGATTCGGTCTATGGGTTGTGGAATACGCGGAAAATGACCTGGGATAGTTTCATGTATGTCTCTAGATAAGGTCATAGGGTGGATGATGGATATAGTTGACTCTATGGGCAATTCTATGGCCTGGTCTAGAAATTATTAGCTTTGTTAGCTGTTATGTCTAACAAGGATAACTGTTCGATGATGATAGGTGGAAGTGGAGTAGATCTGAATACTAATGCACGTAGGCTAGCATCTACATCTGATTCACCTATGGATTCGTTGGGATGTGGGATTTGTGGGTCACAACTGTAGATTCATGTTTTTTGTGGTCCTGCTATAGTCATGTGTGGATTTAGTCCCTAATCCCTAATATCCAATATTCATATGCTTTCTCAACCTCTATATTCAAAATTAACAATTGTGTGATATATTCAGAGTATCTCACAGGCGTTCATGCGACCTGAATTCTTAAGCTTGTATCTATATCTGTGAGAGTGTCTCTTGCATCTTGCTGTGGGACCAAAGGATCACAACTGAATGTTTTCTCTCTTTCAAGCCTTTCCACAATCATGCAGATATATATCTAGGGTAATCTATAGTTTGGTTGATTTTACCAAAACGTGTGCACTTTGTCGTCTTCTATGTTTAACCCGCTTAACTGGAGGCTAATCTGTTGTAAATTTGTCGTTGTTTGGAAGACTTGGATCCTAAGATTCTGATCTATAGCAATTATTGCTGTGATGAGATCAGGTTGGGGCACGATTGGCTCAAATACATATTCTTTGGGCTCTCTAGGTCCCGTGATTGTCATACAAAAGCAACAATGTAAAATTAACTATGTGAAGTATATCTATAGCATATATGACTTCTCTATTTTTGTATTTTTCTGATGAATTTATATGAATGAATTGAAGGAGAAACCATAAATATATCTAGAAATTGACATCTAATCTGATAACGAATTTAAAACAAATAAAGCAACCGAGTATAGCTACTTGCTTGTGCAATTGTAAATCTATTCTAAATAATGAAATAACTGATCTAATCTATTTAGAAGACTCTCGATCCTATCTCAAAAGTGAGGAGTGAATCATAGTTTCTCATAAACTATCAATGCCCATAGCTTTCCTGGCAATATCGAAAATAAAATTGACTGAAATAAAGTGATTGGCTACTCTATTTGATATGTTTCTAACTAGAACTTTGAAAGCTAGAACCTGGATTTTGTAGAATAGTGGTGAATTCGATGGTGTGTGTGGTTTTGTCCCCTCAGTGTGATCTCCTCGTTCCTTTGTGCTCACGTGGATCTAGAAAAGCGTGTAATGCTAGCATCAACAGAAGTAGATATTGGGATAAAGGTAGCTTAGAATATAGACTGAATACAATGTGAGTAGGAGAGAGATAGCGCAAGAGTACATAGCTTGGATTATGTAATTCCTAGTGGGATTTATTGCGATTCATGCAACATAAAATGTCCAGAACCTAAAACTAACCTGTTTGAAGAACAAAACCTGCAACTTTAATGGCTTCCTATTGAAATCAAACTATCCTATTCCAATTGATTTGGATGAAGTGATAACAACACTTTTCACAAGGTGGATATGTGGCTTCCTAACAACAAAACAACACTGACTAGGCATGCAATAAATGAAACTAAGAATTATAAGCAAAATGAAAGACTAATCTATTACAATTAGAAATTCAGAGGCAAATATGAGGGGCAATTTGCTTGAGCACAAGCCAACTATTTATAGCATTTGCATTTACCCAAAGTTAAATACAAAATAGAACTCTTAAACCATAAACAATGCGAAAACACTATTCCAGGGAACCTGAATCATTAATGCAAGCCAAAGGTGGTGAAAAAAAGTTGGTAAACGTTGAAATTTACGTGAGTCGCATTAAAAAGAGCATTCTAGAAAATGTGTGAAGGAACGCCTCCCTAAGTAGGGCGGCGGTTACAGGACCGCTGCCCTTCCTGGGCGGCGGTCATGAGACCGCTGCCCAACTAGGGCAATAGTTTCTTCACTGAAAAATAAAATGCAAAGAACAGAGGGGAAAAGAGAACAAAAAATCACATAGGGGCTAAGCGGGGCATGTGGGATGTTAACACACACTTGGGGAGCTTTTCCGGATCTCGAACACCTTGCGAGGAGACTTGTATCATCATTGGGGCACATGTTACATTGTTTTGGCAGTGCAGTACCCTAAAATTTTGGGTATGTATAGAAACCATTCTCCCCTATATTATGTCATCGCTACAACCATCCATTTTCTACTAAATTTACAATTTTAGCTTCGTTTCACAGTGGTCAAACAATGTGGATCCCAAATAAAGTTCTTTTATTATTTCCTGCCACGGAAATGATGGGTCTGCAGGTCCATTCAGGATTCCCATGTTCCTTCACGTGTGGGGCGTGGTGACCAACTCCGATCCTATCTCCATCAAGTAATTACCTCTTACCTAATACCACCGATAATAGTTTGGTCCAACATTTCTTTTCTTTTCTTTTTAATTATTATATTTTTTTTCAATATGGTGGGCACCTCATTTCCCTCCCCTTATAAGAGCATCATCCCTGATGCGATGCAAAAGAGCTCGAAGGATAGGTAGGGAAGCAAGTCAATAATGACATGCATCATTCAACAAAACAACTTGTCGCTATAACAGGACCACAAGGAAACAAACTAAATTTGGCAATATCATAAATTTTAATGTTCTTTGAAGATTGGCGTTTCACTTTTACTTCATTACTTAGTTAGTATTTTCCTTTAAAGTATTTCTTAATCTTGAATCTTAGTATTTCAATTATTAGGATTTTACTTTATGCATTTTTCGTGGTTTCCCAAAAAAATGGACATCAAGATACTACAAAAAGACAAGAAAAAACACTAATGGTTCACAAGACAACATGATATATACCTTCATGACTATATCTCATCACAATAACTCAACTGAACCATGGAAAGAGCATACATACCCCTCACAACGGAATACTTGTCACTCATGCTTCTGACACAAATGCACTCATAACATAAGAAGACTACAAAAACACAGAATTCCCAAAAGATACACATACGAAGGTTTCACAAAACTTCAAACCATAACTATAGCTACATAGTGTCAAGATGGAATAATGTTGTAAGACTTAAGCCAGAATCTCAAGAGTACACATAAATTCATAATACTAACACTGGATACACCTTCCAAAACATCACAAACACTCCATATACCTCCCAAAGCATCACCAAAAACTATATAAAAAAAACTCCAAGTGCGCTAATCACACCCACACACAAGTCTCTTATGCCTCCCTCAAGTGTCTCTTATGCCTCGTTCAATTCTCTTATGCCTCCCTCAAGTGTATCTTATGCCTCCCTTAAGTAATAAAATAAAGATAAATTTTTCCTTTTCACTCCCCAAAAGAGGTTAGTCACCCTATGGCCCTAGGCACATACATTCCAGATATCTCTAACCCAAGTGACATAATAACTTGTGGTTCAAAAACCCGCTAGTTATTTGTAACTCCTTGGGATGTACCCCCATACAATGAAGTGGGTCCATAGGTCCCACCACTCGATGGTTAATCCCATGACCCTATTCTAATACATTATGACATTAGAACCAACATAACAAACCATTCAAATGCCAAGTGGAAAAATCCAAAGCTTTCTCTAGGCTATAAAACTTTTAAACTTGATACACAATGTTGGTCGTCAAATAGGACTTTTAAGCAAAGCAACAGTCAGGGGACAAGAAGTCCCTCCTCTTTAATGGGAGAGGTTCCCTTATTCAGAAATGAACCTATTTACAAATGTACAAAACATGATTTGTTGGTTAAACTTGGATATTACGAAAGTGTTTTCTATGAAGATCATCAATTACAAAAGGACTGAGGAAAAAAAGTATGGGAAAGAGCAGAAAGGCAACATGCAGAATTATAGATATCAGAGTAATTCTTTATGTATGCGAAGTCACAGTAAATTGAAACAAGATAATTTGTATTGGATAAATAAGATGGAATTCAGAGACACAAAGTTCTGTAAATAACATCTGCTAGAACACAAAGTTTCTTAGCATAACACAGATTCATTAATCAAGGACAAAAAGTTCCTTCTTGGTTATACAAGATCACCAGGCTTGCAAAGTTGAAGAGTATGCAATCGGTGAGACTAACGAACTTGAGACAAATGATCTTCACAAAGAAAATAAATGAAAGCTTAGGAAAAACAGAGATCAGATAGACAAAGAATGGAAAGTCCTCTTGTATTGATTTCTTTATAATCTATTTACACTTTTCAGAAAATAAGCCCAGTTCTTCCTCCTTTTTTTAGAATGGCGTAAGGAAGGCCATTATATAGCTTACAAATCAGTTACTCTTCGTAACCGCTTCTTTAACCAAGAATAGTTAAGGACCGCCAATCGCAATACCTTAACTTCTTACAAAGAAAACGGAAAAAGAAAGGGAAGAAGAAAAATGAACAAGGAGAAGAAGACAGGTGGCCAGTCACTGAGAGGGACCCACCGACTTCAGAATCTGCTACTTGAATTTCCTTAATGTCTCAGCTATGTCTCTGCGATGAGGGACTGACGTGTTGGCCGTTGACTGAGTCAAGAATCCAAGACATTTCTCCATCTCTTTATCAAACTCGACATGAGTATGATAATATTTATTTGCTTCTCCAACGGCAGATTAAAGAGAGCATATTTCCTTCATTTTCTCTTTGGAAATGGAGCTTTCCTTGAATAAATCATCTTTGAAAAAAGCTCTGAATTGAGCTTTGATTTCTTGCAAGGAAAGGGAAACACCAGAATTTTCATCCTGAAAATGACAGTGTATATCTTTGAAAGCAGAGACAACCAGTGTCTTGAAAGCTTCGCCCTTCTGCCAACTGTTCTTTAGTTCTCCCAAAGCCTCCTCCAGGATCTTGATCTTCATATTGATAGTAACAGAGCTGCAAACTAGACTCGGGAAGGGATTACAGCGAAAAGGGATAGACGCGCAGGGAATCAGATTACGAGGGTTCGAGTAAGGATAGCGTGGAAACAGTGTAAGAATTGCAAAGGTGGCTTGCTCATTATATAGCCGTTGAGGAGAGAGAAGGGTGATCAATGCGCATTAAATTCATATCTATTAGTTTGAAAAATAGCATATTCGGGTAGAGCGGGAAAAACTAAGTATGAATGGCATTTGGTTTGCTTGGGACATGTGAGACGCGAATGCGCGAAACACGCGGCTCGGCCGATTCAGGCGAAACAGGGAGAAGACACACAAATGCATTTTGGGACATTTGGGACGGAAACACGCGAAGTATGTGGTTCGGGTGTTTCAGCCGAAAATGGAACAACTTGCACTTTTTGACTTGGGACATTTGGGACAAAAAGTTCCGAAGTACGCGATTCAGGGATTTCGGCCGAAAAATGGAACAACTTGCACTTTTTGACTTGCGACAAAAAGCTCTGAAGTACGCGACTCGGGAGTTTCGGCTGAAAATGGAACAGTTTGCACAATTTGATTTGGAACATTTGGAACACGAAAGTGCGAAGTACGTGGTTCAGGTGTTTCAGCCGAAAATGGAACAACTCCCACAATAAGTTTTGGGACACTTGGGACGAAAAGTTCCGACGGGCCCAAAAATGGAACAACTTCGGGGATTTTGGCCGATCGGGGAACAGAGCGCACTTCGGAACTTGGGACACGCAGGAAAAAAATGTATGACAGACCCAAAATACATACAAAATGACCCAAAACTGTAGATTTTCTCGACTTCACGACTTTTAACATTTTCAGTACAACAGAGAAGACACTAATTTTTTTTTTGAGTTTTAGTGTCTTCTCTGTTGTACTAAAAATGTTAAAAGTCGTGAATTCGAGAAAATCTACAGTTTTGGGTCATTTTGTATGTATTTCGGGCCTGTTGGACATTTTTGTCCCGCGTGTCCCAAGTTCCAAAGTGCGCTCTGTTCCCCGATTGGCCGAAATCCCCGAAGTTGTTCCATTTTCGGGCCCGTCGGAACTTTTCGTCCCAAGTGTCCCAAAACTTATTGTGCGAGCTGTTCCATTTTCGGCCGAAACACCCGAACCACGTACTTCGCACTTTCGTCTTCCAAATGTCCCAAATCAAATTTTGCAAACTGTCCCATTTTCGTCCGAAACTCCCGAGTCGCGTACTTCAGAGCTTTTTGTCCCAAGTCAAAAAGTGCAAGTTGTTCCATTTTCAGCCGAAATCCCCAAACCGCGTACTTCGGAACTTTTTGTCCCAAATGTTTCAAAATGGTTTTATGCGTCTTCTCCCTGTTTCGCCTGAATCATCCGAGCCGCGTGTTTTGCGCATTCGCGTCTCACATGTCCCAAGTGAACCAAATGCCATTCATACTTAGTTTTTCCCGCTCTACCCGAATATGCTATTTTTCAAACTAATAGATATGAATTTAATGCGTATTGATCACCCTTCTCTCTCCTCAACGGCTATATAACGAGCAAGCCACCTTTGCAATTCTTACACTGTTTCCACGCTATCCTTGCTCGAACCCTCGCAATCTGATTCCCTGCGCATATATCCATTTTCGCTGTAATCCCTTCCCGAGTCTAGTTTGTAGCTCTGTTACTATCAATATGAAGATCAAGATCCTGGAGGAGGCTTTGGGAGAACTAAAGAACAGTTGGCAGAAGGGCGGAGCTTTCAAGACACTAGTTGTCTTTGCTTTCAAAGATATACACTGTCATTTTCAGGATGAAAATTCTGGTGTTTCCCTTTCCTTGCAAGAAATCAAAGCTCAATTCAGAGCTTTTTCAAAGATGACTTATTCAAGGAAAGCTCCATTTCCAAAGAGAAAATGAAGGAAATCTACTCTCTTCAATCTGCCGTTGGAGAAGCAAATAAAGATTATCATACTCATGTCGAGTTTGATAAAGAGATGGAGAAATGTCTTGGATTCTGGACTCAGTCAATGGCCAACACGTCATTCCCTCATGGCAGAGACATAGTTGAGACGTTAAGGAAATTCAAGCAGTGGATTCTGAAGTTGGTGGGTCCCTCTCAGTGACTGGCCACCTGTCTTCTTCTCCTTGTTCTTTTCTCTTCTTCCCTTTCTTTTTCCATTTTCTTTGTAAGAAGTTAAGGTATTGCGATTGGTGGTCCTTAACTGTTCTTGGTTAAAGAAGCGGTTACGAAGAGTAACTGATTTGTAAGCTATATAATGGCCTTCCTTACACCATTCTAAAACAAGGAGGAAGAACTGGGCTTATTTTCTGAAAAGTGTAAATAGATTATAAAGAAATCAATACAGGAGGACTTTCCATTCTTTGTCTATCTGATCTCTGTTTTTCCTAAGCTTTCATTTATTTTCTTTGTGAAGATCATTTCTCTCAAGTTCGTTAGTCTCACCGATTGCATAATCTTCAACTTTGCAAGCCTGGTGATCTTGTATAACCAAGAAGGAACTTTGTGTCCTTGATTAATGAATCTGTGTTATGCTAAGAAACTTTGTGTTCTAGCAGATGTTATTTACAGAACTTTGTGTCTCTGAATTCCATCTTATTTATCCAATACAAATGATCTTGTTTCAATTTACTGTGACTTCGCATACATAAAGAATTACTCTGATATCTATAATTCTGCATGTTGCCTCTCTGCTCTTTCCCATACTTTTTTTCCTCAGTCCTTTTGTAATTGATGATCTTCATAGAAAACACTTTCGTAATATCCAAGTTTAACCAAAAAATCATGTTTTGTACATTTGTAAATAGGTTCGTTTCTGAATAAGGGAACCTCTCCCATTAAAGAGGAGGGAATTCTTATCCCCTGGCTGTTGCTCTTCTTAAAAGTCCTATTTGACGACCAACAGTTTTTGGCAACTCCGCTGGGGAAAATCATATTCCATTTCCGTTATTTTTGATCATCCTTTGATCTAGCGACTCCACGTTTTACTCAAGGGAGAAGGACCCTTGGTATTGAAGATTCTCAGTTCTAGATTTTGGAGCAGCAGGGTTTTCCTTTGCCTTCAACAAGAAATAGAAGGACTCGTTCGACAAGCACTCCACCTGCTCAAGAAAGAATTCCTACGGGTGGTATTGCTTCAGAGCCAGATAGCCCTAATCTTCAAGCTTTGATCCTTGCTGGTGTTACAGTTCCTCTCCAAGCCATATTTCCAAGAATGGCGGCACCATTGCCATGGGGTCAACGTGTCTCGCCCCTGGCCCTTACTCAGCCTTTGCATGAGTTACCTAGAGGTAACTGGAAGAACTTTGCTAAATTCAAAGGTGATGGCAAAGTGCATCCTGATGAACATATTGCAGCCTTCATAGTTACATGTGGAGTTTTGGGAGTTGAACATGAAGACGTCTCCGTAAGACTGTTCGTGGAGACTTTACAAGATAATGCTGTTGATTGGTTCTATCACCTTTCGGCTAGTGCTATCACCGACTGGGACACAATGAGAACTCAGTTCGAAAACTGTTTCAAGCCAGCAGAAGATGTGCATCCCTTGCTAGCCCAGATCTCTCAAACAAAGAAAGATTCACAAGAGCCCATGAGAGAATTTTTGGCTCGATTCAACAGGTTGATAAATAAAATTCCAACAAACACTCGACCTGTTGATCAAATTCAAAAATGTTTCTTTCTAAATGCCCAGTCACCTAAAGTTAGTTATGCACTAAGAAGGGCTAATCTCACAATGTTAGCTCTAGATCAAGATTTGGCTGTTAGTGTCGAAGATGATTTAATCATGTCAGGGAAGTTGAGAAGAGATCCTTCCAAATCTAAGTCTGCTGCTTCTTCCTCTTCCACCCCTAGACCTAACACTGATCCATTAGTTCAGAAACTTACGAATGATCTTATTGCTATAAAGAAACAATTGGCTCAGCATGCTCCTTCTGCAGACGTTCCAAGGAGGAATTTTCAGCCCAGAAATCGTTTGCCTGCTTCTCAAACAAGATTAGCACTTGAAGGACCTCCTGTTAAAGTCCCTGTTAATGCGACCTGTGAGGTAGAAGAACCAGATGATGATGAAGATAACGAAGCTTGCGAAGAGTTTGTGAGAGAATTTGATGATGAAGCAGACGAACTTGAGGGATCTCGAGTAAATTTCTTCACCACTGAGGGCATTGATGATGGAGATGACTATGATGAAGTAGTAGCGGACATGAATAGTGAATCATTCACTGTCATGAATCGAGAGCAGACAAGTCAGAAGGAGAAAGTGACATAGCCTATCAATAAATCTAAGGAGCAGTCGACAACTATTCCCGTGATTGCAAAAAGAGGATCTCCTATCCCTACTTCATCCACAACAAAGGTGAGTCCTATCAATCCTGCTACCAAAGTTGCTTCTTCTTTTTCTCCTAAAGTTGATAAGCCTAGAGTACCAAATGATGATGGCCCGTCCACTTCTGGATCCTTTGATATTGTTGATCACCTGAAAAAGACCAAGGTCGAAATCTCAGAAGCTGAGTACTATCAAACCCATCCCAAAGCTTTTGCCAAGATGGTTCAATTTGTTAATTCCCATTCCAAGACCACCTCTAAAGGCCTCTTGCCCACTCCTCCTTCTGCACCACAACCTAGTCTGGTAACCACTGTCACCTCGCCTAATGACAAAATCAAGCCTTTTTATGTAACACTTCTTATAGCTGGTCATAGGCTCAGTAATTGTGTCATAGATTCTGGAGCCTCAGATAATGTGATGCCTACTAAAGTAGCTCATGCTTTAGGCCTGACCCTCACTCGTACTTATGGATCTTGCTACTCTATGGAGAGTAAGGAAGTGCCTATGGTTGGAAGAATTAAAGATGCACAAGTAGCTTTTGCTGCTTTACCCGAGAAGAAAGTGTTGCCTACCATCCTAGTAACAGACATTCCTCCTTCATATGGAATGTTGCTAAGTAGGAACTTCTGTAAAGATGTGGGTGGAGAAATTCAAATGGATTGGTCACATGCCCTTGTACCTGTTAATGGACAAATGAAGAAGCTACTGCCTGAGAAACAATCTGAGTATATTGTGTAGAAAACGGATGATCCTAAAGCACAAATACTCTATGAGGATATGGGACATGGTAACTACATGATTATGTCCCCTGATGAAATCCAACTTCCCAGAATGTCACCTAAAGATCCTAATGGTATTTGGATTTTAGAGTTTGATGGAAGTTGTTCCTCAGCTGGTTCTAGAGCTGGTGTCCTGCTAGTGTCACCTGAAGGATGCCTGCATCCTTTTTCATTTAAGTTACAGTTCAAAAATACTAATAATACAGCAGAGTATGAGGCTCTCATTCTTGGACTGCAAGTGGCCAAAGAACAAGGTGTGAAGAATCTTCTGGCTCGTGGTGATGAAGAATTGATTGTAAAGCAGGTCAGAAACCTCTTTCAGGTAAAAAATGGAAGGCTAAAACATTACCAAAATCAAGTTTGGGATTCCATTGAATTCCTTGATGCTTTCTCTATTGAAGCAATACCTAGGGGAAAAGAACAGCAGAGCTGATTGACTAGCTGTCTCAGGGTCACTACTGATTCCTCATCCTGATTTCTCTCAAGACAAGTTCACCATTGAAATGGTCCATCGGCCTAGAGTACCTGACAATACCAATAACTGGCAAGTTTTCAATGATGATCAACATTTTCTTTCCTTCCTGGAACTCAAGGGTAATTTTGAACAACTGTATTTTGAGGGAAGTGACAACCTGCCTCGTGAAAGTGTGTCCTTTGACCAAGCAGTCGCCCAAGGGGAAGAAACAGATCAAGATGGATGCATCAATCTCAAAGGAAACAAGATTCCTAAAGGTTTGGTGAGTTTGGAGGAACTGTTTGATAAACATGACAGGTATGTGAAGTCTAGAGCTTCCACTGAGCCTCAACAATCAGCTGAGTATGAAAAAATCAATATTGGGAGTTCTACTGATCCTAGGCTAGTGAATATTGGAAAATGTTTCACAACAGATGAAAGAAGAAAATCGATTGATCTTCTAAGGAGGTATAAGGATGTTCTTGCTTATTCTTATGAGGATCTAAAAGCTTTCAAGCCAAAAGATATGCAGCATTCTATTCCTCTTAAGCCTGGAATTAAGCCTTTCAAGCAGAAACAGAGGCAATACAACCCCAAAATAGCTAACACCATCTTTTAAGAGATACAGAAGTTGTTGAAATCTAAAATTATTTTTCCCATTCACCATTCAACATGGATTGTAAATATTGTGCCTGTTAGGAAGAAAAATGGTGAGATCCGCATCTATGTTGATTTCAGGAATCTGAATCAGGCTTCTCTGAAAGATAATTATCCTTTGCCTATGATGGATCAAGTATTGCAAGGAGTAAAAAGATCTGAAATGTTATCCATGCTTGATGGATTCTCAGGCTATAATCAGGTAGAGGTTGATACTATAGATCAACACAAGACAACTTTCACTACTCCTTGGGGTACCTTTTCCTACAAGAGAATACCTTTTGGGCTTATTAATGCTGATGTCACTTTCCAGAGAGCTATGGATCTGGCTTTTGGAAGTTTGAAAGGGAAGTGTATTGTCATATATCTTGATGACCTGATAGTATTTTCCAAGACAAGAGCGGATCATTTTGATCACCTGGAAACAGTTCTGCTAAGATGCAGAGAGCATGGAATTTCTTTGAATCCCAAAAAATCTATTTTCTGTGTCACAGAGGGAAAATTATTAGGGCACATCGTTTCCAAAGATGGTATTAAGATTGACCCTGAACGAGTACAAGCTATCCAGCAAATTCTTCTATCAACCAGTAAAAAGGGCATGCACTCCTTCGGTAAGATCAATTTTTTGAGAAGATTCATCCTTGATTTTGTAGAATTAACTTTAAATATTTCTCAGATGATGAAAGGGAAGCAAACATTTGGTTGGTCTTCTGAAGGAAAGGAATTCTTTGAGGGTATCAAGAGAGCTATAGCTAAAACTCCAGTTTTGGCCTGTCCTGATTTCAGCAAAGATTTCATCATCTATTGCTATGCTACAGATAATACCCTGGCTGCTGTCTTAACTCAAGAAGACTCTAATGAGAATGAACTCCCAATTGCATTCATGAGCTATATTCTGAAAGATCATGAGTTGAAATACACCATGATGGAGAAGCATGCTTTTGCAGTGGTCAAAGCTGTTAAGCAGTTTCATTTTTATATCCTCAACTCTCACTCCATGGTGTTGGTTCCAGATACAATTTCTAAGTCAATTCTCACACAACAAGAATTTGGATCCAAGAGAGGGAACTGGGTTGCTAAGGTCCAAGAGTATGACATTGACATCAAGCCAACCATGCTGGTTAGCGGAAAAGCCCTTTGTGAGCTCATTGCTGAAGGAGCTAAGCATGAATTACTGGAGAAAGTTGACCTTCCTACTGTTTTGTTCCTTAGCTCAGTTGATGAATGGTATGCTGACATCGCCCATTTTCTCACGTATGGGGAATGCCCCTCTCATTTAACTGCCAAAAAAAAGAGGACTATTAAATTGAGGTCAGTGCAATATGTATTGTGGGAAAATGCTTTGTTCAAGCAGGGGTTAGATGGGAGATTTTTGAAGTGTGTGGACAAGGAACAACAGAGAAAGTTGCTCTCAGCTTTTCATGATCAGGCATGTGGAGGGAACTATTCATCAACGGTTACAGCTCATAAGATACTCCGTGGAGGATACTACTGGCCTTCCTTGTTCAGAGATGCATCCAAGTGGGTCGATAAATGTGAGGCTTGTCAGACTTTTGTGGGAAGACCTAAATTGGCTTCTTTGCCTCTCAAGCCAGTTGTGATTGAGGAACCATTCCAACAGTGGGGTTTGGACTTCATTGGTACACTTAATCCTGCTTCTAGTGCTGGTCACACTCATGTGCTAATTGCCACTAACTATTTCACCAAATGGGTGGAAGCCAATCCAGTTAAGAGCACTACTTCCGAAGTGGTGTGCAACTTCATTAAAGAGAACATCTTGGTAAGGTATGGTGTACCTAACAAGATTGTAACAGATAATGCTTCGAATTTCTCTTCAACTGAGATAATGGATTTCTGCTATGGATATGGCATCTCCCTGGCTCATTCTTCAGATTACTACCCCCAGGGAAATGGGCAAGTAGAATCCACTAACAAAAATATGGTGACTATCATAAGGAAGTTGGTCGCTGAGTCTCAACGAAACTGGCACAAGAAGCTCTATGATGCTCTTTGGGCAGACAAGATTACACCAAAGAGAGCTATTGGAATGTCTCCTTTTAAAGTGGTATATGGAGCAGAAGCTCAACTGCCAGTAACAGTGGAACTGCCAGCCTTGCACCTAATGAAGGCCATTGAAGATACTAGTTTCAGAGATGCTTTGGACAAGAGAATTATGTACCTGCACAAACTGAATGAGGACAGATTGATGGTTGCTGATAGGAAATCTGTTCACCAGCAGAAGGTAAAGGTCCTGTTTGTCAAGAAAGCTAGGTTAATAGATTTCCAAGTTGGAGACACCATGCTGTTATGGGACAAAAGACATGAACCTCATGGCAGCCATTGAAGGTTTGATTCCTTGTGGCTCGGAACTTTCAAGATCAGACACTTTGCTGGTGAGAATTCCTTTTATCTTGATTACATGGATGGTTCTCCTCTCCCACTTCCTTATAGTGGGAAATATCTCAAGTTGTTCAAGTCCTAGGTGATTAGGGAGTCCCTTGTATATTTTGTACAACGTTTTTGCATTTCTTTCCTTTTTTTTTTGGTGTGTTGCCTTCTGTATTAGTCTTTTTTTTGACTCCGTTGCCCAATGGATAAGGTACTGGTCTGCTTCCCCGAGTTTGTCTAAGTTCTTGCCTTGTCTCATTCCTTGAATTTATGCCAAGTCATCCCCAGAAGGAGATAGCTGTTGTCCACTCAAAATTCCCTGCTCTGATGAAAGTGAACTTTAAATTTTTTTTTGAGTTTTAGTGTCTTCTCTGTTGTACTGAAAAGGAGGAAGAACTGGGCTTATTTTCTGAAAAGTGTAAATAGATTATAAAGAAATCAATACAGGAGGACTTTACATTCTTTTTCTATCTGATCTCTGTTTTTCCTAAGCTTTCATTTATTTTCTTTGTGAAGATCATTTGTCTCAAGTTCGTTAGTCTCATCGATTGCATACTCTTCAACTTTGCAAGCCTGGTGATCTTGTATAACCAAGAAGGAACTTTGTGTCCTTGATTAATGAATCTGTGTTATGCTAAGAAACTTTGTGTTCTAGTAGATGTTATTTACATAACTTTGTGTCTCTGAATTCCATCTTATTTATCCAATACAAATGATCTTGTTTCAATTTACTGTGACTTCGCATACATAAAGAATTACTCTGATATCTATAATTCTGCATGTTGCCTTTCTGCTCTTTCCCATACTTTTTTTCCTCAGTCCTTTTGTAATTGATGATCTTCATAGAAAACACTTTCGTAATATCCAAGTTTAACCAACAAATCATGTTTTGTACATTTGTAAATAGGTTCGTTTCTGAATAAGGGAACCTCTCCCATTAAAGAGGAGGGAATTCTTGTCCCTTGACTGTTGCTCTTCTTAAAAGTCCTATTTGATGACCAACACACAATTAAAAATAGAGAAAAGAAAATGGCTAATTATCAATGGTTAGTGCAAAATATGAATGTTAGTGCAACAACCAAATAAATGCCCAAAATATAAGAACATGTCAGTCAATAAAACTGTTGGTTCTAGCAAGAAAAGGGAAAGTGTTCGATGTACAAATAAAATACATGTGTAGGAATAGCACATTACGATAACTATGTCACCTTATAAAGACACTAAGGGGGTTACTCAATGAGTTTCTGGCACTTAAAAACATCAAGCCTTAGCTTGTAAAATATCATATCAATAATACAAATATCATCATCTCTGTCTGAATCATCCCACCACCACTTTGGCAAGGCTCAACATAGTCAAAATAACATAGGTTGAATCTATACGATAACCATTTTGGGAGAGGGAAAGGAGTACAAGTCACCATATAATGAGCCTAAGGTGTATGTGAATCACAATATGCATGACACCCATTGGGCAAGTGCCACACAAACAAAATGAACAAAAGTGGATTTTCAGCATATGTAAGGCTCCACTTCCTATCTTGTACTCAACTCGAGTGACTGATCAATGGTATACATTTCCTATCTCCAAACATACACCTTTTACAGATTTCCCTTAAGGTCAGTTAGTGTAGGGTCCACAACATAATACATAACTACATCACTAACACAATGGTGATTCACGCACATTAACCATAACATCTTACGCATGGTATATATACAGGGTATAAGAAACTCATTGATATTACAACTTACGATACATCACATTACCACATTCTTCACCCAAAGTGCAATCACTATACACTAGGGATCATACACTCACCATATGCCCCTAAATCATGACATGAACCACCACATTTTACATGAATTATACATATGAGGAACACAATGTATAACCTTACAACATTTAGTTAATTCCAATTACCACATGGTGACACAAATGATTTATCACAACATGGTGATGACATCATGATAAAATCCAATTCACTTTATAAAAATTTTGTCATACAATACCTCAATACACCCTTATATCACGTAATGCCAAAATTCTCCAATACTCCGCAATTTACAATAACATTCTTTTTCACACACAATATGGTGGTACATCACACATGGACTCTTCATAGAATCCATGAAAAGGAGAGAGAATACACTCATCACAAACACATCAACATGATATATAAAAACAATACAAACTAAGTGACATACACAACATGTGCATTCACAATTTCATAATTACAACATAGTTAACATCACGCTTATATCACATTACTCTTCCAATATCCACCACCATCATGAAAAACCATCACAACTCCAATATTCCCTAGAAGTTTAAGAGAATGAACCTCTTCTTTGATACAAAATGTAATGCCCACATTTTACACACACAACAACAACAGTAAAAATACTAGGATAGTTTTTTTTCTGACTTACATTGCTTACTAAACAACGCCACAATGGCTCCAAGTAAAGAAAACATCAAAGACACATACAAAACTTACAAGTCATAGAATCACATAGACACAAGAAAACACCTTAGACATGTCGATGCGATAGTTTTCCTAATGAATCAATACTAGAAATGATCCAACCAGAAGAAAAGGCCTCATTGGCAACCCACAACACATCATTTCTTTAATTGCATCTTATTTACGATTAAAATTCCAAAAACATTATTCTGCAAGGATAATTTTCTCATTTTTCCACCTACATATTTTTAAGTTCATTCCACATTCAATTTACAGTTCAACATTTTTAAGTTGGCTTTTTATCCTTTACGGAAATTTCCATAACTCATATACTTATTTCGCATAATTCAAATTGCATATAAAGTACTTTAATTATCTTGTTCTTATGTTAAGAAAATGCTTCTGAATTTTTTATTCAATGTCTACATGTTACCCTTACAACTCAAGTGAATCTGACTTGATGTCCAAAGAGCAATATTAGGATTTAAAGGGGGGTGGTTTTAATTCAAGATACCTTTTTCCCATAAACATTATTCGATCACAGTATCTTTATTTCCCAATTCAACATTACTACAACAAGAAATTGTATTTAGATTACGTATATATATCTTTTCTTTTTTTCTCGACGTTTGATCTCACCAATGGAAACTCATATTCTTCAAACACAGAAAAATGTTTAATTGAGTTATAAGGTTTTTAAGAGTGGCATTATTCCTAACCTCCAATCTCATTTTTACTCTTATATTATTTAATTTTACATCGCATATGGTTTCACTATTAGCATTATTTTATAACATAAGGAGTTACGAAAGTATTTGACAAACATCTTGAAGAAGCATATGATTGGAAGAACTACAACTGCACATGAACCTCTAGTTGACCTCCTAATCAACTAAGGTTTAGTTTAATTCCATTTGTACCTAAGAATCTATGTGTTAACTATAAAGAGTTTAAGGTGAAAGGACATGCTTATTATAGATAACATTCATGAAAGACCAAGGTGATATTTTGATAGAAACCAAGGTAACACATTTAACTGAGAGGAACTAAGAAGTTCATTTACAAGAGTTTAACACCTAGAAAAGCTATTTCATGATCTTCATTTATGTCGTCAACATCTAACAGGGATTCCATTCACTGATGAAGAAATTTAATTCTGAATCTATCTTTGAAAGACAAAGTAGGCCACTACGATACGAAGGAAGAGTTAGATCTACTTGCTCTAGATAAATTTTCACTGTGTCACTCCTATCTATCAGGTCTATGACAATGTTACTAAAAATACCACCTAAGACGATAAACCCATTCTTGGGATCTTATTTACCTAAACTAGGAAGTTGCATCGAGTGTAAATTTTAAGACCATTCTACAGTTTCAATCTCTTCTATGGTAAAAAGGATCACACATGAAGACATTTTCTACAAAAATCTTATACTAGGGTTGAGTGTTTCTATTAAATCTCTTTATTACATTTACAAGGTAAGAATACAACACAATAATTAATCAATTGTTTATTGAACACTGAAAAATCACTACAATATATTAACTT